>CM040125.1:343390627-343781143 GCA_022559845.1 Amorphophallus konjac
AAAAGGGTCGGGGCCAAGCAAACACTCACTCGAGCCTCTCAGTCACGCTCGGCCTCCTCAGCCCGAGCCACCGCATACGCCAACTGCTCCTGGAGGGCAGAAACCTCCGGAGGAGGGCCCCACAAACTGGAACCCGCTCCACCAGCCATCCTGGCTGCCGCTGTCTGGTGGCCCCGCTGAAACACGGGACAAACGTCAGTCAAAGGCTTAGCATCAAAAATCCATGTCACAAAAAATGTATTGCATAGGCTCACCAGGATCTCCAACTCCTGTCGGATGGCCACCAACTGCCGCCTAGCGTCCGCCAGCTGGGCCCGCAGGTCGGCAATCATGTTGTCACGAGCATCCTGCATTGCACATAAGTCAGTACCACATGCATATACATATAGAAAGGTGAAGCATTTTCATTTCACACTTACCCCTGCCATACCGCCGAAGGAGAGGCGGTCCCTGTACGTAGCTCGATATCATCTCATGTAATCTGTGCTGTCCTGTACATGGGACACCACTGGGACCCCGCCCTGCTGCCAGTCCTGGTACTGTGCTGGGAAGCGCGTACGCCAGTCCATAATCTTCGCCTTCCCCTTGGTCTTCCGCCCAATGCGGGCCGGCGCATCTACGTCAACCCACTCCTGGGCCAGCCCCAACGTCCTCATGACCAGTCTAAGCCACAGCGGCTCAATCTCGTTCAGGCAATGGACCTACACGTCCCGCCTGAAGCGAGGAAGACCCGCTACAACCCAGGGCTGGCCAGCATCGCCCATGCCCAGGTAGGGCCTCCACACCACCTGCATCACCATACATACATTATGTTAGTTACCATTCAGTCACATGCATAAACATAAAAAAAATCATACGCATCATACCATGGCCTCGGGATACTCGCTCAGTTCCTGACGAAGTGACGCCAGCTGGTAGCCGTGGGGTGCTGCAACCACGACCGGCCTCCACTGCCGCGCCAGAGGCACGGCCCTCCTGTTCCCATGCCTAGCCCTCCCCATCGGGAAATAGTAATAGCTCCACACCTGCATCCATCATACATCATTAGTACAATAATTGCATATTTAACTGTGGGAATGCGTAAATAAAATGTTTACCTGGAGGAAAGGTGCGAAGCCGCTGACTGTCGTCTCCTTCTCCGAAGTCTGGGAGAGATCAGCAATCAAATGGGCAAGCAGAGCCGCTCCCCATGTGTAGTGTCCCACTCTGTCCAGATCCGCCAAGATCCCGAGGAAACGGCAGTGGATGCCATCCCCCTTCGTCCCCAGCAGAAGGCGGCCCAGGAAGAAGAAAAGAAACCTCCGAAGATCTAGGTCCACCAGCTCCCTCTCGCTTGGATCCTGGGTGAAAGCTGCACGAGCATCCCCCTCCAGTCGAGCCAAGAACTCCGCTCCCGTCTCGCTAACCCGCTGGCGCGGGTCGACGAATCCGAGCGCCTCCATGATCTCCACTCGGCCGACTACCCTGCTGTCTCTATCAGTCACGCTCGTCTCTAACCACAGCAGGTCCAGGGCACTCTCTCGGTAGTCAGGGTAGGTGACCCCACTGACTGCCTCTCCGTCAACCCATAGCCCGGTAATCCGAGCCACGTCCTCTAGTGTCGGCACCATGTGCCCCCAGGGCATCAAAAACGCCCGGCTCGGTGCGTGCCACCGCTCCCTCAATGCCTGGATAAGAGGAAGGTCGAGCCGGAAGGGCTCGATCCTAAGGAAAGCTCCAAAGCCCATGGCGTCCACACGCGCCCTCTGGAAATCCGGCAGCCCACGGTATGCTGCCACCACCAGGGACCAGCTAATCCGGCCCTTCATCACGCCCTGCAAACCACAAAACCAACAAAGAACACATCAGCATCATGAACAGTAATAAACAATAACACTGTATATATACTACTTATTCTTTTTATTTTATTTTTACTTTTTTTAAAATATTTATATTTTCTTGTGGAGGCGTCCAACTCTCTGGACGCCTCCTTCCAATTTACATTTTTCCTTTTTTAGAAAAAACCCAAAACAAAATTTATTAATAATATGTATATTTTTATGGAGGCGTCCAGGGCTTAGGACGCCTCCTTATTTTTTAATTTTATTTTATTATTTACGTAAATAAATAAATAAACAAAAAGAAAAAGAAAAAGTGGAGGCGTCCAGGCCCCTGGACGCCTCCTTCTCTCACTACCCGGCCTTCTCTCACAGCCTCTCGCACGCCCGTTTTAGCCTATTGAACCACAGAGTGAGAATTCCGAAGTACTTATCGGGTCGTGATCGTCCTCTCCCGCGTCACCAGCATCCGCAGCGGCCTCCGCGGCCAGAAGCGGCACCTCCATCTCCTCCTCCGCAGCAATCTCCTCTGCTACGGCCTCCTCGGCATCATCCCTCAACCTCCTCGCACGACGAGCCAGTCGTTTCCGCTTCTCTGGACCCTGGCTCGATCCTCCTCGCTCCATTGGGACTAAGAATGGGTCGTTTGGAGTGGCTGGACGGTCAGAATGAACAGTATAAGTGAGTAGGGGGGAGCCCTCCCCCCTATATATAGATTGACCTTTTATTGGGGCGTCCAGGCGCCTGGACGCCCCCACACTCTTTTATTTTTTTTCAAAATTCAAAAAAAATAGGGGCGTCCAGGCGCCTGGACGCTCCCATAAATAAAACAAATAAAAAAATAAAAAAAATCAAAATAGGGGTGTCCAGGACCCTGGACGCCCCCAAAAATAAATTGTCAAAAAAAATAAAATAATAAAAATAAAACTTAGGGGCGTCCAGGCCCCTGGACGCCCCCATAATAAAAAATATATATATATATATAATAAAAGAAAAAAAGATAAGAATATAATCCAAACAAAAGAAAAAAAAGGAAAGAAAAAGAAAAACCACAAAAAAAAGATAGTAATTAAGGGGACGGGGGTCCGAAACATCCAAATGCCAGATTTTATTCCATCAGAAAAGCAGAGTGAACTACATCAGGGGTTTAGGCACCTTAGGCCTTAACTTCCCAAGTTCGGTTACATAAGCCCTCCACGGCTCGCATTCTTCCACCACGTACGCTAAGGCCTTTCCCGCAACACTTGTCTTCCAGGGAGCTTTAATGGCCTTCGCTTCCTTCGTGTCCGCTTCAGTGCCCAACTCCCTTTTCTTCAAAGAAACAATGCCAGTCGGTGGCGGGAACGAATGGTGTGGGATGCCAATCTAGAGGCAGCACCGATGCGCATTATAAAGGACGAACTCGGTCGCGCCGATCAGTTGAAGATCAACTTCGGGAGAAGACCTCATGAGGAGATCTAGCGAAAGCAAACATGCCGGTGCGCAAGTAAAGAAGCCTTGTGTCACGGTGCGAAAGTGAGACCGCCAGTCTTCACGTTTCTTCAGCCACGGAACGCGGTTCACTACGGTACCACCGAAGCCTAACATGTCGGCTATGTGATGAAGAGGGCTTTGTTGGAAGAGCTTCGAAGCGGTTGGCATTCCCTCGCGGTGGTCGAATTTGAAATGCAAATCCAGCCAGCAATTCAAGACAAGTGCACAACCAAATGGAGGCTTACCCATGCTCGAGGCAGTAAGACCGCTGTAAAGATAGGCAAGGACGGCGGGTCCCACCCTCTTTCCACGCCAGATCCCGCAGATAGCACCCAGTTGGTCTTCTTCCACCATGTTGTCGGTATAAGGGAACAAGAGAGCACCCGCCAGACAAATGGTGAACCCCTTCATGATTCCCTCCAAATAGTCATCGTCTGGTGACCCTCTCAGGGCATCCATGACCCACTCCGCAAGCTTTTGGAGATCGATCCCCTTTTGAGTACGGACCTTTCGGGCTGCGTCGGGCGGCATGAAGCTTCCAAGGACACTTTCAGAAGTCCCCCGTGTCAGCATCCGCATAGCCTTCACCTTCCCGTCACTCTTGAATTTCTTCAATCCAAGCAGAAGCTCCACCTCCTCGAGGAGGATGGTCACCTCGAAGGTCGGGAAGATAAAAGTGTGGGTCTGGGGATGCCAGATCTCCACTAGTGCGCCCATAGCCGCCCAGTCCATACGAATCTTCTCGTAATGTTTGGCATGAATAAGGAGCCCCTACAAATGCCACTTCGAGAGTATGGCCCTCATGCCAATGGAGATATTGGAAGTTAGCTTTGAAAGCCATGGCAGTTTGGAAAACTTCCTCGGGCCTGGGAAGAGTGGATATGGCTGGAAGAGGAAAGAAGAAGAAATGAAGGAAGTAAGAAGAAGGTTCACATGGAGAAATTTGAAAAGAGTCAGCTTACCATATGCGACATGATCGTCCCACTCAGATGACCCTCGAGGTCGGATAGTCGCCTAATCACGCTGCTAGGCTTGCTCCTCTTCATAACGCGGGAAGACTCTCCTTCCATCCTGAAATCTCTAGATTCTCCTCTCCTTCCTCTCCTGAGCTTCCAAAACCCACCTTGGTGCATTTGAATGAACTAGCCTAAGGGGAGTTCTTATAGGAAGGGAAGATCGCTACAGGACAGAACATGTCACATCAGCGGTCGCTATCAGGATTTATTCTGGATCTCCTTTGAACTGTGGTGCGATTCTGCTATGATTCTGCTACTTTATGATGTTGCTAACCTTTGCTGGCCTGTGCAGGTTTTACTAACGGACGTCTTTATCCTATCTCCTGTCCCACCTTTCATTGGTTGGTCCCACCATGTCATGCATCATAGTATATGATACGTATGCTACTAGAACATGCCGAGGACCGTGCGGCTCGAACGAATCTGGGATCTGAGTTCCCCTTCAACAAAAATGGTGATGATCCCAGAGGAATTTGGGTTGTATGGATAGGCCGTCAACTTGTGATAGAATGGGGACGACGGCTCCATTCAGTGAGTTGGTACATGGATAAACGGGCCCCAGCCCAGTATCAGCTCAATATTATCTTTGGCTTCTTTCTATTTTAGTTTGTTTTAAATTTTTCTTTGAACCCAGCATGCATTCATATAGGACTTTGATTTATTGCGGAAGATCATTCAAGTGATTCGATTGTGAAAGCCGTTGTGCTCCAATTCTCACAAATATGAGATATTCCACTCCGAATGAAATACTGAGTTTCCTTGAGACAGCCCTACGCTGCTCTTCCAAAGGAGACCCTTGTTTGGACAGACCCTCAGATATTCCTTTACCTTTTTTGACCCACCTTGGCTGCAGCACTTCCACATTGGCTGGTAACCGCTCCCCAAAGGTGAAACCTCCGGTTTATGACCCAGGTACTTCCACACCGAGAAGTTGGTCTCCTTTTGTTTCCTGCCTGAGCGCACATCTCACCCTCCCTTATTTGATCTCCGTCCAAGCAATCGTCAATATTTGAAAGACCTTCTTCAAGGTCGCCTCATTGAAACTCCAGGAAAGATTCCAAGCAGTAACGTCAAAAGCGTGTCTCATCACACCTTGGCATCAACTTATCAGTCCGCTCCCACTTCACTCCACTCCACTTCGATACCATTCCACTACGTGTCGCTCCCTTGCAAAGCAGACGCTAAGGCGGGGCAGCTGTAGACACGTCATTCCTGACGTCTCCTGAGAAAGTCTCATATTACTATACAACGCCCCGCAACGGCTTACGCATTTTGAATCACTCGAGTGCTTCCTTTTCTCGGGTCTTCTTCTGCCTTTTTCGGCATCCGGAATCGTCTCGTCACGGCATTCGGACGGCATCAACACCAGTCAGACGTATCAAGAGGTTCCGGAACCAAGATGTTGACTGCCGGGCGGCCGTCGATTGAGGACCCGGGTGGGTCTTAATGGGGGCGTCCAGGCCTCTCCACGCCCCCATATTTCTAATTTATTTTATTTCTTTTCTCAGGGCCCAAAACTAATTAATATATATATATATATATATATATATATATATATATATATATATTAATGGAGGCGTCTAGACCCCTGGACGCCTCCATAAAAATAATAATAAAAAAAATGTTTGTAAAATGCCAGTTGGCATAAAAAAATAAATAAAAAAATATATATATATATTAATGGAGGCGTCCAGACCCCTGGACGCCTCCATAAAAACAAATAAAAAAAATCAAAATGCCAGCCCTGGTATAAAAGACAAAAGAAAAATAAAAAAATAATATAATTTTGGAGGCGTCCAGGCCCCTGGACACCTCCATCAAAACCCTCACGGGCGCTGGCCACCGAACGACGGTTTGTCGTGTGTGAAAAAATCCAAAATATGGAGACGTCCAGCAAGCTGGACGCGCCCATTTCTGAATCACGGGGCGCCGCTCACAAAACCACGCGTTGTGCCAAACCGCGTGCGGCCGTCGTCGATTTTCGGTGGACCTGTTTGAGGCGTCCGGGACCCTGGACGCCTCCACAAAAATATTCCAAAAAAATAAATAAAAATAGAATAAAATATTATTTCGGCCCTGATGGAGGTGTCCAGGGTCCTGGACGCCTCCACCCTCCGGAGCCCTATAAATAGAGGCCCACCCCCTCAGTTCTGGAGGAGCTTCGAAGTGATCCGATAGGCTGCCGGAGCCCAGAGGCTACGGAGTCATTTTCTAACCCGTGGGTTCTTTTGTAGGTGGAGGTTCTGCGGGCTTCTCGGGTGCTCACGCTCGTGAGAGGAAGGTCGTCTTCATCCACCGCGCTTCCACGTCGTCCCCACGCTGCCGGAGCTCCGCCGGATTTCACCCTCGGCTCATCCAATAAGCCTTTTCTTCCCCTTTTTCTTCGTAGTTCTTTTGCATTCATCATCTCGCATCCTCTATCCCCCTTCATAAGGGCACCTCTTCTCTTATACTTCTTGCATCCATCATCTCATTTTCCTCCTACTCGAGTCCGAGAGGGGTTTAAAAGATAACACCAACCAGGTGTGTGTCTTGCCATCATTTCGTTATTTTTACCGCAAGGATTTGAATACTACACCTTCATCTTTCTAATCCACTTGTTACTTGTTTGTCGTTGTTTTGCAAGGGTACCCGAGGAAAGCCTTCTCCGTCGGCCGGCCGGAGGGAGAGGAAGAAGCAAACCGCCATCTCCCGCTCTTGAGGTAGGCGCGATCACTTTCTTATTTTGGGGTCTTTCGGCCCCTGGCGATCACATCTTATTTTCGAGGCCGCGGCGAGTCACTTCCCCAATGGCCGTTTAAATTTCCGTTCTTATATTCTCTTTATACTCTGTTATATTCTGCTCATATTCTCGAGGCCGCGGCGAGTCACTTCCCCAATGGCCGTTTAAATTCCCATTTTTATATGTTATATTCTTATCTATTCGTGCTCTCGAGACCGCGACGAGTCACTTCCCCAATGGCCGTTTAAATTCACGTTCTTATACGTTATATTCTTATCTGTTTGTGTTCTCGAGGCCGCGGCGAGTCACTTCCCCAATGGCCGTTTAAATTCCCGCTCTTTGTATTCTCTCTATATTCTGTCATCTTATTATCTGCTTATATTCTCGAGGCCGCGGCGAGTCACTTCCCCAATGGCCGTTTCAATTCTTGTTATTTAATTTTTGCACCATTCCCGTCCCCCCGAGGCCGCGGCGAGTCACTTCCCGCTATGGCCGTTTAAACCCCATATTTTGCTACATCACACTTGTCCTGCTCGCCCCGCCGGAGCAATCTCCCGTGGTGGCCCCTTCTCTCTCTTCTCTTATTTCTGTGTTGCAGCAAACAAACACCAAAGAAAGAAAAGAGGAGCCCGCGCGCTCCGCGTCCTCTCTCCGCTTCCCGGAATCGCGTGACGTCGCTCACATCGGCAAGATCGGTCACTACCCTTTCCGGTCCTTGTCACCATCGGCAAGACCATCTACCCTTTCGACCCTTGTCACCATCAGCAAGATCGGTCGCTACCCTTTCCGGTCCTTGTCACCATCGGCAAGACCGTCTACCCTTTCGACCCTTGTCACCATCGACAAGATCAGTCGCTACCCTTTCTGGTCCTTGTCACCTTCGGCAAGACCGTCTACCCCTTTCGACCCTTATCACCATCGGCAAGATCGGTCGCTACCTTTTCGACCCTTGTCACCATCCACAAGGTCGGCCAACATTTCCCCGAACCAGGGTCAATAATGGGATTACTATAAGGTATATGCTATGCCTCTAAGTCGCACTCCCATCAGTTGCCCTACCAATGATGAAGCCCATCCTGGATGGACCTTTCATTAGCCAGTAGTCGTATTTTTGACATTTTTTGTCGTCTAGACTCACGTCTGCACCAACCTGGCAACCTCTGGAACCCCGTCACGCGGTGGAGCGAGGCCCCCATCCTTTCCTTGAAAGGGTGGACACTCTCCTACGGCACAGACATGGGTGCACTTCCAAACGGGTCGCCAAAATTGCCACAAGATGTAACATAATATAGGTGCAAAGATGGACACCGAAAACAGTGAAGGAAGCTTGTATTTCATTACAAAAGGGAAGGGATGAATACAAAAAGGGCCCTTCGAAGGGGGTGAATTACAAAGGCAGATCGGCTAAGACCGCCTGAAAATATCTGCAAAGTCAATGAGTCCAACATGTGGAGCCGCTCCCAGTTCATGGAGCTGCATTTCTTCCTCCTGAACGTGAGTCACCTCAGTCTCCAGGGACGCGACCCGGCCCTCCAATAAAGAAGTTTCCTCGATGCCTTGGACTTCTGCAGCCTCCAACTGTGGTATCTCGGCCTCAATGGTGGCCAATTCAGCCCGGAGTTCTTCTCGTCGGCTACGCAGAATATGTGCCCGAGCAGCAGATGCTTCAACATGAGCTTTGCTCTTCTGAAGATCAGAAATCAGAGATGTCAGCTCTACCTGACAGTCAATTTTCTGCAATTTTAGGGCCGCTAGTTGGTCATTCATCACTCTCCCAAGAAAGTCCCGGCGGTTTGCGAATTTTAACAGGAACAGCACCCGCTGGGTCCAGGTGTCCAAGGGACAACCTAATGCCTACAGCCCAATCGTCAGTGGTGCCGTTCGATTCATCCAGGGTGCTGCAATCAGAAGATCAAATCAAGAATGCTGATGCCTGTCCGAGTATACTGACAAAGTACTGGGATTGTCCAAGCATCATGAAGACCCAGAGTCACAAAATGAACAATGAATAAGAGCAGACCTGAAGAAATTACGAGGTGTGGTGCAGTGTGCACCCGAATGTCCCGTGCCACTCATTCTTCGCTTACGCCACCTACGGGTGGGGGGCATTTGTTGACACCTAAAATATACCAGAAGAGACCATAGTAAATTCATAGCTTTGAAGACCAGTCGAGGGTGCGGCTCCTGTTCCATCCTTGAAAGTTCCGAGAATCAGAATAGAAGAGACCCGCTATTCCTAACACTTTGTTCGGATAAAGCCATCCCTAGCTAGGCCGCTATCCAGTACGGCTATCATTCTGCTAGTCGGGCTGATAAAACCATACCAATATTTAGGCAATCATCTGTCTGCTAAGAAAGGATGCTCAGATAATTCTGATTCTCCGAAGGTGGGATGCACAGTGCCTCACACGTGTTTGTGAATGTAAAATGTTAAACAAGCCCCATGAAGTCTTAATATATATGCTAAGAAGCCCACTGTCGGAAGGAGTCCATTAGGTGGATCCTGTGCCGAATGACAGGAAAATGGGCCAAGCCCAAATGTGAACTGAGACGCGCCGAGGGCTGCCCACACCGGGAAGATGGATGCTGGCGCGCCGGGAAGCTCAGGCCGAGAGAATGAGGGTCATCCCTCTATAAGAAGGCTGCCCTTCGAAGAAAAAGAGAGGGGCAACAGAGAAAAAAAGAGAAGGAAAAGAAAAGAGGGTGGAAGGAGATAGAAGAGTTAGCCACTGAAAGAAAGAGGAAGCTTGACAGTCCTCCATAGAAGCTGAAGAAAAGAGAGGGGCAGAGGCTCGAAGGAAGAAGCCAGGTGGGGTGTGCCGTTCGACGTCCTGAGCAGCTGCAGCTCCTCTTCCCCCTTTCTCCTCTGTCTGAATACTGCTCCCCCTTCTCGTTTGTATCTCTGCTTTCTAGCATCTCTGCTCTCGTAGCACTGAATGCCAATGTAACCCTGTCCTCAGGGATAGAGTCGGTGTATGCTTCTTTATCTCCCGAGTTGAATTTGTGTACGCTATTTCAGAAGAAATAGTTGATGAAAGGCGGGCTGAGTTCTCCCCCGTCATTATTCTTTTGTTTCTGCCTCTGCACTATATGCTATGGATATTGATGGCTGCACATCTATGCATGCTTTACCGTTTTGGCTTTCTAAGTCTGTTGAATGTTCGTTCATCGTATGATTCTTTCAACTTTACACTCACAACGAGAGCCTGAGATAGCCTATCTCATGGCTTCTCGTCTGTGAAACGAGAAAGGATGAATCCGAATCGTGAGGTTTCTGTGCATGGTTCTGCTCTCCCAGTGAGGCCCCAGAAGGAAGGTCGTCTCCACCTCGGACCATCCTCTCCACGATCGTCCGAATTGGTCTTCAAATTGTTGAACAAACCCTCTTTCTTTAAATGCCCAAAGCCCCTGCCTTCAAACCCCTCTAGAAACCTCACTTCAGGAAGCCTCCCGACCCAAGCACCTCTCGGCGCAAGTCTCGCGCCGAGGGCTTGCCGCGCCGGCTGAGTCTCTTATGTCGTGCCGAAGCCCAACTCCTTCTTCGCGCCGATACCTTTACACCTGCTGGCCACGTCCATGCGTTCGTGCCGATGCCGTCAGGCCATGCCAACCCTGCTCATCGTACCATGTCCTATGGAGACGCACGTCCTTTCCCTCTATCCTCATGGGAGCCATATTAAAGGGGTCATTCCCCCACATTTTATAACCCTATTAAGTCTTGGAGTTCTGCCGCTGCATGTCCTCCATTGACTGTACAGGGGATATCACAACAGGGGATAAAGCCCCATATGATTTGGATCCCTTGGATCTCGGGCTACGCCCGGCTCTTATTTTGGTTTCCACTCCGACAGTTCGTAAGTGGATGACCTATAATACCCTTTTGGCATACTCCCGAAATAAGGGGAGGTGCTGTCAAAATTCATTCAGAGGGTTATTCCGTCACATGGTGCGATGTTTTCACCAAAATTATGCATTTATCCCCCAACTGTGTGGCAAAGGGCTGAGCTATATCATCTCATGACACCTTGGTCGCCACAGGGGATATACGTGACAGTTACACTGTCTCCTCGGACCCCCTGGTGAATGAATCCACCCCCATCTTCTATCTCACCCAATTATTGCCATGGAATCCCCGTTGAATACAGAGGATCCCCTTGAACTCATAAGAACCCCTCATAATATCGGAAGAAAACCAACAAAACGGCCTCCCGGCGCCACTGCCTCCCGGCGCCATCACCTCCCGGCGCCACCTCCTCCCGGCACCAAACTCGCGCCTGGTGAAGGGCGCGCCAGGAACTTGCCGCACCGTATGCCCTACCGTGCCGTCTGCCTATATTTCCAGCCACGCCGGTTGCCCATCGCGCCGGGATCCCCCTCGCGTTGACTCCTATCCGCGCCGTTTCGTCTTGTTAATAGGTGCCATCCAAATCTGATGTCTCAACAACTCCATTAAACCCAAATCCAGTCTAAACTCAATGTCCCATTCCTGTCAACCTTCATGCCAGCCTTCATCGCTTTACGAGGGAACCATGGTTCTTCATCCAGATCCACGGGAGATACATTAATCGGGGTTTTACCCCTACATTATACCGAATACGAGGTTTCTTTTGTCACCCCGCTGACCCTCGGAGTTCTACCACTGCATGTCCTCCAATGGTCCCTTAAGGGGAATATCAACAAACGACATGGTAGCGGACACTGTCTCGTCACATTCAAATCCTTTTGGATCCAGGGCTACGCCCGCCTCTCTTTTGGCTTCCATCCTGACATTTCGTGGGTGAATGACCTATATTTCCCTTTGGCATAGCCCCAGACAAGGGGACATGCTGCCGGGTTTACGCCATAACACCGTTATCATGTCCCGCGTAGCACAGTTTTCTATGCATGTTTTGCATCCCGTTAACGGAGTTAGCGTAATAGTGGTATCTCATTTTGCCCCCGAGGCATCCTTTCTTGGCAATTAATCAAGAGTTGTCCTTCTTTAGAAGGACGTAATTAATGTCATAGCCTTTATGGTATGACGGACTCAGAGTCCTGACACGAATATCACAATCGACTGACCGAGTCAGGTCGAGCGCACAATGAATCGTCACTCCGGTGACTAGCACGCCTAATAAATCCTGTAAAATAAACCTAAACAAAAAACATCCCCACAATAGCCCAATTTTTGTGTTGTATAGCGACCTTAATCGGGTTTTTAGTCAAGCAAGTCGAGTTAGGGTTCCGGTGACCTTTCCTTTCATGTTAAACTGATCTAAGGTAGGACTATTGCAAGCTAAATTTTAATTAATCACATCCATGTTTTACAGATTTTTGTCTTCTTTCCATTGGTAGTAAAATGCCCAATTTTTATGAAGTATACCGCGAGTTATGATGCTTTTTATCACGGCCTGTCAAGGATCGCCATAGCGAGACACAGTCTCCAGATAGTGGTCTAACAGGAACCGCTACCTGGAAGCTGCGGTCTCACGATAGACTGCTACTTGCTGGCCCTGGAAATTTAAATTTTTGTCAAATTTGCGTGAAAGCGGTCGTTGATCGACCGCTACCTGATGTTGACCGACCGCTACCATCAGGTAGCGGTCCTCTCCTAACCGTAGTCATTGCTTGGATTACTGCTAGAACATTGTCCTTTTCCCTGTGCTTTATCCTGTGTAGACAACATGTTCTAAGGCTAGAAATGCATGAGATAATTAAGGCTTGATAAAAGAACGTTAAAATCTTAAGTTATTCACTTTATGGTCCCTTGATTATCATTTCTTTCCTCATGATTATACCCTGCAAACCAGATAGATTAAGCATAATTTCATCTATTCTTAACCTTGATAAACCTTGCAATATAGTTGCTGTTATTGATTAAATTGTTAGGTTTGTTTGAGATTCATGCCACTCTGGTGGTGATGGCTCACCGTTCACTCGTCTTTCGCATTTCCACACTCTCAATCTTGTGTTAGTCAGGACTCTCTACCAGATATTCCTTCCGTCGGAGTAGGACCTCTATCACAAGGCCTCCGTAAGACTCCGCGACCCTGGGATTCTCACTAGGACGCTGAGCAGGTTGTACCCTAAAAGCCTGAACCGAACGACGTGATCGGATTTCTTTTTGGGGCAGTCCAAGTTCTGACTATTCTGCCCAGTCTTGATCAGATAGTGGTTCTGTACGGACCGCTACCTTGAGGTAGCGGTCAGGAAGAGACCATTTTCTGCTTCTGATTTGGCCTGTGCACCAATTTTCCCAGTCGACTATACCTTGTTCCTCGTCGACTCTGCCCTAGTTAGGTCAACCTATGTCACCTCATTTGACCTAGGGTTTGGTAAACTGAGCTCTTTTTCAGTCTAGCCCTGACCCCGAGTCAACGGAGGAGCTTGAATGGGTCGACTGATCCCCTGCCTTGCCAACCCTAGTAGCGGTTCCACCTGGACCGCCACCATTAAGTAGCAGCCCCATGTGGACCATTTTCTTCTTTGATGTCGGTCTGCGTCGACCTGTGTTCACTGAGTCGACGCAGGCCTAGTGGCTGTTCTGTCTTGACCACTTTCTCCTTCTAGCGGTCCCGTGCTGACTGCTATTTGGTTCCAGAATCTATTTTTCGTGATTTTATGTGCTGTGGCAAGGGTAGCTCCCCAGGTTACTACCCAGCCCTAGTCATGATTCCCTTAAGTGAACTTTGACTTCCAAAGTCATATTGTATGACTTCCATTCGACATTCCTGTTATGGAATGGCCCTAGATCTTGAACTTGGTTACTTAAGCTTAACCTTGGAAATCTTGGCCGGAATCTAATGAATGTCTAGATGTTACTTTGGATCTTTGATCCACTTTTCAATACCAATGCATCATAAAGGGCCCGGTCTGGTCCTGGGAAGAGCGCCCAGAAGTACTTGTATCCATGGGAGTTTGTAATGACAAGGTGTGGCATTGCACCGAGTACTTGCTAGCCTGTTGTCTATGACATTCATTCTTACACACTTGTAACTCTACGCGACTTGCTATACTTGCGTGCTTGTACGGCCAATTCATGGAATGTTATTATACACTGTTCTATCCTTGATATTCCCTACTTTCATATTTTTTCCCTTGAAGCTATGGTTAACTGTTTCCAGTTTTATTCACTTGTTCGATGTTTCTTTGGAATGACATTATTAATTGGTTAATCACATATATATTACCTATTATAGAACCTACTGAGCGTTTGCTCACCCAGTTTTCCAACCCTTTCAAGTAGCTCTGATGAGGATGTGCAAACTGATGGGGATGGGCGCGAGTGAAAAGCTTGGAGCGAGCCAGTTAGAAGTCTTGCCATGTGGCCGTCATAGTGTGGAATGTGTCTGTCTTGTAATTAGAGTCTATGTGAAGGTTGTAACTTAGTTTAGCTTATCTGATTAGGTCACCTTTGTTAAAGTGTGTAGTTCTGTCAGTGGTTTAAATTAGTCTTTTGTAATAGTTGGTTTAAACTTATGAAGGTTGTTTTTGGCTATTAATAAAGTTGACATTTGTTATTTTCCTTGCTCCTCGTCTCTTGTATTTATTTATTCTCGTTATTGCTCTGATTGTCATGAATGACTATAACTGCTGCATTTCAATTTTTCGCATCGGGGCGTGACACCAATAGTGAAATCTCACCGGGTTGGTGGGGGGTGGATGTAGGTCTGCTTGATAGTAGCCGAACCACCTAAAAATCTCTAAGCAGTGGTGTGCATGCTTGTGTGGTTTGATCCATCTCTTCTACCCTCTTCACAGGTTCAATTGTTTAGTCTATGCATCATCCTCTATTCTATTCACCGTTAATTCTATTTATGGTCTATAATTGAGTTTAATATGTTCTGCTGCATTTCTAAATTTTTAATTAGGCAGGTTTTATTGGTGCCAATCTATTCACCCCCCTGTAGCTCCACACATACCACTTATCACTAGGAACTACTGAAACCAGGGATCAGAGTGTGAAGGAGTATGCATCCTTTGCACGATGACAGTGGCTGAGGGTCTTTCAAATGGAATTGTGAGGGAGTTGGAGAAGGAGGCTAGAGAATCAGCTAGGATATTTTGGGGTTTAGGGGTGTGCACTAGAGTGAGCTTCCTAAACCGTCGGACTACCTTGTAGACCAAATCTTGGTATGGCTTTAGCTTCTGGTCCCGGGTTTAATGCTTGCTGAGAGATTGTCGAAGTATGAGCTGCGAATCCCCAATTATCCGGAGCTCTTTGACTCCTAGGGCTAGTGTCATTTTTAAGCCTGTGAGGAGTGCCTCATACTTAGCCACGTTGTTCATGGCGGGGAAGGATAACTGGCAAGCGCCCGGAATGATCACACCTTCTGGAGAGTGGAGAATAGCTCCAATACCCCAACCTTTAGAGTTGAGTGCACCGTCAAAGTAGAGGACCCACGGAGGTTCACCATCAATAATGGCTCCTAACCCTTCGTCCGGAAAATCCTCATCGACAGGAGAGTATGTCGGAAGTGGGTGACAGAGAAGGTGCTTGACAATGGCGTGCTGATGTGACACAACCTAGGACTCAACAAGCAGGCACAATTAAGCATTCAAAAACGGATCGATAATAGCAACCGCTCACCCGATGCTCACTAAGACCCGGGGTAACTTGGCAATGCCAAGGGGAGGTTGTGTGGGCTAGGCCCTTGCTGGTAGAGGGCCAGCAAGGCCAATGTTTGATTCCCCAAGGGTACGGCTGCCCAAATCAAGGGTCCAACGAAGTGCCAAAGGACACGGGTTCCACTCTCTTCCCACGATGATCACTTATAGCAAATGAGCTTCAGGATCGGGCTCTCGTCACGGCCAGCGGAGTTTATGAACTAATATTGAAAGAACAAACATGAATTAGAGCAAAGTTTTGGAGCACTCACTCGACCGGTTTGAAGAAACCGGTCCCGCTCGGAGACGAGGGCGAGCGGGGAAGCGTGGGTTCCCCACACGCCGCGTCAGGGTAGCTTGACCTGTTTAAGCTATTACAACACTACACCCCATGCAAGGGGGGGATCATGGGGAAGGGAAGATGATAGTTACATCCAAACACTACCTCCACACAGGGAGGGGCCTTCAGCCGGCCAAGCGGGGAGGGGAAACTAGTGCTAAGAGTGATGAAGAAGTGATGACACCGAATCAGTCTTCCCTCTGTAATAGTTGACAGACAGAGGGTGTGGAGGCCGCAGAACTCTCTCTGGAATTTCGCTGAGGGTGAGACCAGTGGGGATCTCTTCGTCTCTGGAACAGGAGTGCCTCTGAATTTTTCCAATTTCATCAGGGGTCGCTGGCGGCCTGGGCGGGAGTACGAACAGGGTTGCTGAATCTCGGACTGTCTGCAATAGACTATCAACAGCAGGAAGACGCGGCTTCCCCGACCGTTCCCGAACTCCGAATCAGTCGCCGTTAGAACCGTTGGAACCGTGGGTGAGTCCTCTTTACAGCAGAACAAACGGGGATGCCAAAAGATGCCGGTGAAGATCAGAGGACTCAGAAAAGTGAGGAGTGGTCGATGCAGACAGTGGGAAGCAGAGTCGAACGCTTTGCAGAAGAGCTCGTGGCCTGATTCCTCCGGGGTTTGTCGTGGTGAAGCTTTCTCTCCGGATCAGGATCTCTGCAGAGCTAGCTCCTAGTTTCCAACAGTAGGTTGCAGAGGATGCCCCGGCAGCTCCCGACCTTGGAATCAAGCGCCGTCAGAGTCGTTGGAATTGTGGACGAGTCCTCTTCACAGCAAAACTAACAGGGAAGCCAACCGATGTCGGAGAAGACTAGGGGATGCAGAACAATGGCGACTGGTCGGTGCAGACTATGAGTAGCAGATCTGCGTAGCTGAGGGAGAAAAATGAGAACTCTGGATCACGAATGCCAAATGAAGTTCTTTTTCTTGATTCTGGAAGTAGACTGGGCGATGAAGAACTTTTAAGAAGAACTCGTGGACTGATTCTTTCGGGGTTCGTCGTGGCAGAGCTTCTAATCTGGCTCAGGTCCTCAGCCGAGGCAGAACTGCGCAGTTATGGGAGAATGGACCTCCTGGACGGCTCGGAGATCGGAAGAAGATGAAACCACTTCTGTTGCGAAGGAGACTGGTAGACACTTTCGACGATGGCTATTAGGTCTTCAAACTCGTCTGGAGGAAGTCGTGGTGGCCACTGCAAGTTGCTGGTTCATCTGCAACCTCTGGACAGCAAACTGTAACTTCGAAGTAGCTTCCAATGACCAAGAAAGAAGAAGGGGAAGGGGGTAGATGAGTGTGGGAGTGACCCCTGGTTGTAAGGGGGTCTTGGAGGGGGTGTTCTAAGGTGTGGGAGGTGGAGAATAAGGTCTGGAAGAGGGTCCAATAGATGGTGGTAGTGGGGGCTGCGAATTTGGTTGTAATGGAGAGAGGGAAAGGATATTCGAAAATAGGTTTAAGGGTGGGGTTAATTTTTTATCTTGGGAATGGGGGGGTTGTGTTGGGGAAGGGAAGGGGTGCTTGGGGTAGTGGGAAGGGTGCTTGGGAAAGTGGGAGGGGTAGTTGTGTTCGGGAGCTAGGCCCGGATACAGAGGGGGGGTGAATGTATCCTTCTATGTATAATGGCCAAATAAAAACTTGGATGCTAGAGATAGACACAGAATAGAACCAATTTGATTCAACTCAAATACAAACACTTGGAGCGTGCCTATCCAAGCATCTAGCGGAAGCAAATCAAGCAATCTGATGAACCAGTTGAAAATCCTTTTAAACAAAAGAGCAAATATGTAACTGGCCCCCAAATGACCAACTAGCGGAAGCAGCACAAATGAGAAGAAGGAATCTCAAGACAATCTGTGAAGGGTGGTAGGAGATATGGAAGAACACACTACAAGCAAACCACTGCTCAAAGATTTTAAGGTGGTTCGGTCCTCCAGACCTACATCCACCCCTTACTCCCAACCGGAGTGAGGCTTCACTAACAAACGCTAGAACCAAGCAGACTCAGTCTGCAAACAGTTGCTACCACACAGCTTGACTAGGGGAACATCCTCCCCTCTTCCTCTCAACCGGAGGGACACCCAAGTGACTCCCAGCCACTTGGAAACTAGAGGTCGCAGACCTCTCTTCCTCCAGACCAGGAGGGACACCTAGACTTGCAACCACAAGCCCAGAACCGGAGGACTAGCCTCCCTTCCTCTAACCAGAGGGAACCCACAAGTGACAACCTGTCACTTGCAACCCGGAGATCAGATATCCCTTCTCCTGAACCAACAGGAGGAACCCGATCCCCAACAGGGCAATCGGAAGAACAAGATAACCAGATGAAAATGGAAAAACAAAAACACGAAATGAAAATAACTTCAGCAAATAGAAAGCTGAAAAAATGAAATGCACAATGTGGCTCTCAACGGAGCTGACTGGCCTGGATCTGATCCACGGTCCAGTGAAGATAGATCTTCAAGCAGCTTCTTCCTTCTTCTCCACGAGCTCTCTCGCTCACTCTCTATCTCTCTTTCTTTCTCTTCTGCTCTCTTCTGCACTCCTTCTTCTTCACTCTTTCTTCTCTCTTCACACGAGCACTATCTCTCTCTCTTTTTCTTTTTCTGCTCTCACTCTCTTCTCTGCTCTCTTCTTTTCTTTCTTTTCTTCTTTTTCTGGATCGAAGGGCTTTCTACTCTTCTGGCTTTCTGCTTCGATCACTCTTCTTCTATTGAAGAAGGCTCATATATATAGCAGCAGCAGCAGCATCACCCCCGACGTGTGACCTCCACATTTCCAGCCCTAAGTATTCGGACCACGTGGCAGTCTCTCAGCCAGCTTCATTTCAGCCTCGGATCACGTGCTGCCCAGTCACTGGGGAATATTTCCTCGGACCACCTTCTTCTTCTCCTGCAAGGAATTAACACGATTAACACTCAGGGCCACAATAACTAAAACTGCATGAGGTATATGAAAGCAATACAAGATGCACTGTACTGAGAATGACACGAGATACACAAGATTACTTCAGTACGAAATAAATGGAGAATGACACGAGGTCAGATGAAAGCAGCACGAGGTAAAAAAAAGAACAACACGAGATACACAATTAACACAACAACGAAGACGACACGAAGTCAGATGAAGACAGCATGAGGTGAGAAGAAGATAACACAGAGTGAAGCAATAGAAAGACACGCGATCAGAAGAGACCTGGACGAGGTTAGAACGAAACAACACGAACTAACAAACGGCAACAAAAGACGACACGAAGTGAAACAACACTTGAAAACATAAGAAAAACAACTCGAGCACAAAATAGCTCGAATGAACGACTCGAATACGAGGCGACACGGGCTGACCACGACACGAAGACAAATAACAGAAACCGTCACGAGTTGAAGACAACACGAAGATGAAAACAGAAACCGACACGAGTTGAAAACAACACGAAGATGAAACACAGGAATTGACACGGAGTGTGGTCAAGGCGAGAAGGACACGAAGTCTAAAGAGAAAAAAAGCACGAAGACAGAAGAGTGACACGGCTATCACGACACGTGATGAAGCAGTGACACTAGTAAAAAAATGACTCGAGGAACAACAGTAAGTGACACGAAATTAAACAAGCAGACATAAAAGATGACACGAGATGAGGTCACAAAGTGACAAAGACACGAGGTCTAGAAAACACGACACGAAGACATGAGATAGACATGTCTTCAACAACACGTGATGAAACGGTGGAAGCAGAAGAACAACTCGAGGAACTACAGTAATTGACACGAAGACACAAGAGCAAACATAGAGGACTGACTCGAGATGAGCAACTAAGTGCTAACGACACGAGGTAAGAAAGAAATAACACGGACATAAACACAAGAATAACACGAAGATGACAGAAACAGTACGGACATACAATGTACTACCTCATAGCAGATTTCCTGTTAATCAATATGCATCAGACGACTGTGTATGGACTTGAAGACCCTTAGCCAATGTATAGACTTCAAAGTAGAGACCGATGTGTAGACTTCACGTGAAAGCCCAATGTGCAGACATGTCGAATGGTTCAGCAATGTATAGACTTGGAGAACCACGGTCCAATGTATAGACTTGATGCCTGTAGTAGTGTATAGACTCTACATATACAAGCAATGTAGCAATGTATAGACTTAGCCTTAAATGCTTAAGACGCTGAGAGAGACGGTGAAGTCTGTAGAGAATTGCTGTAACAGTCCGATGTACAGACTTTGTCTTAGACTCTAAATGAGACTGACAGTGTATACACTTAGCCAATGCAATGCACTGTATGGACTTCCAAGAGACGCTCAATGTACAGACTTATTACCAATCAATGTATAGACTCTGTAAATGCATATGAATGCTTTATGCAGCAGATAAAACAGTCTGAACTTCAATTGCAATGACTCACAGTGTAAGAACTTCAATTGCAATGACTCACAGTGTAAGCAGATAAACTGACTGAACATATGAAGGACAATGACTCATTTCAGCAAGATGACTCACAGTGACTGACATCAAACACCAATCATCAAAATTAAATCAATCATCAAAACAGAACATCAATGCATGGTGACTCACAGTGATTAAGTCACATTAAAACTAATCATCATAAACCCCTAAAGCCAATCATCAAAACCACAAACCACAGGGGCCAGGGGCACAACAATCTCCCCCTTTTTGATGATGGCAACAATACTCAGTGAGTCATTCTGATGATGTAAGTCATTCTAATGAAAGTCATTCTGATGATGTGAGGCATTCTGAAGATTCAAATTATTCTCCCCCTTTGACTTCATCAAAAAGAAAATAATTTGAGAAATTAAGGCATGTATAAAAGTACAGTCAATTTCTCCCCCTTGCAAGAACATGATTCTCCCCCCTTTAATAATTTCAGCAAAAGCATGAATTAGAGAAGATCAAAAGAAACATGCATGCACTGATTGAATGATATTCTCCCTTTTTGGCAAATAATCTCCCCCTTTGATATAAACAAAATAAACCATAGGAAGGGGTATGAATGTAAATTCAGATACCGGAAATATGAATGCAATAGCATAATTCTTCTCCTTCTATGCAGCATGATGCATATGACAAGGAATGCTCCCCCTGAATAGATGCCAATTGATGTGCAAGTGATGCATGACATGAAAGCTCCCCCTCAATCAGTGGAATCTTATGAGATAGATGAGAGGGTGCAAGAGAGGGAGACCACAGGGGCAACCAAGGAGAAGTTCAGGTCAATGAACCAAGGACATGAGCAGAAGAAATTCAGTTAACATATTTTTCAAGGATGCTCCCAACACAAGAAATTCAGCCAGATTTTTCAAGGATGCTCCAAACACAAGAAATTCAGCCAGATTTTCAAAGAGATATCAATCTCATAAATCTAAAATATAAGTTTTCAAAGTCTTCCATCATAAGGGCTTATGAATGACATTTATTGAACATCATGGTTTAAACATGATGTATGCAGAGTTTATCAATAAAATTCTGTATTGATATCTAAAACCATGGTTTAATAAAAATGAACCAAACCCTCATATTTATCTTGATAAATCTCCCTTTCTCTTACACGATCAAAATTATTGACTTCTTTCGCAATTACATGCATCTGTATTGAAATCAAGCAATTATGAAGTCGTATGATTTTGTCTAGGGTTGTAGCAATTTGATTTTAGCATCAATATTCAGATATTTCAATTTGTTCAATAATTTTCCATGCTACAAATTTTACGAGCACTCTAGTTCAGTTCACACCTTGTAACTAGAGGATATACCTTGATCAGAGGCCAATATCCCTAAGCACTTAGTGTGACTAACTGTCATGCTATATATATGAACATAGTTAGCATTTACACATCATGACACACTACAAATCATTTTTTTTTAATGAGTGAGTTGTATTTCTCAGTCTGCATGCCATTGCTCTGTCTGATTTTCAATGAATTTTATCAGAGTTAACTAAGGCACCTCATGACACAATCCTTTGAACTTGTGTTTCTCAGTGACCAATGTCATTGCTCTGACAGAAATAACCCTTTAGACATTTCAGAGACATTCATTTGCTTCAAATAAATAATAGTTTCATGTACTTAACCAATTAAAGTCATATATTCAAAAGTGCAGATTTCAGAAGATTTTACAAGACATAGCATGAAACAGATGGTTAATGTTTATTAAACATGCTTCAGATATTTTTAAGAGATTTTAAAGCCAAACTCATTGAATACATTAAACTTAAACCACATGAGTTATTTCAGTCATTCATAAAAACGTATAATAGAAGATTTCTAGTTCAAGAGTTTTCAGATTTATGATCGAGATAGCCCATTGAAATCTTCATGAAGGACTGAAATAATTCTGATATCAAATGATACCAATTGTATACCAATTTTGAAGCTCAGTGTTTTCAAATTATGATCACGGTTTGGTCAAATAGAATCAATGAAAGGGATATGCACACAAGGCAAGATATCAGGAGGTCAGGCAAGTTCCAGGATGTTCAAAGTTAACATGCAATGAACTCTGACATAAATATATGCACATGACTACCTTCATGCAATGTATTGACTCCTCCTGACACTATGCATTCAATTACCCTTTTTGGTATTTTCAATGCAGTAAAGTGCAATGCAATTAACTACATGCATGCAAGGACTCAACACTGAATGCTAAGCAACATAACGCAGTCCTACATGCATTGAACAACTTCATTGACAGTCATGCAAATGATGTATGCAGACATTTGACACATGCATTGACTGTATACATTAAAGAACCGTTTAGCTTAGTGCAAAATGCAGTGCATCTAGCATCTTATTCATTTAGTGCAAACAACAGCATGAGAAGAGCATCAAATATATTCAGAATTGAATTCAGTGAAGAGATCATCAAAATTCAGACAAGCAGATCAACATGAAATTCACATTTTTTCATACTCACAAATTCAGATAATGAATTTAAAACAGATTTCAGAACTGACCTGAATTGAGTCCTGGGGTTTTCTTTTTGAGTGCCTTGGTTAACCCCTTTTATTTCTCCTTCTAAGGCACACCTACAGCAAGTCAATCAATTTGATCTTGCAGGAACCCAAGCTGCCTTGGGTCCTGTATAAGCCCTAACAGGTGTTCTAAATAATTTCTTAGCAGTATTATCATCATGATCCATCAGGTAACAGTTATCCATGAGATGACCAAATTTTCCACAATCTCTACATGATGTAGCAAACCTTGAATTCTTTTTGTGGACATTATTATCATCATGGAATCTATGTGAATTTGTATGAAAATTTTTGTTACTTGCATGAAGTTTTGATTTAGCATTGCCTGCCCACAAGCATTCAGAAGCTCGGTGGCCAGGTTTTTCACATTCAAAACATACAAGAATCTTTTCTGTAAAAATAGGTTCATTTCTGCCAAGAAAGTTTCTATTTTCAGGGAATTTATCAAATTTGGAATTAAGATGTTTTCCCTGAGCATACCAGCAGTCCTTGACTGCATGCCCATACTTGCCACATTCAGAACACCTTAGGTGCTTACCTCTTGAACCATTATATCCCCATGAAGTCCTAAACCAACACTCAACAGCTTTATGACCACGTTTGTTACAGTTATAACAAATGATGTGTTGGTTTGAAGCATACATGTTTCTTTTGGGGTGATGATGAACAGAAGACCTAGCATGCATTTTATCATCTTGTTTCATGATGAAACAGGCATCTAGGAAATGACCATGCCTACCACAGTAATGACAAGATGTATCAGACTTTCTAGTAGCATGATTTCTACCAAATGAATTTCTCGAATGCAATGTTTCACTTGCATGCCCATCTTCAGTCAATAATCTGCAATCATCCATTACATGGCCTACCTTGCCACAATAATGGCATGAAATACTCTTATCAGATGGATACGGATAATTAATTGAGCTATGAGTGGTATGCATTGAGTCATCAGATGCAGTATGGGTAGCAGATTTAAAGACACAAGTAGGGACATGTTTATCCTTGTTTTTATTACCATTTTTGCTCATTTGTTTACCCTTCTTCACAACTTTTATTTGTTCTTCATTTTTCTGGGCCTCGAATTGGAAAACAGATGATGTAGATGTTTTAGGAGGCCCAGAGCAGCTTGCAATGTCAGAGCTGCGAGCAAGAGTAGTGTACAACTTTTTCTTAACAGATTTTTCAATTTGGGATTTGCATCCTTGCTCTCCACTTGATTTAGTGGCGTTATCACACAAAGGAACATTCATTTTCTCTTTTCCCTTGATAGATTTAGACATGGAACGAACAAGTTTACTTATTTCAGATTGGAGAGAACAAATTTTGAGTTCTGAATTAGTCATGTCTTCCTCACATGTGATAATTTGTCTCTGCATGACATCATTCAAATTTTTAACTATTTCTAGTTCCTGTTTCAGTTTCAATTCATTCTCAAATTGAATTTCCTTATCAGCAGATCTTCCTTTTTCAAATGACAACCATTTTTCAGAAAAGACAGTATTAAGAACCATTAGCCTTTTATTTTGATCTTTTAGATGAGAGTTTTCTTCAATCAACTTGTTTTCAAATTCTTCTTTCAATTTCAATTCAATTTTTAGATTTTCATTTTCAGCCTTTAGACTTGTGATTTCAGCATTTTTCTCTTTTCTTAATTTTCTCTTTCCTGATTTGACTCTTTCATATTTATCTAGAAGATGCTCATGCATGGCAACTAACTCATCATGGCTAATATCCTCGGTCTCAGAGATTACCTGGGATGAGGACTCGTCTGATTGATCACTCCTTCTTGCCATGAGACATTCTTCTTCCTGTTCCACGTGTGTTGTAGTCACTCTATCAAACATTTCCTTTGCAGTGCTACAATCTGAGAAGGAGGAAAAATCATCAGAACCGATTGCAGCCTTCATTAAATTTAGAGCTCTCACATTATCATCATTTTTCAACTTGTGAACATGAGTCCACTTGGACTTATCCTTAGGAAGTTCATGTGGACTGTGAGAGATAACCTTCCACAATTGTGGATTAATAGAGTTAACATGCTTGTGCATACGATATAGCCAGAATTTAATATTTGAACCACTGAATAGTGGAGGATGAGCCATGACAGCACAACAGATTAATGCAACAGGAATATTGATGCACTAAAAACAAATTAGCACCGAAACCAGAGATCGAATCTGCAGGTCGTTGGACCTTGTATGCAGACACAGGCTCTGATACCAACTGTTAGGGTGCTAGGCCCGGATACAGAGGGGGGGTGAATGTATCCTTCTATGTATAATGACCAAATAAAAACTTGGATGCTAGAGATAGACACAGAATAGAACCAATTTGATTCAACTCAAATACAAACACTTGGAGCGTGCCTATCCAAGCATCTAGCGGAAGCAAATCAAGCAATCTGATGAACCAGTTGAAAATCCTTTTAAACAAAAGATCAAATATGTAATTGGCCCCCAAATGACCAACTAGCGGAAGCAGCACAAATGAGAAGAAGGAATCTCAAGACAATCTGTGAAGGGTGGTAGGAGATATGGAAGAACACACTACAAGCAAACCACTGCTCAAAGATTTTAAGGTGGTTCGGTCCTCCAGACCTACATCCACCCCTCACTCCCAACCGGAGTGAGGCTTCACTAGCAAATGCTAGAACCAAGCAGACTCAGTCTGCAAACAGTTACTGCCACACAGCTTGACTAGGGGAACAGCCTCCCCTCTTCCTCCCAACCGGAGGGACACCCAAGTGACTCCCAGCCACTTGGAAACTAGAGGTCGCAGACCTCTCTTCCTCCAGACCAGGAGGGACACCTGGACTTGCAACCACAAGCCCAGAACCGGAGGACTAGCCTCCCTTCCTCTAACCAGAGGGAACCCACAAGTGACAACCTGTCACTTGCAACCCGGAGATCAGATCTCCCTTCTCCTGAACCAACAGGAGGAACCCGATCCCCAACAGGGCAATCGGAAGAACAAGATAACCAGATGAAAATGGAAAAACAAAAACACGAAATGAAAATAACTTCAGCAAACAGAAAGCTGAAAAATGAAATGCACAATGTGGCTCTCAACGGAGCTGACTGGCCTGGATCTGATCCACGGTCCAGTGAAGATAGATCTTCAAGCAGCTTCTTCCTTCTTCTCCACGAGCTCTCTCGCTCACTCTCTATCTCTCTTTCTTTCTCTTCTGCTCTCTTCTGCACTCCTTCTTCTTCACTCTTTCTTCTCTCTTCACACGAGCACTATCTCTCTCTCTTTTTCTTTTTCTGCTCTCACTCTCTTCTCTGCTCTCTTCTTTTCTTTCTTTTCTTCTTTTTCTGGATCGAAGGGCTTTCTACTCTTCTGGCTTTCTGCTTCGATCACTCTTCTTCTGTGGAAGAAGGCTCATATATATAGCAGCAGCATCATCATCACCCCCGACGTGTGACCTTCACATTTCCAGCCCTAAGTATTCGGACCACGTGGCAGTCTCTCAGCCAGCTTCATTTCAGCCTCGGATCACGTGCTGCCCAGTCACTGGGGAATATTTCCTCCGACCACCTTCTTCTTCTCCTGCAAGGAATTAACACGATTAACACTCAGGGCCACAATAACTAAAACTGCATGAGGTATATGAAAGCAATACAAGATGCACTATACTGAGAATGACACGAGATACACAAGATTACTTCAGTACGAAATAAATGGAGAATGACACGAGGTCAGATGAAAGTAGCACGATGTAAAAAAAAGAACAACACGAGATACACAATTAACACAACAACGAAGACGACACGAAGTCAGATGAAGACAGCATGAGGTGAGAAGAAGATAACACAGAGTGAAGCAATAGAAAGACACGCGATCAGAAGAGACCTGGACGAGGTTAGAACGAAACAACACGAACTAACAAACGGCAACAAAAGACGACACGAAGTGAAACAACACTTGAAAACATAAGAAAAACAACTCGAGCACAAAATAGCTCGAATGAACGACTCGAAGACGAGGCGACACGGGCTGACCACGACACGAAGATAAATAACAGAAACCGTCACGAGTTGAAGACAACACGAAGATGAAAATAGAAACCGACACGAGTTGAAAACAACACGAAGATGAAACACAGGAATTGACACGGAGTGTGGTCAAGGCGAGAAGGACACGAAGTCTAAAGAGAAAAATAGCACGAAGATAGAAGAGTGACACGGCTATCACGACACGTGATGAAGCAGTGACACTAGTAAAAAAAATGACTCGAGGAACAACAGTAAGTGACACGAAATTAAACAAGCAGACATAAAAGATGACACGAGATGAGGTCACAAAGTGACAAAGACACGAGGTCTAGAAAACACGACACGAAGACATGAGATAGACACGTCTTCAACAACACGTGATGAAACGGTGGAAGCAGAAGAACAACTCGAGGAACTACAGTAATTGACACGAAGACACAAGAGCAAACATAGAGGATTGACTCGAGATGAGCAACTAAGTGCTAACGACACGAGGTAAGAAAGAAATAACACGGACATAAACACAAGAATAACACGAAGATGACAGAAACAGTACGGACATACAATGTACTACCTCATAGCAGATTTCCTGTTAATCAATATGCATCAGACGACTGTGTATGGACTTGAAGACCCTTAGCCAATGTATAGACTTCAAAGTAGAGACCGATGTGTAGACTTCACGTGAAAGCCCAATGTGCAGACATGTCGAATGGTTCAGCAATGTATAGACTTGGAGAACCACGGTCCAATGTATAGACTTGATGCCTGTAGTAGTGTATAGACTCTACATATACAAGCAATGCAGCAATGTATAGACTTAGCCTAAAATGCTTAAGACGCTGAGAGAGACAGTGAAGTCTTTAGAGAATTGCTGTAACAGTCCGATGTATAGACTTTGTCTTAGACTCTAAATGAGACTGACAGTGTATACACTTAGCCAATGCAATGCACTGTATGGACTTCCAAGAGACGCTCAATGTACAGACTTACTGCCAATCAATGTATAGACTCTGTAAATGCATATGAATGCTTTATGCAGCAGATAAAACAGTCTGAACTTCAATTGCAATGACTCACAGTGTAAGAACTTCAATTGCAATGACTCACAGTGTAAGCAGATAAACTGACTGAACATATGAAGGACAATGACTCATTTCAGCAAGATGACTCACAGTGACTGACATCAAACACCAATCATCAAAACCAAATCAATCATCAAAATAAAACATCAATGCATGGTGACTCATAGTGATTAAGTCACATTAAAACCAATCATCATAAACCCCTAAAGCCAATCATCAAAACCACAAACCACAGGGGCCAGGGGCACAACAAGTTGGGGGTTGGATGGTGAGGAGAGGATTGGTGGAGGGGGTCTTGGGAAGGGGTGGAGTATTGATGAGGGTTGTGGGGAATGGGAAGAGGCTTAAATGGGGTAGGTGGGGAGTGGAGGTGGTTGGGAAGGGAGGAGAGAGAAGAAAATTCAAATTTGGGTGTTGAGGAGAGAGAAAGTGGAGTAAAAAAGAGAGATTAAAAGAGGGAAGGGTGGGGAATCTCTCCCCTAGGGTTTCTCACCCAAAAAATCGAATCTCTCCACTAGATAAGAAGTGTAAACTCTCAAAATGGCAAATTTTTTCATTCATTGATTCATTTTGTTGAAATGGGGGGAATGGGGTCCTATATATAGGCAACCCACATTTTACAATAAGTCCCTTTCAAAAGACTCAATGACAAATAACCGAGGGGGTAGGGGGGTGCACTTGGGCCAAACCTAATGAATTGGGCCCAATAACTAACTAAACAACATAATGACTCTCAAACTTAGGGAAATAAGCACAAGACCTAGGGACATGACTCAAGTAAAATGAAAATTACATCAAATGACTCAAATAAAAATTACGTAGGACTCAAAATTAGATAACTAGACCATGCCGGATGCAACCGGGGCGAGGAGACGAGCTGTGAACGTGGGCATGGGAGGTGATGTCCCCATCATACTCCCGGGGTGCGGAGAACTCGACTCCGTCGAGTAAGTGTCCTTCCCTCCTCGGAGGGTGTAGAAGTGGTACAGCCCTTAGGTCTTCCGAATGAGACCGATCCATCCACCTGCCGAGATAGCGTTCGTATACCTTGCTCCTGGTGGTAGTGACCTGTTCATCCAATATTCGTTCAATGCGCTCACGCTGGGCTCTCTTGGCTGGTGGACTCTCCTCACGGGTGGGTGCTCTCTCAACGGAGGGAATAGGCTCAATATCCTCACTAGGTACCACCGTGGGTCCCTTGTATGGCATTAGGTCGGCGACACTGAATGTGGGACTTACTCCATACTCCTCAGGGAGATCTAACTCACAGGCATTAGCGCCAATGCGCCTCAGGACCTGGAAGGGACCAGCCCCACATAGCCTTAATTTGGAGATGGCTCTCGGGGAGAGCCTCTCCGTCCTTACCATCACAAAGTCACCCTCATGGAATTCTTGGTGACATCGATGAGAGTCGGCTTACCTTTTACAAGTCACATTCTTCTTGCGAATGTGCTTGCGGATCTCTTTATGCAATGTTGTGAATGCAGACATTCTAGGGGTGATGGGTGGACCTGGGCAACCAAAAGTAGACCTATCGTGTAATGATGCAGTGTAGACTTTGGTTAGCCTAGGTGGGCCGGGGCACCCGTAGGTGGCCCTATCATGCAAATTGGTGATAAATATTGGGGGACCCGGACATCCGTAGATGCCTTTGACATGCTTAAGACCCATGATGAATGAAGGTGGACCATGACATCCGAATATGGACCACTCATACTTTCTACTTGACATGTGGGTGATATGAATGAATGGACCCAACATAGTGTTCATGCCAAGGGGTATGGTAAGCCTAGACACATGCATGCTTTTCCCAAAGGTGACTTCCATGTGTATAGGTGTGGGACAACCTTTGAACTCCCATTGGAAAGGATCGAATGGATCTAAGAAGGTGGTCATCATGGGGTGGGACACAACCTTATTACCTAGGGATATGTGGCTCAAGGTCATGGGTCCCAAGGTGTAACCCGGGTCTAGGATGGGGTGGATTGGGTCAAACATGGTGGGTTGGGATAGGGAAAGGTAGGTGGTGGTTAAGGTAGTTGGGTCACCCGGGTTCCTTGACTCCCATTGTAATGGATCATAGGGATCATAAAATGAGTTACTAAGGGGAAGGAGCTCCATGTCCTCAAGGTCCTCAAAAGGTGCTAAGTCATCCCTCTCAATGATAATTGGGTCAATATTCTTGGTGAGTGGGTTGGCCATGAGGGGAGGGCTTGGCTCTCTACCCGATATAAAAAGCTCCATTTGGAGGAGAAGGTCGGGCTCATCGGGTGTGGGGAGGAATAGAAGGAGGTCGCTAGTGTAGCAACCAATGGTGCAAACCGAGGTGATAGACCCGATGCATAGGTGTAGGAGGCCAAGGCTCCTAGGTTGTTCGGCCATAGGGGTCAACATGCTAGTGAACTCAATTTGCCATGCTAGGCCCTTAAGAAGATCCCCTAAAGTTTCCACTTGGTAGGATGATTGGATGGTGGTGTTATAGGTGGAGAAGGGTACTATGGGGAGGTTTAGCTCCATGAGAGGGTAGACATTGGACGTGATGGGGTGAATTGGTTTCTCCTTTAGCCATCTACCTAGGGGCCCATCTATGATTATGGTGCCATTTGTGAAGGTTTGTGGCTCTTGAAGACTCAGACAATTTGAAGTGGTAAAGGGTTGAAGCTCTTCCTCACCATTGGTGTGAACTTGGGTTTTCTCATGGGTGGGGAGAGGGTCTGGGCTGGCAACTATTCCTATGTGAGTGGGTGTGGCCTCTTTTCTTAAGGGAATGGGAGGGTATTTTGGAGATGGGGTGATGATGGTTGGGGCATGGTGCACCCGGGGTGGTGAGTGAGGTCGAACTTGGGTTGGGAGTGGAAGTAGTGGTGGCCTAGGTTGGGGTAGGGTTGGGGTTGGAAGTGGAAGGTGGGTTGGTTCAGTTTGGGTTGATTGGGGGGGTGTACCCTTTTTAGGGGAAGATGGAGGGATAGTGGTGTGGACCAAGGGGAATTGTGGAGAGGTGGATGCTTGGTTTATTTGGGTCTTAAGGGAGAGGACTTGGTTGCGAAGTGTAGTTATGATGGTTGAGAGGTGATTTGTTGGGGTTGGTGGAGGTGGAGACCAAAGGTCGGTCTCAAGTTGGCCGGGTGGGGATGGAGGAGTGGTAGTGCTCCTCGGGTTAGGGGTGCTTGAGTAGGAGGGGTGGGAATGTTTGGGGATGTAGATCTTTCTAAGTTCTACCTTCATCTCTTCCCATGAGTGAATAGGTTCTTGTCTTCTAACCCTCCTTAAGCCCTCTATGTGTTCCCACTTACTTTTGGCTTGACCCCGAAGTCGTCCCTTGGCCTTTCGGACTCTTGCCGGTCCATATACCCAAGTCTTTTCGAAGTACTTTTCTATCGTATCCTCCCACCTAAGATAGTCACTAGAATGTGATCCGTCAAAGGTAATATCCCTATCTAGGATGAAGTCCATGGGTGGCGAGTAGGCTAAGTAGGAGGCCATGATGATTGGGGGGATCAATGCAAGGGTCGGATTGATGATGACACCAATGCAAGCATGCCCTAGGACTTGACTTGATAGAGACAAGTCAATGACTTGCTCTGATACCAATTGATGTGACACAACCTAGGACTCAACAAGCAAGCACAATTAAGCATTCAAAAATGGACCGATAATAGCAACCGCTCACCCGATGCTCACTAAGACCCAGGGTAACTTGGCAATGCCAAGGGGAGGTTGTGTGGGCTAGGCCCTTGCTGGTAGAGGGCCAGCAAGGCCAAGGTTTGATTCCCCAAGGGTACGGCTGCCCAAATCAAGGGTCCGACGAAGTGCCAAAGGACACGGGTTCCACTCTCTTCCCACGATGATCACTTATAGCAAATGAGCTTCAGGATTGGGCTCTCGTCACGGCTAGTGGAGTTTATGAACTAATATTGAAAGAACAAGCATGAATTAGAGCAAAGTTTTGGAGCACTCACTCGACCGGTTTGAAGAAACCGGTCCCGCTCGGAGACGAGGGCGAGCGGGGAAGCGTGGGTTCCCCACACGCCGCGCCGGGGTAACTTGACCTGTTTAAGCTATTACAACACTACACCCCATGTAAGGGGGGATCGTGGGGAAGGGAAGATGATAGTTACATCCAAACACTACCTCCACACAGGGCGGGGCCTTCAGCCGGCCAAGCGGGGAGGAGAAACTAGTGCTAAGAGTGATGAAGAAGTGATGACACCGAATCAGTCTTCCCTCTGTAATAGCTGACAGACAGAGGGTGTGGAGGCCGCAGAACTCTCTCTGGAATTTCGCTGAGGGTGAGACCAGTGGGGATCTCTTCGTCTCTGGAACAGGAGTGCCTCTGAATTTTGCCAATATCTTCAGGGGTCGCTGGCGGCCTGGGCGGGAGTACGAAAAGGGTTGCTGAATCTCGGACTGTCTGTAATAGACTATCAACAGCAGGAAGACGCGGCTGCCCTAACCGTTCCCGAACTCTGAATCAGTCGCCGTTGGAACCGTGGGTGAGTCCTCTTTATAGCAGAACAAACGGGGATGCCAAAAGATGCCGGTGAAGATTAGAGGACTCAGAAAAGTGAGGAGTGGTCGATGCAGACAGTGGGAAGTAGAGTCGAACGCTTTGCAGAAGAGCTCGTGGCCTGATTCCTCCGGGGTTTGTCATGGTGAAGCTTTCTCTCCGGATCAGGATCTCTGTAGAGCTAGCTCCTGGTTTTCAACAGCAGGTTGCAGAGGATGCCCCGGCAGCTCCCGACCTCGGAATCAAGCGCCGTCAGAGTCGTTGGAATTGTGGATGAGTCCTCTTCGCAGCAAAACTGACGGGGAAGCCAACCAATGTCGGAGAAGACTAGGGGATGTAGAACAATGGCGACTAGTTGGTGCAGACTATGAGTAGCAGATTTGCGTAGCTGAGGGAGAAAAATGAGAACTCTGGATCACGAACGCCGAATGAAGTTCTGTTTCTTGATTCTGGAAGTTGACTGGGCGATGAAGAACTTTGAAGAAGAACTCGTGGACTGATTCCGTCGGGGTTCATCGTGGCAGAGCTTCTAATCTGGCTCAGGTCCTCAGCCGAGGCAGAACTGCACAGTTGTGGGAGAATGGACCTCCTGGACGGATCGGAGATTGAAAAAAGATGAAACCACTTCTGTTGCGAAGGAGACTGGTAGAAGCTTCCGACGATGGCTCTTGGGTCTTCAAACTCATTCGGAAGAAGTCGTGGTGGCCACTGCAAGTTGCTGGTTCATCTGTAACCTCTGGACAGCAAACTGTAACTTCGAAGTAGCTTCCAATGACCAAGAAAAAAGAAGGGGAAAGGGGTAGATGAGTGTGGGAGTGACCCCTGGTTGTAAGGGGGTCTTGGAGGGGGTGTTCTAAGGTGTGGGAGGTGGAGAATAAAGTCTGGAAGTGATGGAAATCAAGCGAGCTGCCAGGCCAAAGCTGATCGTGGAAGCTGCTGGGCCGTTGATGAACGCGCTACCTTTGGGTAGCGTGACCTGAAGAAGGCGCTAGGTGTCCCTAGCGCGATCTCAGCCAGAAGCTCGACTGCAGACGGTCCAACTTCCCAACGCTTGGAACTCCGAAAGTCTTCAATGTCCACTATTTTCCATGGATGTAATCAATGTTCTTGCATCGTTTTGTCTTCCCCTTTCCCTATATATGTACCCCCATCTCGTTTGATTAAGCAATAGAGAAAAAAATGAATGTTTGAAAGAGTTTGAGTATAGCATGGCTATCTCCCCCCAAATCTTTGGAATCCCCTCCCTCCTCCCCTCTTCGGGTGCGATGCCCATGCTCTTCTTATGATCCTCTACCTTTCACCTTCTCTGGAGGACGACCGAGGTTCTGGATGCACCGGTCCTGCGATGGGATCGGGTGTGAGGCCCCATCCGGGGCTTCGTTCTTTCTCCACCGACGAATGCCGCCCTCCACCATCGCCAACGACGCTGCTATGGTCAAGAGGAAGCTCGGTTGCACCGGTCCTGCGATGGGATCGGGTGAGAGGCCCCAGCCAAGTCCCCTCATGGTCCTAGCACGCCCTGCCACGCCCCTTTCTCCCTCGTCGCCCACCCCCGCTTCCACCTTCACCAAGTTATCCTAGCTAGTATTAGGTTAGTTTAATCTATGTTTAGGACCCCTCATGTGTTTGTTTAAGATCTCTCGTGTATTACCCACCCTACAATGTGTTTCCCCCTGTAATTCCCTCTCCCGAGGACATCCACGGGCGTCCCAAAGCCGAAGATCGTCGTTCTGCTGCTGCCTGAGAACGCGCTAAAACGATATAGCGCGTTCTTCAAGAACGCGCTAGGAGGCTATAGCGCGACCTTGATCAGAAGGAAGAAGACCCTCAAACCCGTTTCACATCAAATGGTATCAGAGCTTAGGGAACCAGCCTGTTCTCACAGACTGGGATCTTGAGCTACTAGGTTCGAGGATGAACCTTCCAAAGTGGAGGGGTTTGATGGAAATCAAGCGAGCTGCCAGGCCAAAGCTGATCGTGGAAGCTGCTGGGCCGTTGATGAACGCGCTACCTTTGGGTAGCACGACCTGAAGAAGGCGCTAGGTGTCCCTAGCGTGATCTCAGCCAGAAGCTCGACTGTAGACGGTCCAACTTCCCAACGCTTGGAACTCCGAAAGTCTTCAATGTCCACTATTTTCCATGGATGTAATCAATGTTCTTGCATCGTTTTGTCTTCCCCTTTCTTTATATATGTACCTCCATCTCGTTTGATTAAGCAATAGAGAAAAAAATGAATGTTTGAAAGAGTTTGAGTATAGCATGGCTATCTCCCCCCAAATCTTTGGAATCCCCTCCCTCCTCCCCTCTTCGGGTGCGATGCCCATGCTCTTCTTCTGATCCTCTACCTTTCACCTTCTCTGGAGGACGACCGAGGTTCTGGATGCACCGGTCCTGCGATGGGATCGGGTGTGAGGCCCCATCCAGGGCTTCGTTCTTCCTCCACCGACGAACGCCGCCCTCCACCATCGCCAACGACGCTGCTATGGTCAAGAGGAAGCTCGGTTGCACCGGTCCTGCGATGGAATCGGGTGAGAGGCCCCAGCCAAGTCCCCTCTAGGTCCTAGCACGCCCTGCCACGCCCCTTTCTCCCTCATCGCCCACCCCTGCTTCCACCTTCACCAAGTTATCCTAGCTAGTATTAGGTTAGTTTAATCTATGTTTAGGACCCCTCATGTGTTTGTTTAAGATCTCTCGTGTATTACCCACCCTACAATGTGTTTCCCCCTGTAATTCCCTCTCCCGAAGACATCCACGGGCGTCCCAAAGCCGAAGATCGTCGTTCTGCTGCTGCCTAAGAACGCGCTAAAATGATATAGCGCGTTCTTCAAGAACGCGCTAGGAGGCTATAGCGCGACCTTGATCAGAAGGAAGAAGACCCTCAAACCCGTTTCACATCAGGAAGAGGGTCCAATAGATGGTGGTAGTGGGGGCTGCGAATTTGGTTGGAATGGAGAGAGGGAAAGGATATTCGAAAATAGGTTTAAGGGTGGGGTTAATTTTTTATCTTGGGAATGGGGGGTTGTGTTGGGGATGGGAAGGGGTGCTTGGGGTAGTGGGAAGGGTGCTTGGGAAAGTGGGAGGGGTAGTTGGGGGTTGGATGGTGAGGAGAGGATTGGTGGAGGGGGTCTTGGGAAGGGGTGGAGTATTGATGAGGGTTGTGGGGAATGGGAAGAGGCTTAAATGGGGTAGGTGGGGAGTGGAAGTGGTTGGGAAGGGAGGAGAGAGATGAAAATTTGAATTTGGGTGTTGAGGAGAGAGAAAGTGGAGTGAAAAAGAGAGATTAAGAGAGGGAAGGGTGGGGAATCTCTCCCCTAGGGTTTCTCACCCAAAAAATGAATCTTTCCACTAGATAAGAAGTGTAAACTCTCAAAATGGCAAGTTTTTTCATTCATTGATTCATTTTGTTGAAATGGGGGGAATGTGGTCCTATATATAGGCAACCCACATTTTACAATAAGTCCCTGACAAAAGACTCAATGACAAATAACCGAGGGGGTAGGGGGGTGCACTTGGGCCAAACCCAATGAATTGGGCCCAATAACTAACTAAACAACATAATGACTCTCAAACTTAGGGAAATAAGCACAAGACCTAGGGACATGACTCAATTAAAATGAAAATTACATCAAATGACTCAAATAAAAATTACGTAGGACTCAAAATTAGATAACTAGACCATGCCGGATGCAACCGGGGTGAGGAGACGAGCTGTGAACGTGGGCATGGGAGGTGATGTCCCCATCACGTGCCCTTTGATTGCCTTTTGACTAACGTAGGTGATATCAAACTGGTTAAGAAAGCTTTGCCATCTCACCAAATGGTCAGTCAACACATGCTTCTCTAGCAGGTATTTGATTGGGTCCATTCACGCCAAAAGCTTCACCTCATGAGCTAAGAAGTAGTGCTTTAATTTTTGGGCTACCTAGACGACGGCCGCGCAAGTTCTTTCCAAAGTAATGTACCTCTTCTCTGCTTCGTTAAACAACTTCGATAGGTAGTAGACTGCTCATTCTCTCTTCGCGTCGTCATATTGAGCCAAGGCTGCTCCAACAGATTCTTCTGTGGTGGACACATAGAGCAGTAGAGGGCGACTCGGGACCGGGAGTGCCAGAACAGGAGGATTAAGGAGATAGATCTTCAGGTCATCAAAGACCTTTTGACATTTATCGTTCCATTTGAATCTAACCTCTCCCTTGAGCATGTCATAAAAGGGCTTGCTTCGTTGAGAATGATGAGATATAAATTTCCTGATAAACTGCAGGCACCCAATTAGACCTCAAACTTCTCTGATGTTCTTGGGAGGAGACATCTCAGTGATAGCCTTGGCCTTGTTAGGGTCTATTTCAGTCTCTCTTTTGCTGACCATGAACCTGAGGAGTTTTCCTGAAGAAACCCCGAACACACACTTCTTGGGGTTTATCTTGAGCTGATGCTCCTGAGACCTTTGGAGAACTCCTCGGAGGACCTTTGCGTGACCGCTCCTGGTTTTGGATTTTACCAGGATGTCATCCACGTATACCTCCATGTGAATGTGCATCATGTCGTGGAAGATCACCATCATAGCCCTTTTATATATAGCTCCTGCATTCTTCAGTCCGAAGGGCATGACAACATAGCAGTAGGTCCCCCACGGAGTGGTGAAGGATGTTTTCTCCTAGTCCTCCTCCGCTAGGTGAATTTGGTTGTACCCTGAAAAGCCGTCCATAAATGACAACATTTCGTAGCCAGCGGTGTTGCCTACAAGGACATCTATGTGTGGAAGAGGAAAATCATCCTTAGGACATGCCCGATTAAGATTGCAAAAGTCTATGCAGATCCGGACCCTACCATCCCTCTTCATAATCGGGATGATATTAGCTACCCATTGCGGATATAAAACTACCCTGATGAACTTTACCTTATGGAGTTTGTCAACTTCTTCCTTAACTTTGAGAGTGAACTTCAGGTGAAGTTGCCTTAACTTCTATTTGACAGCTCTCGCATCGGGCTTTAAGACAAGGCAAGGTTATACTAATGAGGGATCTAGGCTGGCATATCCTCATAGGACCAACCAAAACATCGGGAAATTCCCTAAGTACTACGGAAATGTCAGCTTCCTCTTATTCTTGAAATTGGCACTTATCAAAATAATCTTTGGGCTATCCTTGGTGCCCAAGTTGACTTCCTTAGTTGATTCATCGATAAACACACTAGGCTCATCAAACCTTTTAGTCCCGTCTACGAAGGAAGTTATATGATCAGTGCAGTCCTCTAACTAGTTTTCTTCAATTCCTTCTTCGCTATCTTCCTCCAAAACATAAACACCTAAACCGTCATCTGATGGGAATCAACTCCGAGCATGTACATTTTATTTTTGTATTTGTATCCTTTTATTTATTTTTATATCCTGGGGAAAGTAGATACGCAATTGTAAGGCTTTATGAGCCAAGTTGTTATTCCCTTATGATGTTTGGGTTTTTATGCAAAATGTTAGTAGTTCTAGCAAGGGGGCCCCCAGTCCTTCTCCATTGGTCCACCTAAGTCATGTGGGGCTGGTCAAAATCCTAGGTGGCCTTCTAGATGGATTGACTAGTCAATTGACACATGGGGAGACCAGTGATTTAAACTACCTACCTTGTCCCCTTGGTCAAGGGGTTGCCCCCCCCTTTTGGTCTAATTTTAATTTTTGAAAAAAAATGCTATTAGAACTAATTAGTTCTATACCTTGTTTACCCCTCCCCAATTTAGATCTGAGGGCATAATTGGTCATTTTCCTTTTATTATATAAGGCATGTATTTTCCATTTGTGTGAATTAATGAGAAGAAAAAATTATTATGTGCATTGGAGCTTGGTGCGCTCCCTCCTCTCTCCCTATAGTTCCTTCATCCTCCTTTTACATTTCAGGATGTAAACCCCTTCTATCTTAGCCCATCTACCTCTGATTTCTATCTCTGCCGCCGCCGTTCGTGCCGCCATCGAGCCACCGCGAAGCAAGATCTGAAGTGCTGTCCTGGGTTCTATTTTGATGGACAGGGGTTCACTCCGAGAATTTTAGCTCCCAACTCTGATATCATCTGGAGTTGAGAGTTTCAGGGTTGGTTCCCCATTTGATTCCCAACCTCCAGTAAAATAATCCCATCATTTACATTTCTTTTTATATTTTTTCAATTTCGTTTATTTCCACCTTCCAATTCTATCCTAGTTCAGATCTGTGTAATAGCAGCCCTGTCTTTCTAGCTTTCGACCCCCTTCTTGATTTTTTTAAATCCCTAAATTTATTGGAGGTTATGTCCACCATCCCCACCATCCACAAATTTTCTTGTGAATTTAGAATATCGTTTATAGTTTCTAAAAATTCACTTCAGATCCCAACTTCTATTATGTCTCTGCTGTCCAGATCCGACCACCCGGTATTAGAAAATACTTTTCCATAGTCAAATCTCCACCAAACCTTTCATAAAATATAACCCCGTTTTCCTATCTTCGCCCTCTACCACTTTCATGAAGAGCTCAACAGCTGAATCGGAGGTCTACAATGCGGTCAATGCCAACTTTCAGGAAAAGGCTCTTCTGTCTTGAGATTTCGGGTCTTGTCAGTCAGCAGCTTGGAAATTCGGTCAAGGCCAGATATGGAATAGCCAATTTTTTCTCTCTGGCCATAGATCAAAGGGTTTTGAATGAGCTTTCCAACAGTACCTTTTGTGCATCGATCTGACGTCGGGGTCGATCGCAGCATCAGTTTTTGTCAGGATGCGCAGATCTGAAACAGAATTTAGATCCGTGGGCAGCAACTCCAACTCGCACCGATCGGAGCCTCCTCGCCTTCCGCGAGGCGAACCAGCTCACCGCCTTCCCAGGGAGCGCCCCTCTGGACATCTCCGTCACAGCGGTGCCGCTCCAGGCCCACACGGCCCCACTGACCAACACGTGGGTCCCACGATCGTGAGTACGCGTGCCGCCGAAGCTACACAAGAAGTTGCCCGTCAACCCGAACCCGCTACTCCCGGGTCCCGCTGTGTCGCCCTTTACCTCCCTGTGTGGAGTGGGCAATAAATCGTTGTTGTACTTTATGTAACTTATTGTTCCAGGAGTACGAGATCGGCCGGGATCATCTTCCTCACGCCAGGCGCGTGGAGGTATCGTGTTCGCTCCATTACTCGACATTTGCTATTCTTGTATATGCTTTTATATGCCGTTGCTAGAGAGCATGTGTTAGGGCCGTTAGCTCTATATATTTATTTCACCGCTGCTGCGAGAGAGAGCGAGACCGTCCCGTGACCCGATCCGGGCACGAATTTGTGAGTTGACCACCTTAGCTCTTTGCCGGTTTCTCAACCGCGCACGTCCGACGCTTCCCTCGTTAGGGGCGATCGCGAGCTTGCTTAGAGTCCGAGGATTGTATTTCCAATTGGAGTCGAGTCGCGTGTTCGTCCCACATTAGTTTGGTATCAGAGCGAGGTTGAGTCTAGGGTGTCTAAAAATAAAAAAAAAGTGTCATTTACGTCTAGTCATTATCTAAGTCGAGTCTAGGATCATCATTATTTTCAAATAAAAAAAAGTGTTTTTCTGGGTCGCATTTCATCCCAATAACCCGGTATATAAAAAGGTGTTATCCGAACGTTAGGCTACGCCTATCGGGAAAGCCACACACTTGCGCGAGTGATCTTCGGATTGATTAACTCTGCCACGTACCGAGTCTTGGTTTAAGTCTAGGTGCATCATCCTTGCATTAGTCCATGTCTCCTAGTCCTTGTGTCGCTGCATGCCCACTCGGCGAGGTACCCAATACCATCGCCCTACACCTATGGCCAACCCGTGAGATACCATCTCGGGAGACCTTCACGCCATGCACGAGGCGATCATGGCCCTCATAGCCCGGATGGGCCAATCCGAGGCCGCCTTTAAGAGCTTCTCGGACCACATAGATGGCCGGTTTAATGCCATGGAGGAACGGATGGAGTCATCCGACATATCCATCCAAGGTCTGGTCGGACGGTTGGATAGGATGTCACACAGAGACCCTCCTATAGTGGCCCAAGGCCCACCCACACCCGCTCAGGCGGCTGCCCAAGGCCAAGCCATTCCCATAGCCTAGGCCCAGCCCGTCCATGTGGCCCAGGACCCGTCCGCACATGCTCCTCAGCCACCACAAGCTCATCCACCCGTCCCTCCTCGGGTCCCCGAACTACCGCGCCGTGACCTTGGTCTTGAGGACTATGGGTCCGACAATGCCTACGAGGGGTATGGTCAACGCCGTCGTGGCCTTCAGCCACAGAGAGATGAGGAGGACGATAGGGTCCTCAAGACCGTGCGAGCGGACCCTCCCATTTTTTAAGGGTCTTTGTATCCGAAAGTCTATTTAGATTGGGAGTTCGGCATGGACCGATACTTCGATTGGTATGATATGTCGGAGCGTCAAAGGATCTGATTTGCTACCATGAAGGTCATGGGACAAGCACAAACTTATTGGAAGAATGTAGAGAGCCTATTATTTCAGCGGCTAGAGCCCCCGATTGATACATGGGGTGAAATGAAGATTAAGCTTCGGCAAAAGTACCTTCCTCCCACGTACCGTCAGCGACTCATCGATAGGTGACAGAGTCTTAGCCAGGGAGACCGGTCCATCTCTGAATACATCGCTGAATTTGATGACTACTTTCTGCGATGTGGTGTCACGGAGGAGAGCACCATGCCCGTTTCCCGCTTTCGACGTGGTTTACGGCCACACTATCAGTATGAGCTTTTCCGCCGCAGTGCCAAAACGTTGGAAGAGGCATATCAGGTTGCTCTCGAGTTGGAGCAATTTAAGGGAGAGTTCAAGCCTAGCCATCGGTCGGGCCCCACCCCTCTTCGTAGTACCGAGCCCCGTCACTCTTTAGGCCCACCTCAGCGGGTCCCCATGGCTCGATCTCAGGAGCCCACCCATCAGGAGCATTTCGCTCTGCGGCCTCGCCCTCTCCCACCCCGGGATCTACCTCCATCCCAACCCCCGGCACCCATTACCCACCCTCAGGCACCGGCACCCCCACCCCTGTTGCCCACGACACCTACACCTCCACCAATGTTGCCTACACCCCCTACCCGTCGGGAGGATAAGGGTAAGGGCCCTCTTATCGGAGAGGCCAGTAGGTCATGGGTGCAGTGTTTCCACTGTCATGGGTTTGGCCATATCGCCAACCAATGTCCCACTCGTGCCACACTAGCCCTAGGGGTTGGAGAATCTTCACCTTCTGGGCTTGTGACTGCCCACTACGAGGCCGACCTGGAACTCGCCGATGAGTACGAAGGTCTGGAGGAGCCTACCGATGTTCAGGATGTAGTCACTTAGTGGGGTTGATGTCATTGCATTAAGTCTAGGGTCATGCATGAGTCAGTTTTGTTTCTTTGTGTGGTTTGTGGTTTGTTAGGAGTCTGCATGTGTCTTGTGCAAGCTTGTCGATGTCAGTCCCTTATGAGTGAGAGGCGAGTGGACTCGCTTGAGGAGTATGGGATCAGCTCTATATCTATGCCCCGGATCTAGTCACCTACAGGGACCCGACGGTGATTCCTAGTGAGTCTTCGAGCCGCCTCCTCCCCTTGAGAGTGACCCCATCCCGGAGTGTTCCACCACTAGCCTCGTTCCTATAACAGCATGTGCATATCGAGTATATACGGAATGAGCATGTGACGATCACTTGGAGTGGAGCATACCCGCGTTACTTGGCACGGTGACGGATTCGCCGGTGTACTCGAGTCATCACACCCCTTACTCGACGAGATCGAGTTCTTCCCACCCGGGAAGAATTGATGGGAATCAACTCCGAGCATGTACATTTTATTTTTACATTTTTGTCCTTTTATTTATTTTTATATCCTGGGGAAAGTAGATACGCAATTGTAAGGCTTTATGAGCCAAGTTGTTATTCCCTTAGGATGTTTGGGTTTTTATGCAAAATGTCAGTAGGTCCAGCAAGGGGGCCCCCAGTCCTTCCCCATTGGTCCACCTAAGCCATGTGGGACTGGTCAAAGTCCTAGTTGACCTTCTAGATGGATTGACTAGTCAATTGACACATGGGAAGACAAGTGGTTTAAAATTTCAAAGGAGGCTACCTACCTTGTCCCCTTGGTCAAGCCCCCCCCCCCTTTTGGTCCAATTTTATTTTTTGAAAAAAAACTGCTATTAGAACTAATTAGTTCTATACCTTGTTTACCCCTCCCCAATTTAGATCTGAGGGTATAATTGGTCATTTTCCTTTTATTATATAAGGCATGTATTTTCCATTTGTGTGAATTAATGAGAAGAAAAAATTATTATGTGAATTGGAGCTTGGTGCGCCCCCTCCTCTCTCCCTCTAGTTCCTTCCTCCCCCTTCTACATTTCAGGGTGTAAACCCCTTCTATCTTAACCCCTCTATCTCTGATTTCTATCTCTGCCGCCGCCGTTCGTGCCGCCATCGAGCCACCGCGAAGCAAGATATGAAGAGCTGTCCTGGGTTCTATTTTGATGAACATGGGTTCACTCCGGGAATTTTAGCTCCCAACTCCGACATTATCTGGAGCTGATATTTTCAGGGTTGGTTCCCTATTTGATTCCCAACCTCCAGTAAAATAATCCCATCATTTAAATTTCTTTTTATATTTTTTCAATTTCCTATATTTCCATCTTTCAATTCTGTCCCAGTTCAGATCTGTGTAATAGCAGCTCTGTATTTCTAGGTTTCGACCCCCTTCTTGATTTTTGTTTAAATTCCAAAATTTATTGGAGGTTTTTTCTACTATCCCCACCGTCCATAGATTTTCTTGTGAATTTATAATCTCGTTTATAGTTTCTAAAAATTCACTTCAGATCCCAACTTCTGTTCTATCTCTGCTGTCTAGATCCGACCACCCGGTATTAGAAAATACTTTTCCATAGTCAAATCTCCACCAAACCTTTCATAAAATATATCCCCGTTTTCTTCTCTTCTCCCTCTACCACTTTAATGAAGCGCTCAACAGTTGAATCGGAGGTCTATAATGCGCTCAATGCCAACTCTCAGGAAAATACCCTTCTATCTTGAGATTTCGGGTCTTGTCAGCCAGTAGCTTGGAAATTCGGTAAAGGCCAGATATGGAATAGCCAATTTTTTCTCTCTAGCCATAGATCTAAGGGTTTTGAACGAGCTTTCCAGCGGTACCTTTTGTGCATCGATCCGACATCGGGGTCGATCGCAGCATCAGTTTTCGCCAGGACGCGCGTATCTGAAACAGAATTCAGATCCGTGGGCAGCAACTCCAACTCGCACCGATCGGAGCCTCCTCGCCTTCCGCGAGGTGAACCAGCGCGCCACCTTCCCAGGGAGCACCCCTCCGGACGTCCCCGTCACAGCGGTGCCGCCCCGGGCCCACACGTCTCCATTGACCAACACGTGGGTCCCACGATCGTGAGTACGCGTGCCGCCAATGCTACACAAGAAGCTGCCCGTCAACCCGAACCCGCTACTCCCCGGTCCCGCTGTGTCACCCTTTACCTCCTTGCGTGGAGTGGGTAATAAATCATTACTGTACTTTATGTAACTTATTGTTCCGGGAGTACGAGATCGGCCGGGATCGTCTTCCCCACGCCAGGCGCGTGGAGGTATCATGTTCGCTCCATTACTCGGCATTTGCTATTCTTGTATATGCTTTTATATGCCGCTGCTAGAGAGCATGTGTTAGGGCCGTTAGCTCGATATATTTATTTCACCGCTACTGCGAGAGAGAGCGAGACCGTTCCGTGATCCGATCCGAGCATGAATTTGTGAGTTGACCACCCTAGCTCTTTGCCAGTTTCTCAACCGCGCACGTCCGACGCTTCCCTCGTTAGGGATGATCGCGAGCTTGCTTAGAGTCTGAAGATTGCATTTCCAATTGGAGTCGAGTCGCGTGTCCATCCCGCATCATCATCTAGTAGAGATTCCTCTACTTTATCTGTCCCTAGGTGAATGGGAGTCGACATGAAGTCAGAGACCTGGCATAGCTGGGCACACTTCTCCACTAGTTGGCTGATGTAGCGTGCAAGAACGTGTCTAGCCCTAAGTTTCTTGGAGGGATGAGGGGAGGACTTACTAGACTCACTTGAACCTAGACTCGACTCTACACTACTATGTACAAGGGGAAAGTGAGAGATGGAGTTCAAGGTGGAAAGTGTTGGCCTTTGGCCGAGGGATCCTAACTCCAAGGAGGAGGTTTCTTTGATAGTGAGCTCACAAGCTCACCGTTGTAGATTGGCCTTTTTTGTGTGGTCATGGCTAAATGTGAAGATAACATGTGTTGGTTGTTCCGTAACCAAGTAGGTGAGAAGTGGAGGAAAAGGAGGGTGAAATAAAAATGGAATGAAGTAGGCAGGAGCCAGCCTGTCTAATGCTAGGAACACACTCACAAGCGGAGCATCATCCGGAGGTTCATCCAAATGGAATAAGGAGAGGAGCCCGAAGTCCTCTTCGAGTGACTGATTATATTGAGTTTCTTTTTGCTTGATCTCATGACTTTTACGAGGCTCAATCTGAGTCCCTGGCTGTATTGGGCCTTTGACAAAATGATCATAAGGCTTGCCCCTAGCTTGGGTTGTTTTGGATGCCTGTTCAACTGAATATCCTAATCCGGTCCGACCTTTGGAGAGCTTGAGTCTCATCCTCCGAGTGGGACCCTGTTCATGCTGACCTAAACCCTTACCCATTACAAAACCCATTTTATCCATCATTTCCCATCCTTTTCCTATTGGGATATTGGAGTGACTGACCGGTAGGGGAAGGACGAAATGGCCTACTTGACAAAGGGCTGCTGGCCCTACGGCACCCATTATGGAGAGGATAGGTTTCTTTCCTTTGTCCGGGATAGTCATGAATGAAATTTGCTCGAAGGTGATGGCATTGAGGGTTTCCACCAACGGGATGCTCTTGATTTTGATAACTTTCCCATTATAGGGGAACTTGAAGCATTGATGGGCAGTTGATGGGATTCCCAAAGTTTGTTCAATCCAAGGTCGTCCTAAGATGGCTTTATATGCTGGGTCGACATCAAGGACAAAGAAGTCCAAAGATATGACTACGAGGCCCAGACCAAGCTGTAAGGTTACCTTGCTCTTAGCACACCTTCTCGAGTTGTCATATGCGGATATTATGGTGCACACCTCTTCCAGGTTCTCTTCTCGTAACCCGATCTTTTCGATGGTTTTCATGGGGCACACATTAATTGAAGCTCTCCTATCGATCAGGGTGAAATCGACCCTAACCCCATTGAGGGTAACAGCGAGGCATAACGAGAGTGATCTACTCTCGAGCGGAGCCAGGTCTTTGTTAGAGAAGGAGATGGAAGGACCTTGGGTCATGGCCAGGATAGCATCAGACACGCCACTGGCTGGGAGATCCTCGTTGCCGGTTATCCTTTGTAGGAATTGGAGCAAGGTGGATTGATGAGAAGGGGACCTCTTGATAAGCTACAGAATGGAAACCTTTGCTGGGGTCCTATACAGGTGCTGAAGAATGTCATACTCTGCCAAAGGAGTTTCGGAGTTCGCCTCTTCCTCAGGTTGGGATTGCCTTTGGGATGGGGGGATGATATGGTTCTGGAGCGTGACGTTGATGGTAGCTTCCTTCGGGACCTCTGGTTCCAAAGACATTGGGCGAATAAGTGGCAAGGGAGGGGACCTAAGTATGAATGAGAGGGAAGCTGGTTCTTCGGTAGGAGTTGTAGGAATGACAGGAGAGGTCACTTTAAGTTGTGGAGGCTTCAGTAAAACCAAGGGGCACTCTTGATCAGTCATGATGTTCTCAGGAGCGGTTGATTCTTGGAATGCAGGTCGTGGAGGTGTTATCAACGTGAGCGAGCCTTGATGAGGCATTGATGAGTAAATCAGAGTAGTGATTAATGTCCAAGGTTGGGACCCCTGTGTGAATGTGTTGACATCAGCCCATGGTTCCTCAACCTCTACTTCAAAATGCTCATGCCATTCAGGAGAACCTTCAACACCCCACATATGGGCTCTTTTAACAACGTGCGGCTCTAAGCCTATGACAGTATTCACTCTCTCATGCTATTTGGAGCTCAATGGATCTTTGCTTGGTTGATGAGTGGGCAAAGGATTTTGAATGATGGCTAGCTCTCCATTAGGCTTCTTGAGGTTGGCTATGGCAAGCTTGACATCGGCCTAGCTGATTCTACCTTCATCATTCATATCGTACACATAATCCCTGAAATGGAAGCAGTTGTAAATGTCATGCCCGGGAGTGCGGTGGTACGGATAATACTTATAGGTGTTAGCATTGGGATGAACCCAATCTTTCTAAGGAGGTAGCTGAATGGCCTGAGAAGACATGGGAGCGAAGAGGATGTCACCCAATGATTCAGGTAACGGAGGGTATGAGGCTCGTCTAGGACCAGCCCGTGTGTAGTTTTGTGGTGGGGGAACGTTGGAGTACGGCCTCGGACCTGCAGGACTTTGATTAGGGATAGCCTAATTGGACTGCGAAGTTTGGTGGTTGTTGGGCGTAAAAGGTGGATCGAAGGCATTTACTTGTTCATTCGCAGTGAGCCCTTCTGTGGTGGGAGTGGCTGGAACTTTCCAGCCTCTAGTGTGGGTCTCAAAGAAGGGTGGTATGGTGGTGTCCTTCATTTGGGCCTGGATGATCAAGCTCGATTGTAAAGTTGTGAGAAAGTGTGGAGCTTGCTAAGCATCAAGATGGCCCTAAGCTGTGGGGTGGCATTGTTAACCAGCATCGTGACTGGTTGAGACTTGGGGATGAGCACCTCCTTCTGGGAGGCCATAATTCTCCAACAGTTGGCAAACTGAATGAAGTCATCATCGGGCTTCATTTTCTCCATGACTAGATCGAACAGGGTGGGAGCTATATTGGACATGTGTCCGAAGTGAGCAAGGAATCGCTCGGAAACTATGTTGAAATTAAGGAGATCAATGGCAAGGAGAGAGGAGAACCAGCGGAGGGCCTCACCCTCGAGAGACTTTTGGAATAGATGGACCAGCAGGACCAGGTCGTACAACCATTGGTGGGAATCCATAAGGAAACCCGAGAGATGATGATGGGGATCGGTAGTGTTAGGTGCAAGGTGGGATCTAGGGGGGGAGGTGAATAGATCCCTTACTAAAAACTTAAGCTCAATTAAAACTCGCGCCCAAATCAATTCAAACTAGAGTGAAACTAATAGCAGTTTACACTGCTCACTTGATTCGGTCAGAAACAACCTGAAACACTTAGCCACAACGCTAGTTATGAAGACTGACCAATTAAGCAAATGACGGTTCATACAAAACCGATCTCAAACACTTAGCTCACAACCCAACATGCAAAGGGGATAGAGAATAAGGAGCAATCGCACATAAAACACAACCCACTGCACAGGGATTTTTAAGGTGGATCAGTCTGCAAACACGCAGACCTACATCCACCCCTCACCAAACCGGTGAGGCTTTACCACACGAGGATGAAGTCCTCAAAACACACAGGGACAATGCCTCCCCCTGTTGTGTCTCTGAGGTCATTTGAGTCATTCTGTGGTATTCTTGATTTTGATAATGGCTTAACACTATTAGTCATTGTTGTTTATCACTCTCCATGTATTTGGTTTCATGATGCCCATTCACAACTTGCATTATATGTTCTCACATTGCATTAACACCAAGGAACATGTGGTTCTTGAATGCTCACATCAATCTTGAAACTTTGGGTTACTTGATGATCATCCATTCGTTTAAATTCATTGTCATATGAACTTGCTATTTTGATATGGATGGTTAATTTGGGAATGAGCTTTTCTATCCCTCTTGTTATTGAAATTCCATGAGTGTGTTTCATGGATATTTTACTTGGGGTGGTTGAGCTCTTATTTCTTGATCTTTAGCTCAGAACACTTGTGATTCAAAGTGTTCACATATAACTAATTCATGAGATTTCATATGTGTATTTCATACATTTATTATATGGATTATTGAGCTAAAGTTCTAATCCTTTCTATATGATTTTGTAGGCCAAAACACTCAATATATATTCCCCAAGATCAAAGGAGTTTGATGCCACAGAGTTCGGAAGGGTTACAATGACATTTGGGGCTGAATTGTGTTAATCTGGAATTTACTGTAGCTTTAGGTCGACCGGCGGCACTGTAGCTAGGTCGACCGAATTTCCCAGAACCAAAAGGTTCGGGGTCTGTGACATTCCGGTCGACCGCCCCATGAATTCCGGTCGACTGGTTTTGCCAGAGCCGAAAAGTTCTGGCTGCAGCAGGTTCCGGTCGACCGGCCCATGAATTCTGGTCGACCGCCAGCCCCGATGCAGCCATATTTGACTTCGAAATTCACCTCGTGGCCAGCCCCTTTCCATGGATTTGTTTAATCAAACCTTACCTAACTTCCCATGATTTGTGAATCTGGTCTGGAGGGTGTCCAAGGACCATTCCAAGGGTTATAAAACCAACATGAGAGGGTTAGAAACCCTAGTTGATGGAGTTGATGAAGTGAATCAAGGGAGGCCATTTCGAGAGCACTGTAGCACCTCCGTGAACAGTGTTTCGGGTAGGAGTTCTTCATCCTTCCAAGGTGATTCAAGGTGAGATCTGAAGCCAAGCAACCTCCAATCAAGCAAGAAGCATTCAAGGCTTGCAAAGGTGATCAAAGCTACATCCATACACCTCTTCATCAACTCAAGGAGATTCAAAGAAGATCAAAGCTACATCCAACAATCTCTCCATCAACTCAAGGTGATTCAAGCTCATATCTCAATCCAGCAACCTCCAAGGAAGAGTAGAAGAAAGCAAGGCTAACAAGGGAAATCAAAGGAGGCTGCAAGGGTGTGTTCAAGGAAGAGGAGTTCGAGTTACTGTAGCTGTGAACAGTACTCCGGGAAGAAGTTCTTCATCAAATCCTCAAGAGATTCAAGCTCCAAAAAACCTCAGACAAGATCTTTTCTCTTAAGCATATTCTATATCTTGTTTGAGTGATTTCATATTTGTTCGTTTTCCATTTCATTCAAACATTTGGAATTGAGAATCGTCCCTACCGGTGGTTAGTAGGAAGGCAATCGGGAGTTCTCCGATTTACGGTGTAGCCGTCCCTGCCGGCTTTGTGTGTAGGAAGACAGAAAGAGGGGTTTCTCTGTTCTGTGGTTTGGGGCGTGTCCCCGGGTCAAGCTGTGTGTCAGCAAGGAAGCCTCACCGGGTTTTGGTGAGGGGTGAACGTAGGTTGCAGGGTTGCAACTGAACTACCTTAAAAATCCCTGTGTTGTGGGTTGTTTATTGTGTGTGATTGCTCTATATCTTCTAACCCCATTCACAGGTTCGTGTGCTTCCATACTTGGTTATCTTGCTCACATACATATGCACTTTGAGTGATCAACATAGCATACACACACACACGCACGGTTGTTGCAAGCTATTGCATGTTCATCTATGTGTTATGCTTTATAATTCACTTAAAGAAGTGTGGACGTTTCATAGTTTGTAATTCAAATCTTTTCATTTGAGTCACTCTACTTAATTCCGCTGTGCATTGTGTCTAAGTGATTCATTCACTTTATAAGAGTGGTTTAAGCTTCCGCCAGCTAAGAGTTTTTAAATAGGCCAAAGCTTGTGAAAGGATCTATTCAACCCCCCCTTCTAGATCCGTTTACACCTCACGGGACCCAACAAGTGGTATCAGAGCGAGGCTCTGTCATTCCCAGATCCAACGATCTGCAGGGAAAGATCCCGGTGTTTGTTATTTAGATGGATTCACATGCTACACTTACTTCGATGGCTTCTCCACGCATTTATGATGGTTCAAATTTTTCTACATGGGTTGGAAGAATGTTCATCTATGTTAGCTCCATAGATCCACAATTGTGGACTCTCATATACAATGGTCCTCATGAGCTGTCATCAAATTCAATTGATTGGCTAGCCGAACATGAGACCAAACATAATGATAATCGTCTTGCATATAGCTTAATTACAGCTGCAGTTGATCTAAGACTAACTCATCTTGTGTCCTCTTGTAGCACAGCCAAGCAAGTATTAGACAAGTTGATTAAAATCCATGAAGGGAAGGAACAAGAACAAGAATGCTTCATGGCCGACCGTATAGAACAGTCTAGCAATGCATCTTCATCACAGGTAAACTCTGACTCTGAGGAATTCACTTTTAAAGAGCTTATGGAAGCCTATGGTGAGTTGATTACTCAATACAAAAAGGTTAAATCAGAAAATAAAAATTTGAAAAAAGATCTCAAGAAAATCAACCAAAATGAAAGCTTGTTTTGTAAAAAGTGTTCTATTGTTAAAGAGCTTAACAATACTCTCTCAGTTGATCTAGATACGCATAAACAAAGCATTGCATGTCTAAGGGAAGAAAATGAAAATCTTCATGATGAAATCACTAGGTTGGAAGAAATTGTAATAAAACTTCAAAACCAACCTAAGTCAATATCTAATGATCAAACTATGGCCGATGGGCTAATCCATGATGAGATGTTGATTGAAGAAAATAAAAATTCTGTTTTATGCTCTGCTAATTTTGTATGTGAAAAATGTTCATTCTTGAGAAACATAAATGTTGGACTTCATGATGATCTTGAATGGCAACAAAATCTGATTGATTCTCTGAAAGAAGAGAATAGAGAGTTGTTGGAAAAGAAAATTGAACTTGAACAAGCTGAAGAAGAGTTGCATGAAAAACTAGCTGCACATGAAAAAGGCAAATCTGTCATTGATGATCACTCAGAAACTTTACATGCTTTAGAACAACAAAATCAAAATCTTAAAACAGTAAATGCCATGCTTAATGAGCAATTGGCAGCATGCGAAGAGGGCCTTGTTGAATCTAAACAGCACATTTTCTCACTTGAAAATGAAATTCAAGGTTTGAATGATTTCCTGTCAATGTTTGCCCAAATCCAAGATTCTGGCTCACCGGAAGCCACCACTTCATGTGGTCACCAAAAAGGGCATACTGCTCGAAAGAAAAGTAAAATTTAGCATTCTCATCCAAACATGCACCATAACATGCTCAATGCTAAATATCATGTTTTCCACAAAAAAAATGTCCATTGTTATTATTGTGGTAGACATGGTCACACTGTGCATGATTGTTTTATCTTGAGAAATGATGAGCTTAGAGCAGGACAGCAAGTGAAAGAACAAGGAAAGAAAGAAAGACACCACCCTCATACCATGAAAGGTAAGAATCATGCTCGCCTACAAAAGTATAGGCCACATGCACATGCACATGAACATAAAAAGGATAATCAATCTTTTGTGCGTGGTTTCTACTGTGGTAAAAATGGGCATGAGATATATGATTACCTCACAATGAAGGAGGATGATGTGATTGCCCTGAAAAAGGTGGGCCAAGATGCTAAACATGTTGCTAACCCACAAGGACCCAAGCAATCTTGGGTACCTAAAAATTTCAAATGAGAATTTTGGGTGCAGGATGCCTTGGAGCTGAACAAATGAATGGTCAGGTAAATAAAAGCTCAAGGCACATGTATGTACATAAACTTTTTAATTTCAATCATCTTGCATGTTTAGTCCTAACATGTAGATAGTGCATCATAAGTCTGCCAATGTCATTAGATTCTGCAAACTGAAATGCTCTTTGAAATACAAAACCCCCAAGGTGTGAGATGAACTTTTGAGCTTGATAACTTATTTACACCATGCTTGATTTCAGCTATTTAACTCATGAAAAACTTTTTATGCTGATAAAGTTAATGTGATGATGAGTTGCATAAGTCTATCAGCCACATGAAATTCTTGGACTTTGGTTTTGATGATGCATGTCATGGCTGCATTTTCAACTCGTTATTCATGTTAGCATTATTCAAAAGGGGGAGTCTAGCAATTGACATCATCATGTTGCATTCAGTTCAAAATCATGAATGATTTGTGTTTGCATCATCTTGTAATCACACATACCTTAATGCACATCATGTTTAGAAGATAAATGATAATGCACAATCATTTTACAACATCTTCATTGCATTGTGTATTCACATAAGTCTTGGGCTGCATAATTCATTGCCAACCCATGCATGTATTCAGGGGGAGTCAACATCAATCTAGCTTGAATCATTGTACATCATATCATTCTTGTATGGCCATGGTATATCAAATGTTGATGTATGGAAAGGCAGGCAATGCTTATCTGGAAGCACTCAATATGCGTGAGGTTTCACCTCCGCCAAGTACCATGTGTCACTGTCGCATATAGGCCATATAGCTAGGGGGATTTGTCTTTATGAGGCATTTGTGCATATGTTTCATATTCATTATGTTGCATTTCATAAGTGTAAAATCATGCATTATGTTGGTTCATGCATTTCATGTTTGATCAGGTCAACCCCTTCATGGGTCAAGTAAACCTCTCATTAACATTCGTCATTCTATGTGACTGCAAACATCACTCCTTGCATGCTTTCATTGCATATTCATAGGGGGAGTCGTGTTGTTCTTCTTGGTTCATTCGTCCTTTTTACATCTGAACCTCAATGGCCTCCAGTGTGATAATAAGTCCAAGAGACAGACATCACTACAGTGTAAGAGCTTTCTATTATATGAACTGATGATTGTCCATTCAATGAAAATGGTTCAGATTTAATGATTTCCTTGAAGTTTTGATATATCTTTTGAAATCATCCATATTTTGTGGTTTTAATAGACCTTAACTAGAGATTGCATGTTGTACCTTGAATATGGTGCGGACACCCGAGCGCATGCGAGACACGAGCTGGCGAGCCACCGGTACCGCACGAGGAGCACGACTCGAGCCACCTCAGCATCCCTATGGCTCGGAGACAGTCTGGAGGTTCCCCACTGAGTCATAGCATTTATCATATTTTTTGGGGATTTTTATTTGTGTGTAATGTGTGTGTGTTTCATTTTATTCGGTTTGTAATTTTGATTGTAAGAGGGGTTTATTTGTAAAATGGGACCCCCGGGTCCCACGGGCCCCCCCAGACCCCTCCCATTGATCCACCTCAGCCTAGGGCCCCATGTGGGGTCAGTCAACATTCTAATGTGGGCTTCTAGAAGGGTGGGCCAAGTGGGGGGGACAATTAGACTAATTTGTCAAGGTTGGCCACCAACCTTCCACCTACCCCCACCCCTAGTCAAGGGGGCGCCCCCCTCTCACCATCAAGGTTTTAATTTTTGAAAAATGTGAGTAGAACTAATTAGTTATACTCCATTTTTATATTCCCACAAATCCTAGGTCCAAGGGTAGTTTATGTCTTTTGCCAATTCATACATATACCTTGTATTTTCATTTGATGAGAATTAATGCCATTTGAATTGAAGAAAAGCTTGAAGCTCCAGCCTTGGCGCGCCCCCTTCTCCTCTCTCTCTCCCCCTTGAAGCTGTGAAGGCTTCCTTCTGGTGGTGAGACTCCACCCTATCAGTTCCGGTCGCCGCCGCCGCCGCCACGAGCCGCCACCGCACCGCCTTCGCCATCAATGGAGTTCTGCCCGCGCAGTACCACATAAGCTTCCACGAATTTCTTGTCTCAGCCACGAGCTCAGATAGATCTGGGGATTTTAGTGGATGTTTCAGAGGTGTCAAGGACACCCCACAAATTTTTGTTTGCCATTCAGATCTCTTTTCATAATTTTTGATTTTCGTCCACTCTTCCATTTCGGTTCTCCAGAGTTTTGTCCAGATTCATCCCCGCCCTGAGTTTTATGTCTTAGGTCCACTTTTGGATTTCTTCTAGTTCACCCAATTTTACTGGAGGTTCCACCCATCTACCCCTTCATCCACAATTTTTCTCAATTTTTGGTTCATCCATCTCATATTTTCTAAAAATCGTTCTCAGTCCCAGCTACAGTTCTGTCCCCCTGTTCCCAGATCCGACCACCAGTCACCCCAAACATCATAGTAAATCACCACTATCTCCAAATCAAATTCCGAAAATAGTCCCAGTTCCGTGGTTTGATCCCCTACAACTTTGAAGAAGAGCTCAAGAGCTGAATCGGAGGTTTACTAGGCGGTCAACGGTGGTTCTCAGACAAGTACCCTACAAATCTGAGGTTTCGATTACTGTACAACAGGGGCTTGTAAATTCATTAAAGTTCTGATCCGACCAGATCCAGTAGATCTCTCTGGCTCTAGATTGAAGCATTTGAAGAGAGCTTTTCCAACGATAGCTCATGCGTCCCGATCCGACGTCGGGATTGATCGCAGGGGCCGTTTTCGCCGGAGCGCGCGTCTGAAAACAGCAACTAAAAATTCGTGGGCAGCAACTTCAAAGCTTGGGAATCGGGACCGATCGACCCCCGATCGGTGTTCCCGGCCGACCGCCGTCCGTGGAGGCGCGCCACCAGGGGTCCCCATCATAGTGGGTCCCACCCCCGCAGATCCGGAGGACAGCGCCATCCGTGGGTCCCGCGGGCCCGCAGAACCCGCTGTTCGGAAAGCACGAAAACGCGGAGTTCGGCACCGCCGGGCGACATCAAGATGCTGCCCGTCAACCCGAGTTGCATGATTCCCGGGCTCCACATGTGACCTTTTACCTCCCTGCGTGGAGTGGGTCAAATCTTTGTATTGCTGTGATATTATTTAACCAGGAGTCCGTGATTCGGCCGGGGTTGTCTTCGCCACGCCGGGTGCGTGGAGGTAATGGTCCGAACCTCTTGGCGTTCATTTGCTTAGCTAGTATACGGTCTTTTACCGCTGTTGAGAGTGTAGGTACTATCCCGTGTGTCCATGTCACCGCAGTGAGAGTGAGAGTGACCCGTCCCGCGACTCGATCCGAGTCCGGAAGTTGAGTCGGACTACCCTTGACCTCCGTCGGTTCCTTAACCGCTCACGGTCCGCGCTTTCCCTCGCATGGGATGACGAGTGAGCTTACACTTCTGTTAGCGACGTTTCGCCACTAGGAGCTCGTAGTGTCGGGCTTAGTGTCTCCTTGGTGTATGTTGCTGGTCGTGTCTTCATCTAGAGTCCGAGGGTGACACCATATAGTGTCGTCTCCCGTGTCCGTCCCGCATCAGTTTGGTATCAGAGCGAGTCGAGTCTAGGGTAGTCATTGCATAAGTCTTACATGCATCATGGTCTAAGTCAAGTCTAGGATCATCATTAATTTCAAAACAAAAAAAAGAGTGTTTTAAAATTGCATTTCATCCCGATAATTCGGTATCTTAAAAGGTATTGTCCGAACGATAGGCTACGCCTATCGGGAAGACCGCACACTTGTGCGAGTGATCTTCAGATCGATTAACTCCGCCATGTACCGGATATTGGTTTAGGTCTAGGTGCATTAGTCGGTGTTTGCATTAGTTAGTGCATTCCAACCTTGCATAGCCGGTCTAGTGTAGTGTCCAAGTGTCGGCATGTCCAACATATAGTTCCCCCCCCCAATTTCCCATGGATTCCCAATCACCCGGGCAATATGGCCGTTGGTCCACCCATGGGCTTGGCAACCACCCACTCCACTTTCGTAGGCCCGAAGCCTTGGATTTTTATGGCTCCAATGGCCCGGGCGACTACCTCAATTGGGAGGCCGCCATGGACAAATATCTTGAATGTTACACCATGTCCGATGAGATGCAAGTTAGTTTTGCCCGAGAGAGGCTTGTCAACAAAGCCGCCTGGAAATGGGATAGCATTGAGCGCATGAGAGAGGTTAGGAGGCAAAGGCCCATTGAGTCGTGGCATGAGATGAAGGACGAACTTAGGAAGGTCTACCTACCCGGCCCGGTCACCTCCAACCAACTCCACCCAATCACCTCCACCCAAGTGGGCCATAATCGGAGGCAACGCGCCGCGCATGTAGAAGAGCCTAGGTCCACGACTAAGCCGACTTCAAGGGGGAGAGGGAGGAGAGAGGAGGGGGGGCGCACCAGCCCTTGCTCTTGGAAATACTTTGATTGTTATACTATGTCTGAGGCAATGCAATTCTCTTTCACAAAAGAGCGGCTTCTTCATGAGGCTGCCGAAAAGTGGGATTACATCGAAAGAATGAGAGAGGTTAGGGGGCAATGGCCCATCGAGTCATGGTGGGACATGAAGAGAGAGCTTAGGAAGGTCTACGTGCCCCAACCGGCCCCACCAAATCACTTCCAACCAAGTGAGTCCTAGTCGGAGGCAAAGAGCCCCACATGTAGATGAGCCAAGACCCAATCCTAGGACGGTTGACTACGGGCGAGTCCACCATGATATCCCTATTCCAACCCACTCCGTTGCCGAACTTATGCAAATGATTTTGGACCAGTTGGATGGGGTGGATAGGACACGTACTCCTAGTGATGTACTCCAACCCGAGCCTGAGGAGGTCATCGCCGGTAGTCTTAACCCGGCCCCATCAACAGAGTCCCCAAGCCCTCTCCCCATCATAGTGGATCCTCTTCTCCCACCCACGAGAGCCCCATTGCCTACCCCCCCTGTCCGTCAGGAGGATAAGGGTAGGGATCCACCTATCAGGGAGCGTAGTGGGTCACGACAGCAGTGTTATCGCTGCCAGGGGTTCGGTCACTACGCCGGACAATGTCCCACTCGGACATCTCTAGCCATAAGGGACAAAAGGGATGGAGAAGCCCCACTCTCCGATCTTTATTCTAAGCCACCTCAGCCCGAGCCACCCGTGTTTCTAACGGGTATGCTTGTCATAGCCGAGCCACTTCTTAGCTGGCTCAAGAAGGGCTTGGTCCCACTTCCCTTCCCATCTATGGACCCTATCCTACCTCTGGTGCCAATCAATTCATTTCATACCACTTTCCGGTCTAGTCACTATGTGGATACATTGGATGACCTTCTTAAAGGGTTAGACCGGTAGTGGACATTTACGCACTTGTTGGCTCCAGGCTTCGACCGACCCACAGGTCGTAGTTTCACTCATCCCGCTTTAGGGTCCATCACCTCCGTGTACACCGTGGGTCATGTTACCACGGAGGTTCTTCTACTCCTCCCTATGTCGGCCGAGTCCGACTTCATTCCCCTTTGCCCAAGGGAGGAATCTTACTTTCTACCTATGACTGTCGTCCCATCTCTCACAATGAATGGAGGTGATCATTTACACCTCCAAGATTTCCAAATGTGGGACAGTGATTTGTGGAAGCCTAGTCCGAGGGGTCATACCTTCTTTGATCCCTTCGACCCATTCTTTTGTGGACCCCGTGACCCACCATATTTACTCCACCTTTTCGAGAGAGTCCACCATCATACCCCCACCGTCTCATCTCCCTTCATGAATGAAGGAGATCAATAACACCTTCTAGACTTCCACACATGGGATCTTGAGATGAGGGAATCCATATCGAGGGGTCACACATTCTTTGATCCCTTCGATCCCTTTCTTAGTGGGCCCCTTGGTCTACAATCTCCATTCCACTTCTTTAGGGGATGTCACCATTATACCCCTCCCCCATGGACCGGGCCATCGGCACCCACCGAGTCCGTTCACGGGCTAGAGACACCCGACCCTCCTGTTCCACCCAAACCTCCCAAATCCAAAGGACCGTCTTATGGTTGTACCGACATTCAGTCACACTTAGGGTATGCATGGCACACCTTCGGATGTCCTGGACCACCTTGCATATGATTGGGTCGAACTAACATTAGGTTTGTTTAGGGTTGTGTGTGCATCCGTGTGTTTTTATTTTGCTAAGCATTTTAGGAGTGCATAGTGAGTCTGCCGAGTCTAGTGCTAGGCATGTTAGGAGTCTGCATGAGTGAGGCCAGCAATGCACGTTACAAAGAGCTAGCCGATGCCCATCGACACCACCGAGAGTTCCAAGAGGGTGAATATGTCATGATCAGGGTAAGACCTGAACGGTTTCCCTCTGGAACCGTTAAGAAGTTGCAAGCTCACGGAGCCGGTCCCTTTAGAGTGTTGAAACGCGTTGGATCCAATGCGTATGTTGTGGACCTGCCTGAGGAATATGGTATAAGCTCTACCTTCAATGTATCGGATCTTGTTGCATATAGGGACCCAGCGGTGATCCCTAATGAGCCTTTTGAGCCATCTCCTCCCCTTGAGAGTGATCCCACACTTGAGTGTCCACTTCCACCTCCAGCCCCTTTTTCACGGCAGTGTGAGCATATAGATCGTATACTGGACGAGCAAGTGACAGTTACCAGGAGTGGATCTTACCCGCGTTACCTAGTGCGATGGAGAGGACGGCCCGCTACTGAGGACACATGGATCACACATGGAGAGTTGCAGCGCATTGATCCGGATCTTCTAAAGCGATACCGGAGCGATGCAGACCCTTACTCGACAGGGTCGAGTTTCTCCCACCCAGGGAGAATTGGTGCGGACACCCGAGCGCATGCGAGACACGAGCCGGAGAGCCACCGGTACCGCACGAGGAGCACGACTCGAGCCACCTCAGCATCCCTATGGCTCGGAGACAGTCTGGAGGTTCCCCACTGAGTCATAGCATTTATCATATTTTTTGGGGATTTTTATTTGTGTGTAATGTGTGTGTGTTTCATTTTATTCGGTTTGTAATTTTGATTGTAAGAGGGGTTTATTTGTAAATGGGACCCCCGGGTCCCACGGCCCCCCCAGACCCCTCCCATTGATCCACCTCATCCTAGGGCCCCATGTGGGGTCAGTCAACATTCTAATGTGGGCTTCTAGAAGGGTGGGCCAAGTGGGGGGGACAATTAGACTAATTTGTCAAGGTTGGCCACCAACCTTCCACCTACCCCCACCCCTAGTCAAGGGGGCGCCCCCCTCTCACCATCAAGGTTTTAATTTTTGAAAAATGTGAGTAGAACTAATTAGTTATACTCCATTTTTATATTCCCACAAATCCTAGGTCCAAGGGTAGTTTATGTCTTTTGCCAATTCATACATATACCTTGTATTTTCATTTGATGAGAATTAATGCCATTTGAATTGAAGAAAAGCTTGAAGCTCCAGCCTTGGCGCGCCCCCTTCTCCTCTCTCTCTCCCCCTTGAAGCTGTGAAGGCTTCCTTCTGGTGGTGAGACTCCACCCTATCAGTTCCGGTCGCCGCCGCCACCGCACCGCCTTCGCCATCAACGGAGTTCTGCCCGCGCAGTACCACAAAAGCTTCCACGAATTTCTTGTCTCAGCCACGAGCTCAGATAGATCTGGAGATTTTAGTGGATGTTTCAGAGGTGTCAAGGACACCCCACAAATTTTTGTTTGCCATTCAGATCTCCTTTCATAATTTTTGATTTTCGTCCACTCTTCCATTTTGGTTCTGCCAGAGTTCTGTCCAGATTCATCCCCACCCTGAGTTTTATGTCTTAGGTCCACTTTTTGATTTCTTCTAGTTCGCCCAATTTTACTGGAGGTTCCACCCATCCACCCCTTCATCCACAATTTTTCTCAATTTTTGGTTTATCCATCTCATATTTTCTAAAAATCGTTCTCAGTCCCAGCTACAGTTCTGTCCCCTTGTTCCCAGATCCGACCACCAGTCACCCCAAACATTATCGTAAATCACCACCACCTCCAAATCAAATTCCAAAATATTCCCCGTTCCGTGGTTTGATCCCCTACAACTTTGAAGAAGAGCTCAAGAGCTGAATCGGAGGTTTACTAGGCGGTCAACGGTGGTTCTCAGACAAGTACCCTGCAAATCTGAGGTTTTGGTTACTGTACAACAGGGGCTTGTAAATTCATTAAAGTTCTGATTCGACCAGATCCAGCAGATCTCTCTGGGTCTTGATTGAAGCATTTGAAGAGAGCTTTCCAACGATAGCTTTTGCGTCCCGATCCGACGTCGGGATTGATCGCAGCGGCCGTTTTCGCCGGAGCGCGCGTCTGAAAACACCAACTAAAAATCCGTGGGCAGCAACTTCAAAGCTTGGGAATCGGGACCGATCGACCCCCGATCGGTGTTCCCGGCCGACCGCCGTCCGTGGAGGCGCGTCACCAGGGGTCCCCATCATAGTGGGTCCCACCCCCGCAGATCCGGAGGACAGCGCCATCCGTGGGTCCCACGGGCCCGCAGAACCCGCCGTTCGGAAAGCACGAAAACGTGGAGTTCGGCACCGCCGGGCGACATCAAGATGCTGCCCGTCAACCCGAGTTGCGTGATTCCCGGGCTCCACATGTGACCTTTTACCTCCCTGCGTGGAGTGGGTCAAATCTTTGTATTGCTGTGATATTGTTTAACCGGGAGTCCGTGATTCGGCCGGGGTTGTCTTCGCCACGCCGGGTGCGTGGAGGTAATGGTCTGAACCTCTTGGCGTTCATTTGCTTAGCTAGTATACGGTCTTTTGCCGCTGTCGAGAGTGTAGGTACTAGCCCGTGTGTCCATGTCACCGCAGTGAGAGTGAGAGTGACCCGTCCGGTGACTCGATCCGAGTCCGGAAGTTGAGTCGGACTACCCTTGACCTCCGCCGGTTCCTTAACCGCGCACGGTCCGTGCTTTCCCTCACATGGGACGACGAGTGAGCTTACACTTCTGTTAGCGACGTTTCACCACTAGGAGCTCGTAGTGTCAGGCTTAGTGTCTCCTTGGTGTATGTTGCTGGTCGTGTCTTCATCTAGAGTCCGAGGGTGACACCATATAGTGTCGTCTCCCGTGTCCGTCCCGCATCAGAATAACTATTCTGAAATCTGAAAATCCAAATGTCTTGACAACTTTGGTGATACTCTAGAGCTTAGTATTGTTTCTAAACATCTTGATGAGCTGGAATTCTTGAAAATCAATTTGTAGAGCAATGATAGTGTTGCACGGAGAAATATGTCCCGTCATCAAATCAAGTGACGAATGATATGTCATGATATGCCTCTGTTATCTATGTCTTAATTCATTTGGACTCTAGGTAGAGCAATGGCATAATTGCTGAGAAATATATCTTCCCATCAAAGAAATGAGTTTGGATATGTCATGACGTGATGTTGCTATCTCTGTTCATTCTGAAGCATAACAGTCAGTCTTGCCAAATACCTAGGGATACTAGCGTCTAAACAATGTGTATTCTTATGGCTAGGAGGCATGTACTAGACTTGATTGCTCGTAACATATGAGTCATGTGCCTTCAAATTCAAACGATATTGAAAATCAAATTTGTTAAACTCATAAAATTCCATACTTTAGTCATGCTTGTTTAGCCTCAATACAAGTTTTTGTGTTATTCCCTTTGTGGTTATTGAATATGGATGTATAAGACAAGGGAAGGTTAAACACTGTCAAGATATGTGCTTCTGGTTCATTTCTATTAAACCATGGATGTCGATGCTTTTTAAACTCTATTGATGATCTTGGTTATCATTAGCTTTGAACCATATATATTATTCCCGGCATGTTTCTAATTTCCATATAATGGCTTGCTCTTCCACTACCATTCCACTATGATCTCTAGGACCTTTGTCAACCACTGTGCCGTATCCCTCCTTTTTGCTATTGGCAAAGGGGGAGAATGTCTTGTTGTGAGTCCTTGCTATGGAGTTGGGAGAAAGGGGGAGATGTTACCTTTTGTTGCCTTTGTACGTTGTCAAAGGGGGAGAGTGCATTGTGGATATGGGAGAATCCAAGGGGGAGAGAACCTTTATTTATCATGAGGGTTAATGCATAGCATTCATACACTTTACTTCTCCATGCATTTGTATATCCATGCATACATATCTGCATTCACATGCTTCACTATCATGGATCTTGAGCTGCACATGTTACATAAACTTTGTTGTTTGCCTTCATCTGCCATATCTACATAAATCATTCAGGCTGCCATGATTACATCATCATACTAAACAAGTGGTATCATCTAACAAGTGGTATCATCTTGATGCACCTTTCAAGTCGCATCCAAAATCATTGGTGTCCTCTGTCAAGTGATATCACATTGCTTACTCATTCATTGGCATGTGGCATAAGACCTAGCATCATTAGCATCATGCTCTCATGCTAATAGGGAGGCATGCGCATCTTAACTTCATACAATTGTAGCTTGCATTTGTCATTTCCATGCATTGCATAGAAAATCTAAAAAATCTGAAAACTAGAAAACCACTAAAAATCTGCAAAATTTGAAATAAAAATTTGCTCCTTGGTTGCTCTATCCATCTCCTATTTGAGGAATTGAATCATGCTGCTGTGGCTCCACCTCTCACACTTACTTTGTCTTTGCCAAGTCACGGGACACCACCATGTTCGATACCTCCATATCATTCATTGGTCTCAGTCCTATAACTGGCTTTCCACAATTGGTTGTTCTCTTTGGTTATTTTGTCAATCTTAATAAGTGTACATCCATTGGCATGTATTTCCACATCATTTTGTGTACGTCATTAATGTGCGTCTCTCTTTCTCTTTTCTGGATCTTTTGATGTTGTCAAAGGGGGAGAAGATTATGTGAGTCATTCATCAAAGAAGATTATGTGAGTCATTCATCAAAGGATGTGGTAAGGTAAGAAGGTAAGATTATGTGAAGTCATTACTTAATGCATGTGGTGAATGTGGTAAGATTCCTCTTCTTATTCTTCAGACTCATAGTTGCCCTGTGAGTTTATAATGACTCATAGTTCAGAATGACTCATAGTTGCCATCATCAAAAAGGGGGAGAATGTTGTGTCTCTGAGGTCATTTGAGTCATTCTGTGGTATTCTTGGTTTTGATAATGGCTTAACACTATTAGTCATTGTTGTTTATCACTCTCCATGTATTTGGTTTCATGATGCCCATTCACAACTTGCATTATATGTTCTCACATTGCATTAACACCAAGGAACATGTGGTTCTTGAATGCTCACATCAATCTTGAAACTTTGGGTTACTTGATGATCATCCATTCGTTTAAATTCATTGTCATATGAACTTGCTGTTTTGATATGGATGGTTAATTTGGGAATGAGCTTTTCTATCCCTCTTGTTATTGAAATTCCATGAGTGTGTTTCATGGATATTTTACTTGGGGTGGTTGAGCTCTTATTTCTTGATCTTTAGCTCAGAACACTTGTGATTCAAAGTGTTCACATATAACTAATTCATGAGATTTCATATGTGTATTTCATACATTTATTATATGGATTATTGAGCTAAAGTTATAATCCTTTTTATATGATTTTGCAGGCCAAAACACTCAATATATATTCCCCAAGATCAAAGGAGTTTGATGTCACAGAGTTCGGAAGGGTTACAATGACATTTGGGGCTGAATTGTGTTAATCTGGAATTTACTGTAGCTTTAGGTCGACCGGCGGCACTGTAGCTAGGTCGACCGAATTTCCCAGAACCAAAAGGTTCGGGGTCTGTGACATTCTGGTCGACCGCCCCATGAATTCCGGTCGACCGGTTTTGCCAGAGCCGAAAAGTTCTGGCTGCAGCAGGTTCCGGTCGACCGGCCCATGAATTCTGGTCGACCGCCAGCCCCGATGCAGCCATGTTTGACTTCGAAATCCACCTCGTGACCAGCCCCTTTCCATGGATTTGTTTAATCAAACCTTACCTAACTTCCCATGATTTGTGAATCTGGTCTGGAGGGTGTCCAAGGACCATTCCAAGGGTTATAAAACCAACATGAGAGGGTTAGAAACCCTAGTTGATGGAGTTGATGAAGTGAATCAAGGGAGGCCATTTCGAGAGCACTGTAGCACCTCCGTGAACAGTGTTTCGGGCAGGAGTTCTTCATCCTTCCAAGGTGATTCAAGGTGAGATCTGAAGCCAAGCAACCTCCAATCAAGCAAGAAGCATTCAAGACTTGCAAAGGTGATCAAAACTACATCCGTACACCTCTTCATCAACTCAAGGAGATTCAAAGAAGATCAAAGCTACATCCAACAATCTCTCCATCAACTCAAGGTGATTCAAGCTCATATCTCAATCCAGCAACCTCCAAGGAAGAGTAGAAGAAAGCAAGGCTAACAAGGGAAATCAAAGGAGGCTGCAAGGGTGTGTTCAAGGAAGAGGAGTTCGAGTTACTGTAGCTGTGAACAGTACTCCGGGAAGAAGTTCTTCATCAAATCCTCAAGAGATTCAAGCTCCAACAAACCTCAGACAAGATCTTTTCTCTTAAGCATATTCTATATCTTGTTTGAGTGATTTCATATTTATTCATTTTTCATTTCATTCAAACATTTGGAATTGAGAATCGTCCCTACCGGTGGTTAGTAGGAAGGCAATCGGGAGTTCTCCGATTTACGGTGTAGCCGTCCCTGCCGGCTTTGTGTGTAGGAAGACAGAAAGAGGGGTTTCTCTGTTCTGTGGTTTGGGGCGTGTCCCCGGGTCAAGCTGTGTGTCAGCAAGGAAGCCTCACCGGGTTTTGGTGAGGGGTGGACGTAGGTTGCGGGGTTGCAACCGAACCACCTTAAAAATCCCTGTGTTGTGGGTTGTTTATTGTGTGTGATTGCTCTATATCTTCTAACCCCATTAACAGGTTCGTGTGCTTCCATACTTGGTTATCTTGCTCACATACATATGCACTTTGAGTGATCAACATAGCATACACACACACGCACGGTTGTTGCAAGCTATTGCATGTTCATCTATGTGTTATGCTTTGTAATTCACTTAAAGAAGTGTGGACGCTTCATAGTTTGTAATTCAAATCTTTTCATTTGAGTCACTCTACTTAATTCCACTGTGCATTGTGTCTAAGTGATTCATTCACTTTATAAGAGTGGTTTAAGCTTCCGCCAGCTAAGAGTTTTTAAATAGGCCAAAGCTTGTGAAAGGATCTATTCAACCCCCCCTTCTAGATCCGTTTACACCTCACGGGACCCAACACCCCCCCCGCACACACACACACACGGGGGGATGAACCCCTCCCCCACACACACACGCGGGGATGAACCCCTCACACACATGTACACACGCACGGGGACGAATCCCACACACAAACGCATACGAATAAAAACAAAACACACTACGCAAATGCAGCAAACCAAGGGTGTAGCTCCCAACTACCACACACATGGCTGCACTGCAGCCACAGAATAATTTCGGTCTCTACAACTGAGCACCGGACACAGCACACTAAAGGACATATTGTGAGATTTAACTGGAAACACGAAGCAAGGCAAGAGGAAAACAACTGTGGCTTTAGATCAAGATCTGGAAGCTCTATCAGTAGATCTGAACACTGGTTCGATCTGTATTCATCCTTCTTAGACACTGGCTGGCTGCAACAAGGACTGCTCTCCTTTCTTTTCTTTTTCTTCTTCTCTTTACAGCACTGGTATGGGTCAGACCAGAACTAGGCTGGTCACCTTTCCTTCTATTCTGTCTCACAGATTAGCTTGAATGCACAAGGGACATGGCTCTCTTCAAGGGTAGTTGCAACATGTGAAGGAGTGGCATCTAATTTATAGGCTTCAAGAGGCAGAAACTTTCCCTCCATTGCTTTCCAATTTGAATGACTAGAATAAACAAAAGAGGTTTGACCAAGGGAGCCTGCAGCATCTTAATTTCCATGGGCTGGCTTGCAGAGACAATGGTCCTTTTATCCAGAGAAATTTTCTTTTCAGACACTATCCTTGTTGGCTGACTCCAGGGGACAGAACTGTAGAGAGGGAGACATTTCCTAGATGCTGTACTGATAGATATATTGAGTAAGAGGTTGCTCTGAAAACTTATGATGACAGGGACATTTGGTGTGTCCTAGGAATTTTCTCCACTCCTCAAAAAATGTGTTTTTGGAGGTTTATGACCCATATTTTAATCTCCTGGATGACCTCTGAAAGATGCAGAAGGTTGGGCAGATGATTTCTTCAGTTGTTCCCCCCCAACGAGCTATTTTTCAGCCTTACGAAGCATTTTTCACCTCTATCGTCCATTTGTCAGCCTTAGGCATCTATTTGTCACCCTTATTCCTCAATAGCCGTCGCCTATGGTTCATTTGTTATCCTTGCGATTTCAACATCACTGAAGTCGACTCCAAAGCATAGTAGAGTCGACTCTTCTTCTTCGTTTTTCACTCTTGAAGTGATGTCGCCCATTCTTCACCATTACCAAGTTATTTGTTACTCTTGTTGCCCATTTGTCACCACTTCCTGCCTATTTGTCACCCTTACTTGACTTCAACCGTCGCTTTTGTCGTTTGGTCTTGCGAGCTTCAACATGCTGGAGACGCCCAGTGCATTAATGTATGGAACTGGTGCGTGGACGTCGTCTGCTGGTACTGCTGAGGGCTGGGCTGGCTGTATACGCGACCAGTTGGAAGTGGTGCGTTAACGCAGCAGACATGTTGCATTGACGCACTGAGGCTCTTTTCGGCCTGGGTGATCTATTTGTTACCGTTAACATTCACTTGTCACCCTTGTTTGGAATTTGTCACTTTCCTCAGCTTTGTTTGATTGCGTCGACGCCATTTCCCTATTACGTCGACGCAGCCTTGAAGAATTGTGTTGCTGCTTGGCTACTGCTGCTGTTGCATGGCGTTGATGGCGTTGATGGAGTGAGGGCATAGCGTCGACACATCCAACTGTTCTTCGCTACTTGACTACTGTTGGAGCTTTGATGGCGATGACGTGTTGTAGAGGTGGCGTCGACGTAGCTAAGGCCGCTTGATGGCCATATCAACCATTTATCTCCCTTGTAATTTATTTTTCACCCTTAGCAGTCATTTGTCACCCTTGTGTTCATAAGCCGTCGCCTTTGTTCATTATGCAGCCTTGTGAGTCATTTGTCTGCCCTGTGAGCCATTTATCACTCTTGTGGTTCTATTTGTCACCGTTATAGCCCATTTGTCACCCTTAAGACCCTTGAGCCATTGCCTTTGCTTATTCAACCTTGCTATCCATTTTTCACCTTTGCTTAGCTATTTGTTAGCCTTGTCGCATACTTGTCACTGCTGACAACCTATCTGTCACCACTATTCAGCTCCTGCCATCTCCCTTGACTTTGCTTTCCTGTCTTGCGGACTGAAGCCAAGTTGGCCTTAACAACTATTTTTCACCACTATTCAGCCATTTGTCGCCCTTAACAGATATTTGTCACCCGTGTGAAGCATATGTCAGCCATGTGATCTTAAGTCACTATTATTGCTTCCCTGATACACTTCATGGCTTGACAACACTTGACTTCATTGACTTTGCGTTGACTGAGCTTGTTTAAGGGCTTGACTACATTGACCTTGCGTTGACTCTTGGCTTGACTGCATTGACTGTTCATCATACATCGTTGACTGCATTGACTGGACATCATCAACAACATTTTCTATGTAAAACCTTCATCAACCTATCTTCTGAACTTCTCAACAAAATCATCAAAACAAATAACATCATGAAACGACTCAAAAAATGATTCATAGTGTTTTGACATCATCAAAACCTAAGGGGCACAACATTCTCCCTCTTTTTGATGATGGCAACACTGTGAGTCATTTTATCACAAAGTGAATACACATCAATACTGGCAACTCAACATTAATGACTCATCAAACTATTCTCCCCCTTTGTCATCAACAAAAAAAATAGTTTGATATGAAATATGGCATCAGGAGATGATTGACTTAATGTAAAATCTAGAATTGAGGCTAATCAAAACCAGGGATATGACAGTGAATTGTAAGGAAGGCTTTTGCATGGAAACCTTTCAACAAACATGGAGAGTGGAAAGAATTGATGCATTCAAAGATTGTCAAGAAGATTTCCAGTCTGATACTAATTTCATAAATCAAAGAAGACTAATTTTCAAATTCTTCCATTATAAGTAGCTTATGATATGTTCCTTATTTAACAACATGGTTCAAATCTAATGACTTCGGAGTTTATTAATGAAATTTCTGTAAACAAATCTGCATTCAAGTTTAATAGAAATGAACCAAGATTTCATATTATCACCTTGTTTAACCTTCCTTAATCTTACTTATCCAAGTTTAATGACACCTGTAGGAGTTACCAAAGTTAGTATTGAGGTTAAACATGCATGAGTTTACTGATTTAATTCCTGGGTTCAGCAATTCAAATTTCATCATTTTGCTACCCTTTTCTGATTTTTCTGTTTGTTCATCAAAGATTTTTAAGAGCAATCAAGTCCAGCACACGCCTTGTATCTTGAGGGTACACGTTGTTTAGAGGTCAGTATCCCTAGGTACTTAGTATGATTGACTGTCATGCTTCAAATAGAACAAAGGTAGCATAGTTACCTCATGACAAATCACAACTCATTTCATTGATGAGTGAGATATATTTCTCAGTAAGCTAGCCATTGCTCTGCCTAGATTTTCATTAGATTTTCTGCAGAGTTAACATGGCACTTCATGACACAGTCCACTAGACTTCAAGGTCAAGGAACATTGTTTCTCAGTGAACCATTGTCATTGCTCTGACAATTTTAGCCCTTAGTAATATCAGATTATCCTAATGTTTAAAGACAATACTCAACTTGAATATCTCAACCAAAGTTGCCATGATTATAAAATTTTCAGATTTCAGAAAAAATCATCTAGGGCACAACATGAAATAGATGGTTAAGGTCTATTAAAATGAATACATGTATTTTCAAGAGATATTCATCTTTAAACTCAATGAAATCATTAAAGTCAAACCAGCAAATTATTTTGGACAATCATAAGCTTGTATAATAGAAGATTCCTAATTTTTAATATTCAGATTTATGATCATGGTACACAGATTGGAACCTTTCTGAATTTAAGACAGTTCAAGTAATTTTCCAAGGATGTTCAATAAAGAGCAGCAGGCAACAGTTTTCAAGGATAAGCACAATAGGTGGCAGATAGTAGGCAGAATGTGACTTCAAGAGTAGGCAAAACAAGTGAACAGACATCAAGATGACTAGCTCATGGGTATGACAGTTTTGATCTCAAGGTAATGGCAGGGCCAGCCAGTAGAAGATTTCAAAGATTATTCATTAACAAGTAAGAGACAAGTTCGGACAGAACAACATATGCAGCAAGTTTTCAAACACATTTTTCTGACAGTGATGACAAGCAGTGGATTTGAAGACATTATATGCATGAGCAATCATCATATGAGCAATTAAATGTATGCATTGACTCCCCCTAAAAATATGCATGCATTTCAATGAATCTTTTTGAAATTTTGACATGAATGATATGCAACTGCTATTGTATGCATGAGCAAACAGATGTGGGCATTTACTCCCCCTATCTCAATGCACTGGAAAATCAATCTTATGACCTTATGTCAATTGCATATATTGACCCCTGATATTTGGCAGAGGACTTGGTCAAAAGACCACCTCAATGCATAGTGTGTGCTCCCAGACAGCATCAATGTCCTTCTTTACACTACCATTTGATATACCAAGTGGTCATGCATGAAAATGCATAGCAAATGCAACGCAGTCCTATATGCATTTTTTTTAAATTTAAACATGACAGTGCAAATTTTGTATACAGATGTGAATTGAATGCATGAGTAGACCAACTTGTGCAGAGAGAGACTTATGAAAAACAATGTAGATAACATATGCAGACATATGAACCCATGCACTCCAATTCATTTCAACTCCCCCTTAAGTATACAACTAAAAGGGTAAACATAAATGAAGGCATAAGATTCTAAAAAATTCAAGACATGATATGCAAATCAAGGAAGGGAGTTATGCAAAGCAACAACTAAGTCAGAAAAGAAATAGAAATGGGGTTTTACCAATCCAGGGGTGCCTTGGCCTTATTGAACCACTTTTATTTTTCTTCTCACTCCAAGGTACACCTACAAAACAATTCTCATTTGGCATTCATAGGTACCCAAGACTTCTTGGGTTCTCTAGGGTTAGCAGCACCTTTGATGGGTGCTCTCTATGATTTCAAAGCATCAAATTCATCAAACTGCAACATATAACATTCATGCATTGTATGACCAAGATGACCACGGTAATGACAACATCATGATTTTTTCACATTTTTTTGATAAGCATGATTTTTGGATTTCTATGAATAATCAAGTCTGTTAGCATGAAAAATTTTCTTTCCTTTTGCATGCCAACAATCCTTGATTATATGACCATGCTTTCCATGGTTATAACATGAAAAAGAATTCCTTCTATCAATAGCCAGCCAGCATTCAAATACTTTGTGGCCTGGCTTCCCATAATTAAAGCATGCAAGAATCCTATTTTTTGAAACAAATTTATTTCTATTAAAAACATGTTGGCTCACAGAAGGGTTGACATGTTCAGCATGAGAATGAAATTTTCTTTCTCCTCTAGCAAACCAACATTGTGCAATAGTGTGTCCAAATTTACCGCAGTGAAAATATTTGATACTCTTTTTCTGAACTGTGCGAGATTTCCTAACATACTCTCTACCAACATTCAAGTCATCTTTACTCATCAATCTACAGTCATGCATCAAATGATCATGCTTACCACGGTAATGACATGAAATTTTCTTCTTGTGTGCATGTGTATGTGTTACAGACTTATGTACAACATGCACTGTGATAGTGGCACCATTTTTAACCTTATTTTGAAGATTATTTTTCTTTTTCAGTTTTTCAGTTTGGTTCTCATTTTTCTTTGAGGTGAATTGAAAAATTGGTGGGTTTGAAGTACTGGTTGGCTTAGAACTACACACAAAGGATGTATAGAGTTTATTTTGAAAGCTCTTTTTATTCACAGGGTTATAACCTAGCCCCTCTCTCTGAAAGTTAATTTTACTGCCAAGAAATTTGTCCAAGTTATCCTTTCCATTCAGAAATCTAGACATGGAGCTATTCAGATCCTAGATTTCTGATCGAAGAGATGAAATTTGGAGTTCATAGCTTGCCATGTCTTCCTCACAGGAAATGATTTGTTGATGCAATACATCATTCATACTTTTGAGGGTTTCAATTTCCTATTTCAATTGCTGTTCATTTTCAGATTTATCTTCATTAAAAATTCATTTTCCTTTTTCTAACACAAGCAGTCTTTCTGACATGGTAGTGTTCAGCCTTTTCAATTTTTCATTTTGTTCTTCCAAATTTTCAATTTCTTCAATATGGTTTTCATCATTGAGCATTGAACTTAATTTCTCATTCAATTCCTCCTCCATTTGTTCAACTTATAGCTTATTATCTAGCAAATTTTTATTTTCTTCTCTCAAAGAGGCAATTAGATCTTTCTGCCATTCAAGGTCCGAGAAGAGACTTTCATTCAGTTCTTTCACAAATGAACACTTATTACAATCATAATTATCAGAACATGTGTTTTCAACTTTCTTTTTGAGTTTCTTAATTTCAGTTTCAGATTTTTCAAAGTTTTTCTAAAGTTCTGCATTTACTGCTTTAAAAGCCTCAAATTTTTCAGAGATCGAATTATTTTCTTCTTCAAAATTTTTGAGTTTTTCATTTTCAGATTTGACCACATCTGAATTTATATTTTCTGAGCTAGAGTTAATGACAACATTTAACTTCTTTTTCATGGCTTTGTTTTGTTTTCTTAACTTTTCATGGGTGTTGATATTTATTTGCCTATCTTTTATCTTACTTTTGAGGTTTGCAAAGTAATATGGCAAGATGACAAACAAGCAATCAAAGATCTACTCAAACCTATGAACATGTGAACATGAACCTAGGTAATCATAGCTAGCTCTAGCATGGGCATGCTATCTCAATCAAATTACGCTAAGGAAAAGGAAAAAAAACACACGCCGGGACGTGGAGCAAGAAATAAATGAAAACACACCGCTAGGGGTGGAACAAGCAAGGGAAATAAAGATGTGATGAAGAAGACAGCTAATGCCCAATACCAAGGAAAGATGTGATCGCCACCAAAGTAAACACAAGTCAAAGACTCGAATGTACCTTGGAAATAGGTGGATGAAACACCTGCCCACGGGAGAGAAAACCAAGGAAAGCCTGCAGATCAACTTGGAAGTAACGGCCAGAACCCCGTGCGTCGCTTGGAAGCGACGGCCGCACGATAGACCGCCGGAAGATAGTGACGCGCCTGCACCAGACTGTCAGGTAACCTGCAGTAGTAAAGCTTGAATCCTTTTAACTCCAATTCTTCCAGCCGGCTAGAAGACTTGGGCCTCGTGCTAATGAACCTGTAAACCTGCCAAAGATGTAGAAAGACAAGACAACCTCAATTAGCCCTCTTCACAAGCATAGCATCAATTCTTAAAGAGTTTAAGAACATCAAAAGGAGAGGGAATTACCGGGGAGTTTTTGGTTTTTTAACCCCTCTGGGTGTTTTTAAAAGTTTGGGAGGATGTTTGTATGCTTAAAGAACAGTGAAAAAACGTGGAGGAAGAGGAGGGACAATGCTTTGTTTGAGGAAAACCAAGGAAGAACTCAAGCATGCAAGGATGAACTTGAAAGACAAAACTAAAGTACTCCCTTGATTAGAAGATGGATGGACGTGGGAAGCAGCTCCTCCTGGATGAAGATGGCTCCTGAGTTCGGCAGCACTTCGTCGCGAATTTAAATCTCCTCTTCTTTGGCCATGAAGTCAAGGGTTCTATTTATAGACCCTCAAACTCTTAGGTCGAGCAGAGGATAATTCAGCAGGAAAGAGGGATAAATCTTAGCAAATCCTCGAAGATAATATCACCAAGAGTCCATAGAAACAAACGGGGGGTCCTGAGGATCAGATTTGAAAGAGATAACGTCAATCCAAATCCTTATCTCGACCACGGAGTAGCAGAGAAAAGGCCTGAACTGCCAGGACTCTCGGAAGGAAGTAACGGCTTCACGACAGACCGCCACTTGGAAGTAATGCATCAAGGAACGACCGCCATTTTCAACCCTATCCCAAAGAGATAAGATCAACGGGAAGAAGATCCAAACAATAGGACTCTTCAAGGAAGCGACGGCCAAGGCATAGGGCGTCAGAATGAAACGACGGCTGCATGACAGACCATCATCATCAACGTGGAAATTAAGGGATAAGCACTGAAAACGAGGCCTCAAGCCTTAAGACTCTTCAAAAAGTAACGGCCCAGGTTCTATCCGTCAGAAGGAAGCAACGCGCCTGACTGAGACCGTTATTATCATTGAGGTTCCAAAAATAGAGTGAAGGGTTTTGCTAAGCTTCATCCAACGAAATGCCACCGGGAGCCACATCTTAATCCAGGAATTAAGACCCAAAAAATAGGCTTCAACTGATCAAGAGACTAATCAAAGAATGAACAACTCGGAGCATCATATAGAATGAAATAAGGAGATGACCCGACTTATTGGGTACAAAACGGGTGTCAACAGATGCCCCTCCTTAACGTCCTCTTTGCAGGGGAGCGAGTGGAGGTGACGCGGAAGTGAAATGGAACATAGAGATGAAGCGGAAATGAAGCGGAGTGTATCAAAAAGAGGGCGTTAAGGTAAACGACACCCGTTCTGTACCAACAAGCAATAGGAATTTTTTGGAAAACCTCAAATTGATCACAAGGACATAGCCAGCAAAAGGATGCGAGTCTGGAGGAACTAATTAACTAAGGAAAGGAAACACGGCTAGCCGCCGGAGGCAACGGAAAGGAAAGAGACTAAACTCCAGACAGGAATCTTCAGCAAACCAGATCACGCGAGCAGATCGAAGGAAACCTTCTAATTCAGAGTGGAATAATTCTCCTTATTCAAGATTAAGAACACAGCTATTCACCACCACTGAGATACCTTGAACAAATGAAACTCATGGATGCTCAAAGAATGCGCATGATGCATGCTGGGCTAAAGGAAAAGAAATCATCAAAACGAATGCAAAGAAAGATAAAATAGAAAAATACTCGAGAATAGTATTGCTAGTTTGGAGAAATCGGAGTCAGGACACTATCTGCAACCACGGCGTGCAAGACAGAACCATCGTCCCCAAATTTTCCAATCTAACGGCCTATCCAACGATTAATCGTGTGAACTTAGATCATCATCATTTTTGTTTAAGGGGAACATCAGATCCCAGGACACATGAATGACCAGCTGGTTCTCGAGGTAATATATCATAGGTAACATATAGTAATGCATTAAGAGAGTGAGGGAACAAGATACAATACCTGACTTACCTGCCTGACGGACAATAAAGCACGACTTCACTCATAATTCCTTCATGAAAGATAGGTTAGCCAACAATAAAAATGATCATGTACCAAGTCGTAACCATTTGTACATGCGAGAGGCATCAATAAGGAACAACATGGAAGAAAATGGAACCATTTTGACATTAATTAGACCATTTAATTCATCAAGAAACTTGCAAGTTTGTAACGGTCTCATGTACGTGCGTTACATCAAGTAACGGACCATCCCTAGTCCGTCATAAACCAGGCGGTTCACATTCTTCAATTAAACAGTGCCAACACATGTAACGGTCCAATCCAGATGCGTCAGAATGATGTGACGGTCGGTCGATAGACCGTCACATTTCCTGAGCGTTCAAAAAAACAACCGAACGGTCACGGCCCGTTCATTCCAACACTCAACGCCCAAAAAACCTCAAAACCGAGAGCTCTGGTGATTCCACCCCCACCGCTCCAATGGCCGGCGACGAGGCACCCCAGCCGCCACCAAAGAAGAGAGAGAGAGGGAAGAGGATGGCAATATGGCGGTTCCACCGCCGTCTTGAACGGGAGGCGATCCCGCCGATGGAAGAAGAACGGCCGGCGAGAAGAAACCCAACAGAAGAAGAAGCAGTCCCCACGGCTGAGGAGGACCAAGGGGAAACCTCACTGGGTGCAGAGGAGCCCAAAAAACCAGAGAAAAAGAGGAGGAGAGACATGGACCGTGAGGTAGGCCCCCGCCCTAATTTTCCAATTTTTGATTTTTTTTGTGTTTATTTATGGATGCATGTGAGGGAAAGGGGTAGAAATGGGTCTACGAACCCACTAGGATCAATTGTAGGCCATTTGGCCATAGTGGGAGACCACGGGGATGCAAGGGAAAAAATTCCCAAATGCAGATAATGTGACGGTCCTGCCAGCGACCGTCACACACCCGACGCATCAGGCTGCGTCCGTCAGAGTCAAACGACGCCCCACCCCAGGGCCGTCACTTTAGTCAGGGAATTAAACTATTTTTTTAGGGTTTTCAATTTTCAAATTTTTGTTTTATTTTCAATTATGAATGATTATGCAATGATTATATGATGCAATTGGACTAATGAATGATCTAATATGTAATGCAGGGGAAGAGACGGTCGCGGATCTCCTGGCTACAGATCCGGGCAGTGTACCAGGCATTGCCCGACTACCAGAGAGAGAGATTAGCCGGCATGGGATTCGCCGAGGTGCTCAGCATCGAGGTGATCCGGATGGACACGCCGCTGCTGTATGCCTTGCACGAGAGATGGGACCCGATCAGCAGGGCGTTCATCTTCCCGTGGGGCCACATGATCCCCACGCTAGAAGACACAGCAAGGATTACCGGATTGAGAGTCCACGGAGCCGCGGTGACAGGGTGGACATACGGCGACTACCGAGAGATGGCGCAGCAGCTGCTCGGGCTGGATTTGATCAGGCCGGGACAGTCCTCCTCTCAGCTTTCGAGGTCAGTGCTGCAGGAGAGCTTAGGCTTGAGAGGAGCGGCGATCACCGTGGGAGAGCTACCCGAGGAGCATCTGGGCAGAGTGATAGACCAGGTGCGCCCTCGCATGGCGGCGGAGGCTGGACCAGAGGGAGACAGGGTGCTCAGACGCTTCCTGATGCTGCTATTCGGGAAGCTCCTCTTCGCTACCCGGGCGGATGTCATCAGCTGCAGACTGCTACCGATGATAGAGGATTTGGGCAGAGTCAGGAGATACGGCTGGGGAGTAGCAGTACTCGCATTCTTGTTCGAGTCCCTCAGCACTACGGACCGGCAGACGATGCTGGGCGGCTTCTCGCCTTTCCTACAGGTAAATGTACTTCATATGTGTTCTATTATACCATGAATATTGATGCCATGATTTATGCAAATGATTTATGCAATGATGCGACTGACTCGACTTCTAAATGCAGATCTGGAGCTATATGTACCTCCCAGGCATCGGGAGAGGCGCACTACTCCATCCCGGCCTCATACCAATCGCGAGGCGTTGGTCGGTGGCGAGGGACACAGGGTCAATCATTAGACTGACCCGGACGATCCAGGATGACCTGGACTCCTTCCCGCATACATCGGTAAGTCCAGAACTCAAAAATGATTTCTACATGCTTTTAAAATGCTTCTAAATTTTTTCTAAATGCTTTCTACATATCTTTAATATCTTTAATGCTTTTATATGCTAATGAATGAACTAAATGCTCTCAGGTGAGATGGACCCCATACCGCGACGAGGGTTATACGGGACAGCCGTGGGTAGAGGCGGCCTTATCATACCGGGGGCGAGACATATGGTTGCATTGCATCCATATCATCGAGCCTCTGCACTACAGGCTGATCCTGCGGACCCGGGGACTACACCAGCCCGAGGTGACCTTTCCACGCCACAGCGATGACCACCCCGGCAAATCAGCAAGGGGCATCAGTGGCAATGTGGATTGGTGCGCCTGGAAGGTGAAGTACGTCCATGATTGGAATAGGCGGGGTCGAGCGGTGAAGGAGCGAGACGAGAGCGACGAGGCATATCTGAAGGCCTTCGCTCGACTCTACGGCGACCGGGTGTACCGAGGTACCCGATGATCGGTATGCAATTCTAAAACTCTAAACTTTTATTATGCAATGTGCAATATGATATATGCTGACTCATGCTTTCTAAAATGCAGCTAGACCCCGAGGGACGGATAGCCGAGCTGGAAGGGCTACTCCACTCCACCATCCAGCAGCGGGACGGGTACCGGTCGGCCCTGGAGCTCCTGGTGAGACTAAAAACTTAAATGCTCATGATTTATGCAATGATGTTCATGATGCAAATGCCAATGTCAACTAACCATGATTTCTAAATGCAGCGGACCGAGGGAGCCCAACGCGCTGGGCCGGATGCCCCATCGTCTTCCTCGCAGCCTGCAGGAGGCAGGGCTGAGCAGGAGGCCGACTTTGCTCGGGCGGTTGCCCGGGCCGAGGAGGCGGAGGCCACCCTCGCGGAGCGGGTAAGAGACTAAAAAAATGCTTACGACTATGCCTAATTAAATGCTTCATGACTAATGATATAAAATGCAATCTACAGGCGAGGGATCTAGCAGCAGCAGTGGCCGAGGCCAGCCAGGCGAGAGCAGAGGTAGAGAGAAGCCGGGCCGAGACCGATCGAGCCCGAGCAGAGACGGAGCTGGTACGGGCAGAGATGGCCCGACTGAGAGCGGAGACCCTGCGACGCCCAGATGATGCAGAGATGGAACAACTCCGGAAGGAGTTAGCGCGGGCACGAGCTGAGGTGGAGGAGCTTCGGATCGGGACGGCCGACTTGGATCGCTACCCGACCGAGGCACGGGAGACGCGGCGTCAGATCTTTACACTGAAGATCGAGCTACGGACACTGGAGCAGACGGTCCGGATGATGGGCCGGGGACCGGAGCGGAGTGCCTCCCAGAGTGGGGTACATAGGAGTGCCGCCCCGAGCGGCTCAGTGGGAAATTTCCTTGTCAGCTCCTCCGCCCAGCGGAGGAATGAGAGGGCAGAGAGAGGACAGCAGGAGGAGAGTGCTTCCATAGCACCGCCACCCGTGAGGAGACCCGAGGATAGAGAGGATGAGGGCGGTCCAGCGGATAAGCCGACCGAATGATGTATTTTTATGTTTTTTCTTATCTTTTGTATAGAACTTTTGGCAAAATGGAATGAGATCCCTTCATTTTAGTTTTCTGTTTTGTTTTAATTTTTATGCGAGCGTGAATGAATGAATGTGAAAAAAGCAGGATGGACGAAATGTGAATGAATGAATGAGATGTATGTAGGAATGTGTGAAAATGGGAAGAGGACGAGGTGTACAATGTGAAAGACCGCCAGGTCTAGGCAAGGGCAGAAGGAATAGCCCGAACTCAGCAGCAGAGAAAGTGACGATCTAAGATCTGACCGTCATAATCAAACGACGCTCTGGTGAGAGACCGTTAATCATCAGAGGCCCACTCTGGCAGTGGGGCATCAGGATAAACGACGGCCAACCAAGGGTGCGTCAAAGACAAGTAACGGCCAAGGGTCAGACCGTTGATCATGGCAGAACGATAGTTGGTCAGGGCAACTAGCAGGAAATGCGACGGTCTGAAGGAGATGCGTCAGACTTAAGAGACGGTCACAAGTAAGACCGTCAGGAAGCGTTTAGCCCAGAAGAGAAGGAACTGAGTGCTGGGAATACGACGGCTCAGGGTTTGCGCGTTACAGAAAGTGACGGTAGACCCGTAGACCGTCATTCTCCACAGAACATGATTCGGGGAATTGAAACCCACAGAAAATGCGACGGCCAAGGGCTGGCGCGTCGGAATGAAGTAACGGCCGCACGATGGACCGTTAGAATCTGGCTTGTAATCCGAAACGGATTGAGCCGAGATAACTAAAACCCTAGGTTTAGCCACTTAGTCCATCATTAGAACTTATCCTGATTGAAGATAAAGCCTTCTAGTCTGAATCTTATCCTTCCAAAGTTAAATATAAGCCTTAGCCACTTGGAACCTTAATCAAAATCGTAGTTTTGCTGAAACCTCTGTTCTAGGGTTTGAAGAGCTCTTCCAAAGAGCAGAAAGCAAGATGAAGAGGAGCTTCGAGATGACGGCTATGGAGGAGAAGGTTTACACCGGCCCTAAGGCTGCTAGGAGGGAACATGGAGAGCTTCAACGGCTAACCTCAATTCCCAAACACCTAAGCTCCAATGTCCAAAGAGTGGTAAGTTCTCACAACTCATCCAAAGTTCAGAATTTTACTGCACTTATTCTTTTCATGATTTCCTTCTTTCTTCCTTTCCTTCTTCAAGCTCCTCCCTGGCCCAAGGTGTTATTCCAATCTGAAGTGGGTGGCTCCCATGGTAAAGGCACTCCCTATAGAGGTCACATCAATCCTTAAAGCATGGCACCTCCAACCTCTCTTGGTTTTAGGTAAGAATTTCCAGAAATTGTCCTTTGATTGGCCAAGCCTTTCAGCACTTGTGGAATTATGGCATCCATAAACTCATACCTTCATCTTCCCTTCCTTCGAAGCAACCGTCCTATTAGAGGAGGTAGAAACCTACCTAACCCTTCCTAAGACTAAGGTGGGGGATGAAGACCAGGTTTGCTACATAATCGAGCCTATCGACCCGTCCTTGATCTTGAGTGATTTCATTCACAATCCAAAGGACGTGAGGACCATGATCAGCCCACACCACATTCACTTGATACCCTTGGCGCAATGGATAGTGTCTCTTTGTAAAAATAAGTGGGAGAGACATGAAGCAATAGCCAAGGCAGTGGCGGTTTGCTTGTGTGGAGTCTTTCTTTTTACTACTACTGACCACCTCTTAGACATCCAAAATCTTGGCATTATTAGCGGGCTGTGGCGGGGAATGTCTATCTCTCAAGCGGTCCTCTCATACCTTTACGAAGGACTAAGCTCGGCTTGCATAGGGGGCCCCTTGTTTGGTTCCATGATACTCCTTGAGTGCTGGATGGGAATAAGAATCAAATTCCTTCCTAAGGAAGACATAATTTCAGCAAGCCGGATCTTCGGGAGCCACCCTCTCTTCTTTCTTGGAGGGGCATTTGGGTATTCTCCTCAGGTTGAATGCAAGACGGCGGATAAGAAAACTCAGGACGAATGGCGTGTCTTCCTTAACATTCTTCCAATGGATAAGTTCATCATGCGACCAAGAGTCCTCCGAAGCACTCTTCTCAAAATACCGCGGTGTCAAGGCCTGGACCTCCAGCTAGTAGGGAACACTACCATGGCGATCTACAACCCGCATCGATGCCATCTTCAGATCGGACTACCTCAAATCAGCGTTTCTGCACTATCACACTACCCTCCCCTTCTACCTAGGAAGATGGGGACCGAGGAAGATGAACGAGCAGTCCGGAACACGCTGACCATGTGGGAGATCAGCAAGGTGCGTCCGTGGCAAGCAGAAGTTGAAGAGAACGACGAAGCACGCCGAGATTACATGAAAGAGTTGAGAAGAATCCGCCCTCTTGCGGATAAGAAATTGAATGTATCTTGATTTTTCTTTTTGTTCATGAAAGATATCACGTAATTGACAATCGAAGTTGAATTTATCAAGAATTATATTTCATTAATCTTTGCTTGAATGAGATGAGATTGCCATATTTGAATGATCTTGAATTCCATAGTTTGAAAAGGCTAGAATGAGGTGAGCAGATAGGGCTTCTGGAGTAAGAGACGGATATGCACTGGGCCGCCATAAAGAAATAACGGTCCTACGGCAGGCCGTCATAATCAGAATAACAAGAGCCCTGTCTCTGAAGGATATGACGGATGGGTCTTGAGCCGTTATATTCAAGTAACGGTAGATCCCAGACCGTTACAGTGATGGTTCAATGAAAAGGAAGAAGGCCCATGCCTGAAGGGAAATAACGGTCAAAGATGGGTCCGTTATATGACTGTAACGGCCTGATGCTGGCGCGTTACACACTTTGAACCTACATAGTTGTGAGCTTTTGCTTTTAGACTTGTCCCTGTATTCTGCACATACTCAAACATGAAACAAGTTAGATCTGTTCTTAGACTCAACCCCTTGCCTTGAAGCAAGTTAGATAATGACCGTTTCTTGATGTTTGGTCAAGGGGTGGAGCCTTATTAAATAGGCGAAAATATAATAAAAATGCGATGCATGCTATGCATATGATGGTAATTTTGGGAGTTTTAGAAAATATTTGATGTTTTCTTGGATTTTGAAAAATATTTGATGTTTGTTGGATTTTGAAAGATATTTGATGCTTGTGGATTTTGAAAAATATTTGATATTTTTGGATTCTGAAAAATATTTGATGTTTTTGGATTTTGAAAATATTTGATGTTTTTGGATTTTGAAAAATATTTGATGTTTTTGGATTTTGAAAAACCAGTGCCTCTCTAGCAATACGAGACCTTCTTTGTTTTAGGTTGAGTCTCGAGACCGGCGTGCAATAGTGTGACAACCCCTGGCCGAGACCTAATCATTGTGACGATGTTTTTACCAATGCCATACCTAGGGTACTCATCTCAGTCCTAAAAGGAAAAATGAACATGGGGGTAAGCTTAGGCCAGATATGGGAGTTTTAGAACTTGATTCCCTCACCGTACAACCCTATTAGAGATTTGGTCTATTGTGCCGGGGCTTTTATGTCCGTCATCGAACCCTTGTCCACTTAGGCATGCATGCGACCGGGCTCATAACATCCCGCGGGGAACTGTACTGCCACTCTTGTCATGCCTAGTTTTCTTTTTTTCCTTTGAAGCTTTTGAAAATTCATTCACAGACTTTGAGATGATGCTTTTGATTTTGTTTGTAAAGAGCACTCCTTTTCTTTTCTTGTCCTTTCTTTCTTGTGGCGTCAGGTCATAACGGACTTGCCCCTGTTTGAGACCTCTTCTCGTTAGGGAGTTTGGATTGGTTGTCTCCTCCTTATTTACTCCTTGCCCCTGGATTCAGCCGAAGAATGAAGCGGACAGGGACTTCAACTTTCCCCTAAAGCATGGCCGAGGAAAACGGTGTCTTATAAGCAAGGAACCCGACCAGGGATGCCGTGTAGTGTGTGATTGCCTTGCTCGGGACCCTCTTTTCGAAGATAGGGAGGAAGTTCTTATTACCGGAGAAGCACATGGTTTAGATTTTTAAGGAAAGAAACGCTTAAGATACAACCCATTCCACGGGTGAGAGAGCTCCTCACCTTCCGCGTTTACTAAACGATAAGCATTCCCTGGATAAGCCTCCTTTACTACAAATGGCCCTTCCCAGTTAGGTTGCAACTTGGACCTAGGACCTGCAGACCGAATGAATTTGCATTTCAAAACCATTTCACCCTTACAAAATTTTCGTTCGATTACCTTCTTTTGAAAATAACGCGAAACCCTCTTTTGATAAACGGAAACGTGATCAGCCGCATTCATCCTCTTCTCAGCCAAGAGTTCCAACTGGACCAGCAACGCCTCCCGACGTACATCGAGATTAAGTTCCTTATCGAGCTGCACTCTAAGGGAAGGGATTAAGATCTCATATGGGAGCACCGCCTCCATCCCGTAAGTTAAAGAGTAGGGAGTTTGCCCCGTAGGGGTACGGACGGAGGTGCGGTAAGCCCACAGAGCTTCCACCAATCTTTCAGGCCAATCAGAAAATTTATGTGCTCCGCATGTTTTCTTAATGATTTTAAGAAGGGTTTTATTAGTGGCCTCGGCTTGACCGTTGCCTTGAGGGTAATATGGAGACGAATGATGCAGTGCAATATTGAACTTCTTACATAGGTCCTTAAGCTCTTGGGAGACGAACTGGGGTCCGTTGTCTGTGATGATGCTGCTTGACACTCCGAACCGCGAGATGATATTCTTCATGATAAAGCGGCACACCGTTGTAGCTTTGATCTTTGCGTACGCCTCGGCTTCAGCCCATTTGGTGAAGTACTCAGTAGCGGTGAGGATGAAGGATTTTTGCTTGATCTGAGAATTAGGATCACCGAGTGGGCCGACGACGTCGAAAGCCCACATAGAGAATGGCCAAGGAGCAGTCATAGGATGGAGGGACGAAGCTGGAGAGTGAATTTTATCAGCATGGAGTTGGCATTTAAGACACCTCCGGACATAGAGAGAGCAATCTTCCTCTAGAGTGGGCCAATAGTAGCCCTGCCTAAGGATCTTCTTCGCTAGAGCCTGGCCATTGACATGACCTCCACACTCGCTAGAATGGGCCGCTTCAGCCACTTTCCAAGCTTCTACATCATCTAAGCATCTCATGAGCGTTCCATTAGTGGCACGCCTATACAGCTCTCCTGCAATGATAGTGTACCTTGCGGCGGCTCTTCTCATTGCTTTACGCTGCTCGGCCTTTGCCCCTTCTGGGAATGACCCTTCTTTGCAAAACAATTCGATTTCATGATACCAAGGCAATTTTTCTTCATCCAGAATCTCCTCTAGTTCTGTTAATGAAACTTCCTTGAGATCTTCCTTCTCAACTCTCGCCTCTACAGATTTCCTGAGGTTGACGAACCAGGGATCTTGAATAGAGGGTGCGTCCAATCTCTGGACGACGATGGTCTCAGTACTACGACTGAGAGGGAAAGATAAGGAGGAAGCAAGGGATGCCAAAGCATCAGCTAGAATGTTCAGAGAACGGGGAGTATGAATATAGATCAGCTTACGGAATCGCTTAGCAATGAGCGTGACCAAATCTTGATAAGGCTTGACCTTAGGATCACGAGTACGGTAAGTTGACAGAACTTGCCGTAGGACGAGCTGAGAGTCTCCTATGATGTTCAAATAGCACGTGCCTAGGAGATAGGCGTACTTCAAGTCGGCCAGGAGAGCCTCATACTCAGCGATGTTGTTGGTGGCAGGAAATCGAAGTTGATAAGCGAAGGGGATGGTTACTCCCTCTGGGGTAAGCAAGACAGCACCGATCCCTTGGCCTTGGGAGTTGAGTGCACCGTCGAAGTGCAGAGACCAGAAGGGATGATGAGAAAGGACAGAGAGATGCTCATCAGGAAAATCATCATGAATGGAATCGGTATGAGGAATGGGAAGATGTGCAAGATGCTCAGCAATGGCATATCCTTTGACTGCCTTCTGAACGACAAAGGTGATGTCAAACTGAGAGAGGAAGCTCTGCCAGTGAGCTAACCTACTAGAAAGGACGGGTTTTTCTAAGAGATAACGGACCGGGTCCATTCTAGAGATCAACCTGACTGGGTGGGCGAGAAAGTAATGTTTAAGCTTCTGAGCCACCCACACTAAGGCGGCACAAGTTTTCTCCATAGTGGTGTACTTGGACTCAGCTGGATTAAACAGTCGAGAAAGGTAGTACGCAGCCCGCTCTTTCCCTTCATCATCCACTTGTGCTAAGACTGCCCCTAGGGAGTCCTCAATAATTGAGATGTATAGGATTAGGGGTTTCCCAGGGACAGGAGGTTGCAAAACCTGGGGATTGGACAGATACTCTTTGAGGTCCTCATAGGCCTTTTGACAATCTTGATTCCATTCGAACTTGACCCCCGCCTTAAGCAATTCATAAAACGGACGACACCTCTGAGAATGCTGAGATATAAATCTTCTAATGAATTGCAGTCTACCAATCAATCCTCGAAGTTCCGTAATGTTCTTTGGCGGAGGCATGTCCATGACGGCCTGTGCTTCATTAGGATCAATCTGGATCCCCCGTTTGCTTACTATGAACCCTAACAACTTCTCTGAGGAGACTCCGAATACACACTTCTTCGGATTCATCTTAAGCTTGTACTCCCTGGCTCTCTGCAGCACCTTAGCCAGGATAGAGGGGTGTTCTTCTTTTGTTCTTGATTTCACCAAGATGTCATCCACGTAAGCTTCCATATATATGTGCATCATGTCGTGGAAAATGGCCATCATCGCCCTTTCATAGGTGGCACCTGCGTTCTTTAACCCAAACGGCATAACCACATAACAATACGTGCCCCAGGGCGTGGTGAAGGAAGTTTTCTCTTGATCTTCCGGAGCGAGACGGATTTGATTGTAGCCCGAGTACCCATCCATAAATGACAGAGCTTCGTACCCGGCAGTGTTATCCACTAGGACGTCTATATGAGGTAGCGGGAAATCATCTTTGGGACATGCTTTGTTTAGATCCCTGAAATCAATGCATATGCGCACTTTTCCATCCTTCTTGAGAACAGGGACTATGTTCGCCACCCACTGGGGATGTAAGACTACTCTGACGAACCTGGCCTTATATAGCTTGTCGACCTCTTCTTTGATCCTTAAGGCCATGTGGGGGTGAAATCTTCTTGACCGTTGTTTCACAGGTGTTGCCCCTGGTTTAAGCACGAGTCGATGTTCCACTAAGGAGGGGTCAAGACCTGGCATGTCCTCATAAGACCAGGCGAAAGAATCGCTATACTCCCTTAATACCTTAATTAGATCTTCTTCTGCCTGTGAAGGGAGATTAGCAGAAATAATGACGGGCCTTGGGTCTTCTTCTGTTCCCAAGTTGATTTCCTTTGTAGGTTCATCCACTGCCGTCGACGGCTGGTCGAATCTTTTTAGTCCTTGGGCATATAAGTCAGCAGTGTCATCTACATTGCTATCTTCACCCATTGGATCCTTCTCATCCAAAACCTCATAGACGCCTAATCTGTCGTCGCTCCATTCCCCTTCTATTTCCTCTTCATCCTCAATCACGATTGCTGTAGCGACGAATTCCGGACACTTCAAAAGAGCATGACACCGCTGAGCTATATCTTGCAAGAACCTATCAGGAACAGATCGGGAAGGATGCGCAAGCGAGCGCGGCTCAGAATGGGAAGGGTTGGACGACCTAGAACAAGACCCGACTTCTCTAGACCTAACTGACTCTACTTCTCTAGACTCGACGGACCCTAATCCTAACCTAGGGGACAGAAGACCTAGTGGAAGGGAAGAAGCAGGGGACTCGTACCCCTGGGAGGAGGAGGACGGAGACAGGATAGCGTAATCTTCCACTGAAATCTCCGTTTCAAATTTGACGTTTTTTTTTTTTGGAGATCAGTAGAGACTACATAGCAAGACGGAGGAGGTGGGAGCTGCATAGGGAACAGCTCGGGGAAGATGCAATCGAAGAAGGGGTCAGAAGAAGAGAACCACATCTCGTGGAGTTGAGCATTGGGAGAAGGAGGAGTGAATAGAGTGGATAGATCAATGCGCGGGCACTTCTCGCAAGCACAAGGAATGAATAGGATCTCCGGTGGATCAATGAAAGATGAATTTATCATGACAGGAGGAAGGCGGAGTATGAACTCCCTTTGCTGAAAGATGGATTGGAAGCGTGAGGGGGACCAAGAGAAGATAACTGGAGAGCTCTCCTCCTCCTGCAATTTAACCGCGGGCTGCTTCTTCGGCCTCCACTGCACGAGCCGAACCTCTTGTTGCTTCTGGCGTTCTTCCTCATGAAAGAGCCTCTGCAAGGCCTGACTGTAGCCGAGCAAGTCATCATCTGACCCTCCTGGCAAGGGAGGCGGACTGGCAATCGGACAAATCATATTCTTTTCTGGCTGAACCGGCTTTGGAGCTAATGTGTCGGGCTGGAGAGGCCCTCTGACAAAGTGCTGATGATAATCCCAGGTGAGTGGCCCAGAATCACTCATCATCGATAATGCTGTCTCCTTGTAGCCGAGACCTCTCCTACCCATTTTCCTTCCCTTAGGTATAGGCTTAGTCATCCCTTGCAGTTGCGCACCGAGGCCTCTCCCCGGTTGATAGCCCAGTTTCAATATAATGTTCCAACCCTTTGAATCTCGAATCTGCGGCTTCACTTTGACCTTAACTGGAGTAGTGATGGGCTTAGGAGATGTGTAAGCCCAAGGAAAGTTCAACTCAAGCACTGACAGAACGGGTCGGCTGCTCGGCCAGAGTGTGGGAAGAACTTGATCTGAGATGGCCTTGACTGTCTGTACCGTGGACAAACTTTTAACTTTGACGACCCTCCCTTGGAAGGGGAATTTAACGCACTGATGTGCGGTGGAGGGTACGGCGCCAAGCGTGTCAATCCAGGGACGACCCAAGATAGCCTTGAACATAGGGTCGATATCAAGAACATAGAATTCCACGGCCATAGTAAGGGGCCCGAGCTCTGCCTGAATGGTGACTACCCCGTGACATGCCCGCCTTGAGTTGTCATATGCCGCTATAGTGGTGGGGGTAGGCCGCAGTATCTCTTCAGATATGTTGCATGCCCGGAGGGTGCTGAGTGGGCAAACATTAATTGAGGCCCCTGTGTCAACCAGTGCCGCTTCAATGTCGACTTTGTTCAGGGTAATTGTTATGCAGAGCGGCATTTGTCGAGCCCCCGAAGGTGCAAGCTCAGTTTCTGAGAATGTAATTGCTGGCCCTTTGGAGATAGTTGCCAATGCCGTTGGTAGACTGTCGACTGCCATGTCTTCGCTAACCATTACCTTCTGCAAGAAGTCCCTCAGTGCATCCTGATGAAGGGTAGACCTTTTGATCAGCTCCAGCACGGATATCTTAGCAGGTACTCGATCCAGATGATGTAACAAGTCATATTGAGTACCCGGCAGGGGTTCAGCTTCTTCTTGTTCGGCCGTTGGCTGGGTGGACTGGGGATTTGGAGTAGTAACGTAATTCCGATGGAACATCTTCCCGCTCCTTAAAGCACAGTTTACCGCAACATCCGAAGATAGTATGATAGGCGCTGCAGGGTGGATGAGTGGAACAGGCTGTGCTGGGGAGGTGATTTGGTGAAGTGTAGGGTTGGTGAGGTTAATGGGAGGTGAGCGGATGATGGGTGAAGGATTGGTGGAAGGCAGGGTGGTGATGAATGTCGATGCGGGTGGAGGGAAGGCTAGTGGATGTTTGAGAGTGGGCGAAGGATTAGGTGGTGGTGTGATGATGACGAGGGGAGTAAGTGTTGGTGGGTATGATGGGATGGGGAGCGGTAGAGGGTTTGCTGGAGCGGGTGTGGATGGTAGGACGAGCGGAGAGGGTGTTGGTTGTGTAGGGAGGATGAAGGGAGGGTTGCGGGGGTTGTGGTGGAAGGCCATTACTTGCGGTGTGGCGCCATCATCATCAAAAGACCACCCGGCGTTGGGGGCCGGTGGTTGAACCACGTTTACTTGTGCTGGTGCCGGCGGCTACTGCGGAGGAGCGGGTGGATGATTCGGCATCGGGTTCTGGTGGATGCCCAGGTCTTGTACTTGCTGTGGTTGCTGCTGTTGTGGCGGCTGCGGTGCTTGATGCTGCTGCACTTGCTGCCCCTGCGGATGCCTTCTCTTCTCTTTAATCTCCACAATGGCCCTATGCATTTCGGCCCAGTCGATTCTCTGCCCTTCATGAAGGTCATATACCAGATCTCGGAACTGAAAACATCCTTCTATGGTATGGCCTGGATGCCTATGGAACATACAATATTTAGTCTGATCAACCGTCGGGTTCCAAACAGGCCGTTCCGGAGGAAGTTGGATTGCATTTACTGACATAAGTGCTGAGAAAATATCTGTAAGTGTCTCTGGCAATGGAGGATACTGGGCTCTCCTGGGAGCCGGGCGCTTGCTATTAGGGTTGTTGTTGTTGTAGCCGTTGGGTGGAGGGACGTTATGATATTGCGATGGTGGCGGTGGTTGTTGTGGTGCGGCGAAGGTGTTTTGTGGAATGGTGAAGGCGGGGGGAGGGTTTTGTGGAGTGGCCTGGAAGTTTTGTGGAGAGGGGTTTTGTGGATTGCGGGGGTTTTGGTTGTAGCGGAAGGGTGCGGCTTGAAAGGGAAAAGCAACGGCCTGTACTTGCTCGTTTGTTTGAACTCCTTCGGTAACCGGCCCTTGCGGTTTCTTATGGTACTTGGGCTTTTGGTTTTCGAAGAGAGAATGGATAGGGGAGTCCTTGAATTGAGTCTGTATGAAGCGCGCCCGGCTGTAGAGTTGATGCATATTAGCTATATCATTCATTGCCAGGATGTTGCGGAAGGTCGGGGTGGCATTGGAAATTAGCAGTTTGACTTTTTCTTCCTCTGGAATATGGCCGGGCACTCTAGCGGCCATTTGTCTCCACCTGTCTGCATAGGTGGCGAAGTCTTCCTCTGGCTTCATCTTCTCTGCTACTAGATCTGTAAATGAATATTCTGGCCCGACCCTGTCCTGAAACCGCTGAATGAATTTGTCCTTAACTACCTTGAAACTCTCGGCCTCTTCCAGCGGCAGAGAATAGAACCATTCCAGAGCAACTCCATCTAAGGATCGGCGGAATAAATACGCCATGAGGTGATCATCATACTGGAACTGCGCCGATTCATATAGAAAATCCCTCACATGGATAAAGGGATTGCTGTTCCCATCGTACTTGCGATAGTTGGGGAGCTCTGATTGCGGAGGGAACCGAATGTTCTGGAAGCTCGGAATAGGAATATCGGCCAAAGATTGTGGGCCAACCCTTTTCTGGAGGAAGTCGAGTTGTTGCTGCATGGCGGCCCACTTGTTAAGCAAGTCCTGCTCTTGGGAGGGAGCAGGGGTAGTGAAGGACGCCGATTGTATTTGAGGAGCGGATGGAATGACTGTAGCAGAAGGGGGAGGCCCATAGACAGTGGAGATAGGGGGCCCGTAGGAAGGATATTGGGCCTGAGATATGCTCGGATGGGAGTGAGTTTGGGCCACCCCTTGCTGAGGGTGTAAGAAATCAGAAGGGTTCATGAGAAGCTGTGAAGCCACCGAACCAGAATTGTGATGATCCACCTGGACAAAAGCAGGGATAGGCGATTTCCCTTTATTAAAAGACTGATGGGCTGAATTGGAAGATTGGCCCATCTCCATGCCGACGAAAGTGATGGTCCGGGGTTGGACCGGAGTGAGGTCAATCGGAGTGGGCTGAACGGACGGCCCGATAATGGAAGGATTAGATTGACCTTGAACAGCGGCGGAGGGAGAAGCGTTGGACCCTTGCATAGCTTGATATAGGACTTGAAGTTGGGTCGGGTCCAATTGGGCCATCATGTGAAGGACGGAGCCCGCGGAAGGAGTAGAAAGAGAAGGGGTACCTTGACTACCTCCCACAGATGTGGAGGACGGGAGAGGGGCAGTCCCTTCTCCGGAGGGAAAGGTGGCAACCCTAGGGGGGGTTCTCAAGGAGCCCTTGAGGAAGAGAGTCCTCTTGGGAGCGCGGAGGATTGAAGGATGCCATGGTAGATTCGAAGAGGGGATTGGAATAGAACGTGAAGGAGGGAGTGACTCGAGGAGACGATTCAGACGGACGAAAACAACTCCACATGCAACGGACAACCTTGACAAAATGCAAAAACAACCAACACAAAACACCCAATAAGCAATCAAACTTAGGTGATTCTGACAAGATGTAAGTGAAAAAGGAAAAAAATCAAGCAAGTTGTTTAGAATGATGCGACAAGATTCTTATGATTTCTCCTTCGGAACTTTAGTGAATTGATCGATATGTGCTCTCAACAATGGGTTCCTAATAGGAGATGGATATGGGACTTGGTTCGACTCTAAGTGTAACCACTCAATCACTTATGCAACCCTAGACACGGGGTGGGAAAGGTACAACCAGCCCGACGTCCGTGTGGGAATCCACGGCTCGCGGGGACTTATGGAGGTCCCTGCTGTGATTTCCTAGTCGGCCCCAAGGAATATGGAGACGAGAGGTCCTCACAACAAGGTAGGAAAATGCAAGCTAAGATATGACAAGATGAATGACCCTATGTGCACCGGAGTGCATGCAAAGTCTAACCTAACAATCTAACAATCAATAGTGCACACCATGATATGCAGATATGAGCAGAGCAAGAGGAGGGTCAAGTGTCACCCAAGCAATAAATCACAGCAAAAACTGCGGAAATAAATGCACCTCGGATGCGTACCTTCCAGGAGAGTAACGGTCGAAGGCCCCTGCGTCAGAGAATAATAACGGTCGAATGCCAGACCGCCGGATAATATATAACGCGGGGGGATGAGACCGTCAGATGAGCCAGGGAACCAAAAACTAACCGAAGCAACCGGAAAGCCCGTGAAAGCTCACACAGCAGAACCAAAGCGGCGGCCTAATGCCCCTGCGTCAGACGACTGTGACGCGGGGACACAGGACCGTCAGAGGACTCAGAAAACCAGAATGAGCAATGAATACGAAGGAAACAAAAGACAATTTGAACAAACAGATGATGGCAGGTTTAGACAGGAATCAGAAGCACGATTGGCACAAGTTGTCCCACCGTGATCACCAAAAAATTATCTGTTGATATTTATTTGCCTATCTTTTATCTTACTTTTGAGGTTTGCAAAGTAATATGGCAAGATGACAAACAAGCAATCAAAGATCTACTCAAACCTATGAACATGTGAACATGAGCCTAGGCAATCATAGCTAGCTCTAGCATGGGCATGCTATCTCAATCAAATTACGCTAAGGAAAAGGAAAAAAAACACACGCCGGGGCGTGGAGCAAGAAATAAATAAAAACACACCGCTAGGGGTGGAACAAGCAAGGGAAATAAAGATGTGATGAAGAAGATAGCTAATGCCCAATACCAAGGAAAGATGTGATCGCCACCAAAGTAAACACAAGTCAAAGACTCGAATGTACCTTGGAAATAGGTGGATGAAACACCCGCCCACTGGAGAGAAAACCAAGGAAAGCCTGCAGATCAACTTGGAAGTAACGGTCAGAACCCCGTGCGTCGTTTGGAAGCGACGGCCGCACGATAGACCGCCGGAAGATAGTGATGCGCCTGCACCAGACCGTCAGGTAACCTGCAGTAGTAAAGCTTGAATCCTTTTAACTCCAATTCTTCCAGCCGGCTAGAAGACTTGGGCCTCGTGCTAATGAACCTGTAAACCTGCCAAAGATGTAGAAAGACAAGACAAGACAACCTCAATTAGCCCTCTTCACAAGCATAGCATCAATTCTTAAAGAGTTTAAGAACATCAAAAGGAGAGGGAATTACCGGGGAGTTTTTGGTTTTTTAACCCCTCTGGGTGTTTTTAAAAGTTTGGGAGGATGTTTGTATGCTTAAAGAACAGTGAAAAAACGTGGAGGAAGAGGAGGGACAATGCTTTGTTTGAGGAAAACCAAGGAAGAACTCAAGCATGCAAGGATGAACTTGAAAGACAAAACTAAAGTACTCCCTTGATTAGAAGATGGATGGACGTGGGAAGCAGCTCCTCCTGGATGAAGATGGCTCCTGAGTTCGGCAGCACTTCGTCACGAATTCAAATCTCCTCTTCTTTGGCCATGAATTCAAGGGTTCTATTTATAGACCCTCAAACTCTTAGGTCGAGCAGAGGATAATTCAGCAGGAAAGAGGGATAAATCTTAGCAAATCCTCGAAGATAATATCACCAAGAGTCCATAGAAACAAACGGGGGGTCCTGAGGATCAGATTTGAAAGAGATAACGTCAATCCAAATCCTTATCTCGACCACGGAGTAGCAGAGAAAAGGCCTGAACTGCCAGGACTCTCGAAAGGAAGTAACGGCTTCACGACAGACCGCCACTTGGAAGTAACGCATCAAGGAACGATCGCCATTTTCAACCCTATCCCAAAGAGATAAGATCAACGGGAAGAAGATCCAAACAATAGGACTCTTCAAGGAAGCGACGGCCAAGGCATAGGGCGTCAGAATGAAACGACGGCTGTACGACAGACCGTCATCATCAACGTGGAAATTAAGGGATAAGCACTGAAAACGAGGCCTCAAGCCTTAAGACTCTTCAAAAAGTAACGGCCCAGGTTCTATCCGTCAGAAGGAAGCAACGCGCCTGACTGAGACCGTTATTATCATTGAGGTTCCAAAAATAGAGTGAAGGGTTTTGCTAAGCTTCATCCAATGAAATGCCACCGGGAGCCACATCTTAATCCAGGAATTAAGACCCAAAAAATAGGCTTCAACTGATCAAGAGACTAATCAAAGAATGAACAACTCGGAGCATCATATAGAATGAAATAAGGAGATGACCCGACTTATTGGGTACAAAACGGGTGTCAACAATGGGATTCAAACAGAACAGTATAAGCATGTTCCCAATCTTCTATTGAGAAATGTTCGAATAGATTGCTTACATCTTCATCATCACTTTCTTCATGGCCTTGAATACTGTCAACCATGAAACACTTGTGTTGCTCTTCCTTCTTGTGGATGGCAATTAGCTTGTCCCAAATTTCCTTCGTAGACCTGCAAGTAGAAACAAACTGTAAGTAGAAACAAATGGAAAGATATTATGATCAACAACACCTTTCAAAATGTTGAGAGCTCTAAGATTATCATTGCTTTTCATCCTTTGAGCATCAGTCCATTTGGACATGTCCTTAGGCAATTTATGTAGACTTTTATAGATGATGTTCCATAGATTCGAATTAGTTGAATTAACAAATCTACACATACTGCCTAGCCACAAGGAAAAATCAGAACCGTTAAACATGGACGGATAAACCATTAAATCCAATTCTGAGCAATCATTCATGATTAAACTAAAATGCACCAATGTAGCAGGGTCTTCTCTGTAGATTGTTAAATCTGATAGATCAAAGACCAGCGCTGATACCAATTGTTAGGTGCAAGGTGGGATCTAGAGGGGGGGTGAATAGATGCCCTATTAAAAATTTATGCTCAATTCAAACTCACGCCCAAATCAATTCAAACTAGAGTGAAACTAATAGCAGTTTACACTGCTCACTTGATTCGATCGGAAACAACCTCAAACACTTAGCCACAGCACTAGTTCTGAAGATTGACCAATTAAGCAAATGACGGTTCATACAAAATCGATCTCAAACACTTAACTTACAACCCAACCTGTGAAGGAGATAGAGGATAAGGAGCAATCGTACAGAAAACACAACCCACTGCACAGGGATTTTTAAGGTGGTTCAGTCTACAAATCCGCAGACCTACATCCACCCCTCACCAAACTGGTGAGGCTTTACCACTAGAGGACGAAGTCCTCAACACACATGGGGACGCCCCCCCCCCCCCCCACACACACACACACATGGGGGGATGAACCCCCACACACATGTACACACATACGGGGACGAATCCCACACACACACACACACACGAATAAAAACAAAACACACTCTGCAAATGCAGCAGACCAAGGGTGCAGCTCCCAACTACCACACACACGGCTGCACTGCAGCCATAGAACACTTCCGATCTCTACAACTGAGCACCAGACACAGCACACTAAAGGACAAATTGCGAGATGTAACTGGAAACACGAAGCAAGGCAAGAGGAAAACAACTGTGGCTTCAGATCAAGATCTGGAAACTCTATCAACAGATCTGAACACTGGTTCGATATGTATTCTTCCTTCTTTGACACTGGCTGGCTGTAACAAGGACTGCTCTCCTTTCTCTCCTTTCTCTTCTTTTTCTCCTTCTCTTTACAACACTGGTATGGGTCAGACCAGAACTAGGCTGGTCACCTTCCCTTCTATTCTTTCTCACAGATTATCTTGAATGCACAAGGGACATGTCTCTCTTCAAGGGTAGCAACAACATGTGAAGTAGTGGAGTCCAATTTATAGGCTTCAAGAGGTAGAAACTTTCCCTCCATTTCTTTCCAATTTGAATGACTGGATCAAACAAAAGAGGTTTGACCAAGGGAGCATGTAGTATCTTAATTTCCATGGACTAGCTTGCAGAGATAGTGGTGCTTTTGTCCAGAGAAAATTTCTTTTCAAACACTATCCTTATTGGCTGACTCCAGGGGACAGAACTACAGAGAGGAAGACATTTCCTAGATGCTATACTGACAGATATATTGAGTAAGAGGTTGCTCTGAAAACTTATGATGACAGGGACATTTGGTGTGTCCTAGGAATTTTCTCCACACCTCAAAAAATGTGCTTCTGGAGGTTTACAACCCATATTTTAATCTCCAGGATGACCTCTGAAAGATGCACAAGGTTGGGCAGATGATTTCTTCATTTGTTCCTCCCCAACGAGCTATTTATCAGCCTTACGAGGCATTTTTCACCTCTATCGTCCATTTGTCAGCCTTAGGCATCTACTTGTCACCCTTATTCCTCAATAGCCGTCGCCTATAGTCCATTTTCTATCCTTGCAATTTCAACATCACTGGAGTCGACTCCAAAGCATAGTAGAGTCGACTCTTCTTCTTCGTTTTTCACTCTTGAAGTGCTATTGCCCATTCTTCACCCTTACCAAGTTATTTGTTACTCTTGTTGCCCATTTGTCACCACTTCCTACCTATTTGTCACCCCTACTTGACTTCAATCATCGCCTTTGTCATTTGGTCTTGTGAGATTCAACATGTTGGAGACGCCCAGTGCGTTAATGCAGGGAACTGGTGCGTGGACGTCGTTTGCTGGTGCTACTGAGGGCTGGGCTGGCTGTATACGCGACCAGCTGGAAGTGGTGCGTTAACGCAGTAGACATGTTGCGTTGACGCATTGAGGCTCTTTTCAGCCTGGGTGATCTATTTGTTACCGTTAACATTCATTTGTCACCTTTGTTAAGAATTTGTCACTTTCCTCAACTTCGTTTGATTGCGTCAACGCCATTGCCCTGTTACGTCGACGCACCCTTGAAGAATTGCGTTGCTGCTTGGCAATAGCTGCTGCTGCATGGCATCGATGGCGTTGACGTAGTGAGGGCATAGCGTCGGTGCATCCAACTATTCTTCACTACTTGACTGCTACTGGAGCTTTGATGGCGTCGACGCATTGTGGAGGTGAAGTCGACGTAGCTAAGGCCACTTGTTGGCCATATCTGCCATTTTTCTCCCTTATAACCTATTTTTAACCCTTAGCAGTCATTTGTCACCCTTGTGTTCATAAGCCGTCACCTTTGTTCATTATGCAGCCTTGTGAGTCATTTGTCTACCCTGTGAGCCATTTGTCACTCTTGCGGTTCTATTTGTCACCGTTATAGCCCATTTGTCACCCTTAAGACCCTTGAGCCGTTGCCTTTGCTTATTCAGCCTTGCCACCCATTTTTCACCTTTGCTTCGCTATTTGTTAGCCTTGTCGCAAATTTGTCACTACTGACAACCTATTTGTCACCACTATTTAGCTCTAGCCGTCGGCCTTGACTTTGCTTTCCTGTCTTGCAGGCTGAAGCCCAGTTGGCCTTAACAGCTATTTTTCACCACTGTTTAGCCATTTGTCACCCTTAACAGATATTTATCACCCGTGTGAAGCTTATGTCAGCCATGTGATCTTAAATCACTATTACTACTTCCCTGATACACTTCATGGCTTGACAACACTTGACTTCATTGACTTTGCATTGACTAGGCTTGTTTAAGGGCTTGACTGCATTGACCTTGCATTGACTTTTGGCTTGACTGCATTGACTATTCATGATACAGTGTTGACTACGTTGACTGGACATCATCAATAGCATTTTCTACATAAAACCTTCATCAACCTATCTTCTGAACTTCTCAACAAATCATCAAAGCAAATAACATCATGAAACGACTCATAAAATGATTCATAGTGTTTTGACATCATCAAAATCCCAGGGGCACAACAAGTAGTACCATCGTACTTCTGATACTTTGGAGCTTTAAAATCGGGTGGGAAATTTGTGATTGGGAGCTTGCAATATTGAGCCAAGGAATGGGGATGAGTAATTGGCATGCTCTCGGCAACTAACTGCCGAACATAGCTTTGAATCTCCTGCTTGAAGATAGGATCTATCCCTCTCGAGGGAATGGCTGTAATTGGTGGAATTGGGGGTTGAGCAATCCCTTGGGGAGCAGCATGGTAGTTGAACTGAGGTGGAATGTCTTGAATGGGCCTACTAGAAGACCCTTGAAATGGGGTTTGAGCCCGTTGTGATGTGAAATGGGAAGAAAACTGTTACGCCTCAGATTTTCGGATCATGTTTCCATAGGTTGCGAATCATGTCTGAGTGGGTTTCAAACTTTTATATCGGATTATGAGACCCTTAAGTGATATGTATGTGAATTATTTTGGGTCCGTCGTGGCGCGTAGGGTAGCCTAGCTTTTTCCTGGAATTTTGCAGAGTCGGAATGTATTTTTTGGGATTTTTTCGGAGTTATTGGAATTTTCTAATTGAAGAAGAAAAAGGGAAAATGTATAATAAATAAAAAATTTTCTTTTAAAACCCCCTCACACCCTCTCGTTTCTCCCTCTCTCACTCTCGTGACTCTCTCCCCCTCACTCTCGTTCTCTCCCTCTCTCACTCTCACGTCTCTCCCTCTCTCCCTCTACTTCTCAGGCGGCCGATGGGGGAGACTTGCGGCGAGGATCTAGGCGTGGAACGGGAGGCGGCATTGAAGTTGAGGATTTTCAAGATTTCGTGAAGAACTGGCCCTGGGATGTGTGATTTCGGTGTGGATCAACCCCGAACTCGCGTGATTTCTTCGGAGAAGGTCGGGGGTGGATCCTAACCTTCCTCACGTTAATTCCTTACGTTTCGTGCCGATTAGAGCGAGTTCAAGCGGGTTTCCCTTTTATTGGGGTTTAAATGCTCATTTCGGGATAAGTGACAGTTTTGTCGATTCGGACAACGATTTCTAGTTCATTTGATACAAATGGGTATTAGAGGTCTGTGAGTATTTCCCCATGTTTCCCGCTCGTAATGGAGCGAGTTGGGCGTGGAACGGGACCTCGTGGAGGGGTTCCCATCGCAGACGTGCCAAAATCGGTCGACCGATTCCTCGATTCGGTTGGCCGATTGGGCACCTATCCTGGCCCAGTCGCTACTGGGCAGTTTCGGTCGACTGCCAGGCACTGGTCGGTCGACCGACCGACCCAACCGGTCAACCGACCGAACAGGCCGATCGACCGACCTTGTCCTGTGGTTCGCGTTGGTCAACCGATTGGGGCCTGTTCGGCCCAGTTGACCCCCGTGAACGGGCTTTCATCCCCGAATATAAAATTAATGTTTCATACATAAAAATTCATGGAATTTGGGCCATTTCGGCCTCGTGAGGGCGGCGATCGCCTGAGAATGGTTTCCCGTAGTACTAGGGTTCATGAGTTCCCCCACGGCGGGTTTGGCCGTGTAAATCTAGTATAGTCTCCACATGGCTTGTGTGCTCGTGGCGAGTCATTTACCGCATGAGTCTAGTGACCGCGGAGGGTCGTATCCGCCTCAATTCTATGATCACAGTGGGTAGTTCTTATGTGGGTTTAGTGGGCTGGTGTCAACTAGTTTCCATCTTTAGATCAGGGGTAGTTTTCTTTGCACCTAGTGGTGTGATGCCATGGTATGGTGATTTGCGTGCGTGTGTATGCCTTTCTCGAGATTTTTACGAGACCGCGACTGACCGTGTTTTGTGGTAGATTCCCGTGAGACCGCGGATGATAGCGTTCAGCATGATTCCGCGAGACCATGGAAGATCCTACTGGCCGATCGTGGTTGGACCTGGCGAGACCACATAGTGTGTACGATGCTCCTTGTGTAGAGGCGAGGCTATCTGAGCATGTCTACCTTGGTTAGGACAAGTGTACGTCACTGACGGACACAGTGGCACGTACCCCGTGTCAGGTAGCTGGACACAGCATTACTGACTGGCGCAGAGGTACGGATCCAAGCCAGTCCCAGGGTGTGGTGTGTGTGTGTGTGTCCTCTACTCCTCCTGAGACCGGGTGTGGGTAGTGTGCGCGCATATGAGACCTTGGCGTAGTATAAGACGTTAGTGGACGCATATGGCCTTGTTGTGTATACTTGAGTAGCGGACCCTATGCCGGTGAAGGTTGAATTACCGACAGCGTTGTCGTGGCCCTTCTGACAGGCGGGTTGGTGTCACCTTATATATGGGGCATGGTTCCCTCACTGGTTCCAGCTTAAAACTGAGGTCTGCCAGTGGTTGGTTATCTTCCCGAGGGTGAAGGTTGTTGGGTGTGTGGCCGTGTGGGCTTGTCAGTGGTTCCGTTGGTAGGGTCGATTTGTTATGACCGTATTATTGTGAGGTTTTCTCCTGGTAATAGGACTACGGTTTCACCGTGGGTCGGCGATCCCGACTGAAGGTCGTGGTTCCCTTGTTAAGAATCGAGCTAGTATAGAGGCACCATGGTTCCTGAGCTTACTGTTCTCATCACCCCGACCGCTGTTGTTTACTGCCATTATTTTATTACTGTTGTTATTGTTGTTACTATTGCTTACCGCTCTTGTTCTGGTGGGGATCTGCGGGACCCCTACTGAGGCAATGAGATGAGGTAACGATGTCACAGAACTGAAGAGAAATATGTGCAGGGGTGAACCAAGATCGCGAGAGTTTCTCTGTAATGCCCTGGGTTTTTTGGATGTTTCTCGGATCAGGATCCATGGGTTTCGGATCGTCTTTCTGCGGATTGCGGATTGCGTCCGATGGAGCTTCAAACTATTTATACCGGATTGTCGGACCCATTGGTGGTGTGCCCGTAAATTTCCTTGGGTCCGTGGCGTTGTGAGGAGCACACCGGTATTTTTATGGAATTTTCAGAGCGCCTGTGTGGGTCCCCGGTCGCGTTTTGGGTTTTACGCGCATTTTCATCAGTCGGATCTTCGGAATCCCGTGTACGGTGAACTGTTGCGTTATCTGACACCATGATGTTACCACTGCGTTGTGCATTTTTCGAGGATCGCGAGGAGTGTTTTTCTATTTTTTGGTATTTTTCAGAATTTCAAGATTTTCTATAAATAAACCCCTTAACCCCTCTCTCTCCCCATTGTCTCATTCTTTCCCTCTCTCTTCTCTTTCTCTCCCCCTCTCCCCCGGGCGGCCGACGGTGGCGGAGGAGGGCAAGACGGCAAGGCAAGGAACGAGGAACGGGTCGAGGATCGAGGGTCGGTGGCGCGTGGAGGCTAGGAGGCGAGTTCGGGGTGCCGGCGTCATCTAGCGGCATTTTCTTTGAGGATCGGCGTCCACGACGCGTCAAATCTTTGGTGGAGGTAGGGAGATAGATCCCCAGCTCATGTACTTCTTTTCCTGCAATTTTGGTAGGCCGTGATGAGTCGAGCGGGCTTATTTGAGCATTTTGGGAAAAATACATGATTTTGGGGTGTGAGCCCGATATAGAGTTTTGATCGAGTTTTTGGACTTAGAATGGGTCCTCTCGGTGCTAGAGAGGTTGGGGACTAGTTTCCCCTTTGTTTCCCCTTCACACGGGTGTGAACGGGGCATGGAATGGGCTTTCCCGCCGTTTTTGCCGTTTTCGGGCCCCGGACGACCTAGCGGTCGTTCCAGCGACCGCTAGGGTGTTAAGCGGTCATGTGGAGACCACTAGGGGTCCCCTATGTCAGTTCGAGCCATGTGGTCGTGCGATGGACCGCCAGGGTGCCCTAGCGGTCTGGTGAAGACCGCTAGGCTCTACTATGCGGTCTAGGGGCGACCGTTTGACTGTGCTTTGGTCGTTTGAGGTCAGTGGGGGTAGTGGCCTTGCGACTGATCGCTAGGCATCGCCTAGCGGTCAGGCAAAGGACCGCCACCCTGTCTGGCGGTCCGAGAGTGACCGTTTGTGGTTTGCGAGTTTCTTGGGCGCAACGGTCCTGGCCGGACCGCTAGGCTGGCCTTAGCGGTCCAGGGGTAGACCGCAAGGCTCCCTAACGGTCCAGAGAGGACTGCTAGGTGAATCTTCGAGCTCGCTATGTCTATTTTGTGTCGTGTGGTCTCCGGTCTACCCGGTTGTGACCTAGTGGTCAACCTTCGGCCTCGTGAGTGTCCCGGACACCCCGTGGGTTCCGTGACCGTGTTTCTGGGGTGTCTGGAGGTACCGTGTTACCTCGATTAGCATGCCGGTAGATTTAGAGGGTCTGGGTGACCCTGTGTTATGTTCCGAGCTTTGTGTTACGCTTGATCGAGTCACCGTGTATCGGTGTGAGTGCGGTGGGGTTCCCCCGCATGTCGTAGGTTTCTCCGAAAGATGGTTCCCGAGTGGGCCAAGTGTATGGCCTTGGACTGCGAGTCCAGTCATCCAGCCTGGGGCTAGAGGTTTTTCACTTTTTTCTGGGATGGGAATCGGCGTGGCGGCTTGTGAGCTGCCTTGGGAATTGTGCTTCTGGGCTTTCCGCGTGGGCCATAAGTGTGGCCTTGGACTGTGAGTCCAGTCACCCAGCCTGGAACTAGAGGTCTCTTGAGTTCCCTTTTGAGGGGATGGTCTCGGCGGCTCGTGAGCTATCTCAAAATTCGTGCTACCGTGGTTTTTGACATAGGGATTAGGCTAGATTAACGACATTGTGCCATTGCGTACGACGGTCTTGACCCTGAGTCTTGTGACTCAAGGACCATTGGATTTAGTGAGTCTAGAGGACAGTCTAGAGTCCAGTGGCTCGGCGCCACTTGGTTCTTCCCGACTTTCCCGCAGGGTGTGTGCGTGGTTCTCGAAGTTTCTCCTCGGAGAGTGGTCACATCAGTGACTCCCCACTAGTCGTAGCCTTCCAACACGCGAGTGGTCCCATCAGAGAGTGGTGGTGTGGCTACCCCTAGAGATGATTTTTAGGATGGTTATCGTCGGGCCCTACGTCTTGACACCAGAGTCCGGCTGAGGGGAAAACTAGTCAGAGGGCCAGACCTAGGACGCATGGTCTGTGTGTGCACAAGTGGTTAGGGGAAGTTGGACCCGCGCTGACAAGCACGACCCCAGCTAGTTCTTGTTCTGTGGTTACTTGTACGCTGTCTCGGTCTCCGCCTGGGGAGTCGCAGAGAGACACCTGAGGCTACGGATTAAGTCGTCAGTAGACGCATCCGGCCTTGCTTCTAGTGGGCAGGTACTCCTGTCACGTGAGACGTGACTCTCCGGTTCTGGTTTCGTTTCCCGTCTGCGAGACGTGATTTTCTGGACCGTCTGGTGTTTCTGAGGTAGTGGCCAGGGTGCCAGTGGCTTCACCGAAGTTACGACTTGTTAGAGTTGTGTTCGCGACAGCGTAGTCGTGACGTTACCTTGGACAGCGTGGTCTAGGTTGGCCTTGTCTAGGAGGACAGTGATGCGGGACGAGACCACAGACACGACAAGCTCGTGACTGCCCCTTAACGAGGGAAGCGTCGGATGTGCGCGGTTGAGAAACCGGCTGTGAGCTAGGGTGGTCGGCTCTCACTCGTGCCCGGATCGGGTCACGGGACGGTAACGCTCTCTCTCGCAGCAGCGGTGATATAAATAGAAAGCGAGCTAATTACCCTATCATGCTTTCTAGCAGTGGCATAAGCAAGTATATATGAAAATTAAGCAAAATGCCAAGTAAGGGAGCGAATGCGATACCTCCACGCGCTCGGCGTGGGGACGACGGGCCCGGCCGAACTCGTGCTCCCGGGACAGTTACTACATGAATATTACAGCAATAGAAATATGCCCACTCCACGCAGGGAGGTAAAGGGCGACACAATGGGCCCGGGAGGGCCGAATTCGGGATGACGGGCAGCTTCGTGTGTTGATTCGGCTACACGCGTGATCACGACCGTGGGGCCCACGTGCTGTCTGGAGGGGCCGTGTGGGACCCGGTGGCGCCGCTGTAGTGTGGACACTTAGGGAAGTGTTCCCTGGGCTGGTGGCACACCGGAACGTCACCCGGGGGTCGGGCGGTTCCGATCGGCACCCGTCGGGTTTGCTGTCCACGGACTGGTGGTTGCTGTTTTGCAGCGCGCGCTCCGGCGAGAATGGACGCTGCGATCAGCCCCGACGTCGGATTGACACGAGACTGGCGCCGTTGGAAATCTAGCTTGAATTTCTTCAACCTAGGCCTAAAGATCTGGCCTGTATCTGTCCGGATCTTGACTTATGGAATTTTCAATCTTCTGTTGTACAGTTCCTGAAATCACAGGTCAGCAGAGAACTTCCCTGTGGATTGCCTTTGACCGCGAGGGAGACGTTCGAATCAGGGGTTGTGTTCTTCAGAAACGTTATTGGAATTTGATCTTGGAAGACAGAAAAATTGGTTTGGACCCTTTTGGATGTATCTATGATTTTCTGTGATTTGTTTAGTGGACGAAGGTCGGATCTGGGATCAGGGGGACAGAACTATAGCGGGGACTGAGAACGATTTTTAGAAAATATGAAATGGACGAACCAAAAATTGAGAAAAATTATGGATGAAGGGGTGGATGGGTGTAACCTCCAGTAAAATTGGGCGAACCAAAATAAATTAAAAAGTGGACCTAAGACATGAAACTTAGGGCTACTGTCACTGTAGATAGTGACAGAACAGATCTGAGATTGAGAGTTGAACGAAATGGTAAAGATATGAAACGGTGGCTTTTGAACCTGGATTTTTTTGTGGAGAATGGGCTAGAAGATAGGAACCAACCCGCAAAATGTCAAATCGATCTGAGCTCGTGGCTGGCTTCAAGAATTCACGAACTACACCTCTATCTAGCAGGACAGAAAGCCAAAGACGATCCCGTGGCGGCTCGAAGGCGGCACGAACGGCGGCGGCGGCGGCACAAACGATCACCGGAGGTTGAGAGGGGGATGATAGAAGGGGAATACACTCTAGATCTGGGGTTGGGGAAGAGGAAACCAGGGGGAGAGAGGAAGGGGGCGCACCAAGCTCCAAGAGACTCACAAATTTTCTAATTTTTCATGCATTAATTCTACTAAAATGAGAAATTACAACTCTTTATAGGTTACATGCCAAAGCCAATATCCACCCTTAGATCTAGGTATGGTGGAAAGGATGGCTGGGATTGGATGTGACCAACCACAAAAATAACATATTTAAAGGAAGCCAATTCCTAATTTTTACAACATGTGGTCAAAGAAAGGAAGGAAAGAAAAAAAAACTAAACAACCTAGCCTAATGGAGCCAAAAGAGGGGGCGCCCCCCTTCATGGGCCAAGGGCCATTCATGGGCCATGAACCATCCACAAGCCCATGCTAGACTTGGACCCTTCCAACTTAGTTGGCCCATGAGGGAGTGTAACCCAATTTGGGCCTTAAGTGCATTAATGACCCATTAGAAACCTAATGACCCAATATGGCATAAGCTCCTTAATGGACTCTACTAATGGCAACCTAGCCATGGATTCTACATTACAAATGGCCCATTGGCTTGATATAAGCCTTACAAGGAGCCCAAATGAAAGAAATTACACAATTACAATCTCATACAAGCCATAACACACAAATACACTTCACCCGTGTATGGAAATCACCTTTGATGCCCCATCAATTCTCCCCGGGTGGGAGGAACTCGACCCCGTCGAGTAGGGGTATGGCTGCTCCGGTACTCCGACAGATCTGTCACCGTGCCAAGTAGCGTGGGTACGCTCCACTTCAAGTGATCGTCACCTGCTCATTCCATATATACTCGATATGCGAACTGCTATGGGCTAAAGGTGGTCACTCTGAAGGGGCACTCTCAAAAGAGAAGAAAATAGCTCGAAGACTCACTAGGAATCACCGCTGAGTCCCTATAGGTGACTGATCCGGGTATAGAAGTAAAACCGATCCCATACTCATCAAGTGAGTCCACTCGCCTCTTACTCATAAGAGACCGTCAACGAGCTTGCACAAGACTCATGCAGACTTACCATGCAATACACACAATAATCGACTCGAAACACACCACACAAACAAACCACACTAGAAACACACTGACTCATCTACGACCCTAGACACACCTAATGTTAGTCCGACCCGTACATGGGTGACGGCGGACCAGGACACCCGAATATGTGCCATGCATGCATGTTGTGCAACTAGGAATGGATGGCATGGGGAACACCTATACGTCGGGTGTGGTTATGCGTGGACGGCCTTTCGAATGTGGGCGACTCGGGTGGTTTAGAAGGGCCGGGTGTAGGTGGGTCGGGATTGGCGGATGTAGATGGCCCATCCCGAGGGGAAGGGGCGTAAAAGTGGGCTTCCATGAAGAAGGGGAGTATGGGTGGTAACTCGGGAAGCCTAATAGTGAAGGGGTCAAAAGGGTCAAAGAAGGTATGACCCCTTGTGGTGGGTTCCCACAAGTCACGGTCCCACATGTAGAAGTTTTGAAGGTGTGGGTAGTCACCTTCTTGAATTGTAACGGGTGGGACAGTGATCGTAGGCAAGAAGTATGATTCCTCCCTCGGACAAAAGTGTATGAATTCGGGCTCGTCCGGTAGCGGGAGAAGTAGAAGAACCTCCGTGGTGATACAACCCACGGTGCACTCGGAGGTAATGGACCCGAAGGCCGGATGGGCGAAGCTGAGACTAGCGGGTTGGTCAAAGCCTCGGGCCAGTAGGTGCGTCAACTTCCATTGCGAATCTAATCCCATGACAAGATCGTCCAACGTGTCAACATGGTGACTAGATCGAAATGTGGTATGGAAGGAGTTGACTGGCACTAAAGGTAGGATGGGGTCCATGGATGGAAAGGGATGTGGGACCAAGCCATCCTTGAGCCAACTAAAAAGTGGCTCGGCTATGTAAAGTGTTCCCGTAAGAAACACGGGTGGCTCGGGCCTTGGTGGCTCCAAATGGGATAGTTCCGAATCAAGCTCGGAAATAGAGAGTGATGACATTGGAGCTCTCATGGGTGAGGAAGGAATGTCCTTCTCATGGTGAAGGGGTCCTTGGGGTGGTTCTGGGAACAACCAATCTACCCCGATATACCGATCTAGGCTAGTACTAAACCGATCTAGGCCTGTACTAAACCTTTGCACTTTTCCCAGCATGGCTTGGAACATTGCGCCCACTTCATCTAGACTATAGGCTCGGGATGTGGCCATGGTGGCCAAGATGGGGTTGGGTCCCCTAGGAATGGATATGCAAGGTTATTTGGACAAAACACTAGACACGACCCTAAGTAATGCAAAGTTGGAATGTGACTCGACGACAACCTAGACACAACCAAGACTCGGTACGTGGCGGAGATAAGCGATCCGAAGATCACTCGCGCAAGTGTGCGGCCTTCCCGATAGGCGTAGCCTAACGTTCGGACAACATCTTTTGATATACCGAGTAAAGGGATGCGATGCAAAAAGACACTTTTTTGTTTGTTTTAAAACAATGATGGCCCTAAACACGACTTAGACAATGACTAATGACTAGACGTACATGACTAATGAATGACACTTTTTTTTTTGGACACCCTAGACTCAAACTCGCTCTGATATCAAATTGATGCGGGACGAGACCACGGACACGACAAGCTCGTGACTGCCCCTTAACGAGGGAAGCGTCGGATGTGCGCGGTTGAGAAATCGGCTGTGAGCTAGGGTGGTCGGCTCTCACTCGTGCCCGGATCGGGTCACGAGACGGTAACGCTCTCTCTCGCAGCAGCGGTGATATAAATAGAAAGCGAGCTAATTATCCTATCATGCTTTCTAGCAGTGGCATAAGTAAGTATATATGAAAATTAAGCAAAATGCCAAGTAAGGGAGCGAATGCGATACCTCCACGCGCTCGGCGTGGGGACGACGGGTCCGGCCGAACTCGTGCTCCCGGGACAGTTAATACATGAATATTACAGCAATGGAAATATGCCCACTCCACGTAGGGAGGTAAAGGGTGACACAATGGCCCCGGGAGGGCCGAATTCGGGATGACGGGCAGCTTCGTGTGTTGATTTGGCTACACGCGTGATCACGGCCGTGGGGCCCACGTGCTGTCTGGAGGGGCCGTGTGGGACCCGGTGGCGCCGCTGTAGTGTGGACACTTAGGGAAGTGTTCCCTGGGCTGGCGGCACACCGGAACGTCACCCGGGGGTCGGGCGGTTCCGATCGGCACCCGTCGGGTTTGCTGTCCACGGATTGGTGGTTGCTGTTTTACAGCGCGCGCTCCGGCAAGAATGGACGCTGCGATCAGCCCCGACGTCGGATCGACACGAGACTGGTGCCGTTGGAAAGCTAGCTTGAAGTTATTCAACCTAGGCCTAAAGATCTGGCCTGGATCTGCTCGGATCTTGACTTATGGAATTTTCAATCTTCTGTTGTACAATTCCTGAAATCACAGGTCAGCAGAGAACTTCCCTGTGGATTGCCTTTGACCACGAGGGAGACGTTCGAATCAGGGGTTGTGTTCTTCAGCAAAGTTGTTGGAATTTGATCTGGGAAGATAGAAAAATTGGTTTGGACCCGTTTGGATGTATCTATGATTTTCTGTGATTTGTTTAGTGGATGAAGGTCGGATCTGGGATCAGGGGGACAGAACTGTAGCTGGGATTGAGAACGATTTTTAGAAAACATGAAATGGACGAACCAAAAATTGAGAAAAATTGTGGATGAAGGGGTGGATAGGTTTAACCTACAGTAAAATTGGGCGAACCAAATAAATCAAAAAGTGGACCTAAGACATGAAACTCAGGGCTACTATCACTGTAGATAGTGACAGAACAGATCTAAGATTGAGAGTTGAACGAAATGGTAAAGATATGAAACGGTGGCTTTTGAACCTGGAGTTTTTTTGTGGAGAATGGGCTAGAAGATAGGAACCAACCCTCAAAATTTTAAATCGATCTGAGCTCATGGCTGGCTTCAGGAATTCACGAACTGCACCTCTGTCCAGCAGGACAGAAAGCCGAAGACGATCCCGTGGCGGCTCGAAGGCGGCACGAACGGCGGCGGCGGCGGCACAAACGATCACCGGAGGTTGAGAGGGGGATGATAGAAGGGGAATACACTCTAGATCTGGGGTTGGGGAAGAGAAAACCAGGGGGAGAGAGGAAGGGGGCGCACCAAGCTCCAAGAGACTCACAAATTTTCTGATTTTTCATGCATTAATTCTACTAAAATGAGAAATTACAACTCTTTATAGGTTACATGCCAAAGCCAATATCCACCCTTAGATCTAGGTATGGTGGAAAGGATGGCTGGGATTGGATGTGACCAACCATAAAAATAACATATTTAAAGGAAGCCAATTCCTAATTTTTACAACATGTGGTCAAAGAAAGGAAGGAAAGAAAAAAAAACTAAACAACCTAGCCTAATGGAGCCAAAAGAGGGGGCGCCCCCCTTCATGGGCCAAGGGCCATTCATGGGCCATGAACCATCCACAAGCCCATGCTAGACTTGGACCCTTCCAACTTAGTTGGCCCATGAGGGAGTGTAACCCAATTTGGGCCTTAAGTGCATTAATGACCCATTAGAAACCTAATGACCCAATATGGCATAAGCTCCTTAATGGACTCTACTAATGGCAACCTAGCCATGGACTCTACATTACAAATGGCACATTGGCTTGATATAAGCCTTACAAGGAGCCCAAATGAAAGAAATTACACAATTACAATCTCATACAAGCCATAACACACAAATACACTTCACCCGTGTATGGAAATCACCTTTGATGCCCCATCAGATAGGCCTTCACGGCAGAGCTGCAGTGGGTTTTTTTTTGCCTCGGTAGGTGGTGTTAGTGTGGTCCGGTTCCCGATGGTGAGATCGGGAATTCCTTCTTCCCCGTTACCGATAGGAGTAGCTATAGAGCCGTGGTTTTATCGGCTGCCGCGGGTTGGTGAACGGGTTCCCTTCACCGTAGTTGTTACTCCACCGTTATTGCTGTTGCTAGTGCTGCTTCCCTTTCCGCCACCATCGTTGTTTTCGGTTGGGGTTTCGCGGGACCCCTACTGAGTCTCTGTTTGGAGACTCATCCCTGCTTTTTCTGGTGCGGCGGTTCTTCCTCGAGGTTCGAGGGCGTTGTGCGGAGGTCCTCAGTTGCCAGCTCGCCAGGTCGAGTGTTCACTTGGCATGTGGTACGTTTTACCACTTTAGACTGTACTTTCTGTTGGACTGGACTCTGCTGTAGTTGTTTATTTATTTCTGTTAATTATTGAATTATCCTACTTTATTTTCTATTTCTTTGTACCTCCACACTCCTTTTAGCCCTTCCAAGATCTCCCGACTCGTGGGCGGCGGGCCATGATTCAAATGGTATCGGGTTCTTCCCGGTATCCGAATCTTGGGTCGTTACATTCTCTCGGCGGTTTCAAATGGAAATTAAACGGAAAGAAATCAGAAATCACGCGTGAGTGCATGTGTGGTGCATGATGTTGGATAAGTGTATAACATGTGTAACTCCATTGTTTTGATCATGGCTGTCTATGTATGTTGGGCTTATGTATAATATTCTTTTATTTTGATGATGTCTAACTATGGGTCATTAATATAGTTTGACCTGCATTTGATAGCGACAAACACTCATGCATTTCAGGTCAAGCCCACACCAGCAACAAAGTGTGTTTGCACAGATAGAAAGAAATCAAGTTTGACACAAAGATGAGGCATTAGGCTTCACAAGAAAGAATGACCAAGGTCGATGCAAGAAGGCCAAGAAAAATGACTAAGGTCCGTGCATGGCCTTATTGCGATACATCAAAGGAAGATCGACACACATCCAAGGCTAATTAGTATCAGGATGGTGCAAGTTTCTGTTATAATGAACTAAGGTCTTAGCACATAAGAAGATCAAGGTCCAAACATCAAGGTCTAAGCATACTCCAATCAAGGGCTGAATTAGAAAGAAAATATCTCGACACCTTTAGATGACAACTCTGCACATAAAGCATGTGTCGACACATCTGACAAATGTCTCGACACCTCAAGAAGAAATCTGCTGTAGCAGAAGCCGTCCTCAAGACCGTTCAAAGGAATGTCTCGACACATTGATAGGAATGTGTCGACACATCTAGGTTCAACCAGAACGTGTATGAAATCAAGCCGAAGATGTTCTGTCTAAAGACTATGGACTCACTAATGTCACGACACACTGAGTGAAAAGTGTCGACACACTCGTGTGAAAATCTCTACACATTGGCACTTCTATCTCGACACCCTCATGCGAGAACTCTGCTCATGGCTCAAATGTCCCGACACACTGAGTATAAAACATCGACACATCAACGATCAACCAAAACTATTCCTCAAGGCTTTCAATGGGATGTCTCGACACTCTACTAGGAAAGTGTCGACACACCCTTGTTCATCAAGAAATCCACAAGTCAATAAACTGTCAGATCAGTGGGCCATCCAGAGAGAAAAAAAGGAACCATAAATCATTAAAATTAAGGATTTTGGGGTGTGGACCACGTTCCGAGGTCTGACCCTTGCTCTACCATCTTATCTCTCATTTGTCTACCTTATGGAGATAGTTTTGTCAGAAATCCAGCTGGAAGAGCCACTTTAGTCTGTCGCGATGTCAGATTTATCTGTCTGCCTGTCCAGACTGTCTGCTGCTGAGAATAGGACACTCCGCAGTCTACCTCTATCTCGCTGTCGATCAATGGGCTGTCCAACCAGCCAAGTTCGCAGAAGAGTACACTCAAGCAGAATAAGAAGACTGCATTTCTGAGGGAGAATCATTGTAAGTATCTGATGCTGTCTAAAGGGAGATCTGGTCTCATCCTTCCCACTGTCTGCCAATGTACCTTCCTTGTACTACAAGATGGGCTCAGCCAATGGAAGACAACATGCCTATAGGAGCATTAAATGAAAAGATCTCCAAGCATATGAATGAGAAGACTCAGTCACTTCTTCCAGGTTCTGCCGCCGTTGAACATGGAACTTGCCTGGAAAACTCCAAGCTCTCACTTCACCCTGGCGCATGCTTCAAGGAAAATTATGGAGGGAAAAATACAGCCTATACAATGGTCCATCTGTGACTTCTGGGTGTCATTTTTTTTCCTGTCTTTACAACTAGTTTTTACCTATTTATACCAAGCTTCCTTAACAGAAGAAGCTGCTGTTGTTGCCGTCCACACAGTGCCACGCCTTAAATCAACAACCAAAAACATTCCTAAGAAGGCGTGAGAGCAGCCCCAGCACTTGGTTGACATAGTCCAATGCTGTAAGTAGTAGAATAAGAAGAGAGAGCAGCCTTGTGAGAGAAGACAAACCTTGCAGTCTACCGATGTTTGAAGAAAAGTATCCTTGGATCCAATCTTGTAGCTGCAGCCACCAGCTCCGTTGTCTTGATCCATTTTCTTAGTTGGTGTCTACAAAATCTCTATTCCTTCTCCACTACACTTGCAGTATTCAACTTCTATTTGTTACGGTTCATCTATCACCAATACATCTAGCTTTTCCGATCCCCTATTCAAGGACCGGGTTCCCTCTGTGGGTTCAGAGGAAGAGAGGATCAGATCCTCTGGGTGATACAAGCTGTTAGTCAGCAGAAAGCAAACTATGTTGCTCAGTTGTGTAAGCAAGTTGTGTTGCTCAACTGTGTAAGCAAGCTGTGCTGCTCAGCGGATCAAGCTGTGTGTCAGCCTGAAAGCCACACCGAGTTTTGTGTGGGGTGGACGTAGGTTGTGGGCTAACAACCGAACCACCTTAAAATCCTTGTGTTGTGAGTTGTATTCATTGTGAGCTTGCTCTATAATTTCTATCCCCATTTCAAAGGTTAGTGTGCTACTTACGCTATTTATTTTCTCTGCACACTTAACCGTTCTGCTTGCACAACAGTCTCATCTTGATCCTCCTGCTATCGTTGCTAACGTGCATCTTCTCAGGTGTCTGCAGCACTCTTGCTAACAGACACTTGAAGCATCTCCCTAGCAGAGGAAGGTATCACGATGGGTAAGCAGCTTTCTCTCTTGTGTTTTTAAACGCATTAGCCCCTTGGGTTACCTGCTGCACTATTGCACACAAGTATCAAGGTGACATCTTTGCCAAAGGAATTCACCTCGTTTAACACTCTTGCACCTTAGTGATCACCTTAGTTCTCACACACTAAGCAAGTCTTTTCACACTTAGCTACTCTGATCTAAGATCTCTGTAGTTCGGATCCGTGGAAGGTGTGTCGACCTGGCCGCTGGGAGTGTCGACCTGTGTTGTTCATATACCCAGGATCCTTAGAGGGTGTGTCGACCTACCCACTGGGGGTGTCGACCTGTTTGAACTGAGCATCGTGCTTTAACATCATTACTTGCTCCATTCCTATCTATTCCGCTACGTTGTGTGTCTAAGTGTGTTATTGGTTTATAGGAGAAATTCAGGTGTTTAGGGGTCAAGTTTTAAATAGGTCATAGTTATCAATAGGATCTATTCAACCCCCCTTCTAGATCCGATTGCACTCCGCGGGACCCAACACATGATGTATGATTGCCAAGGGTCGGGGACCCCAACAATAGAAAGAGTAAGTGATCGTGAGTATACCTTGGATGCGGGAGACTTGTGTGGATTCTTTCTTTCTCTTCCCTCGGTCGACCAATGAAGAGAGTTTTCTTTTTGATTACCCTTGCACGAAAATGAACAAACACCAAATATGGATTCGAAATAATGTAGTGTAGTATCAATCCCTTGTGATGAAAGCAGTGAAATCATGAATAAATACACACCTTGTTGGTGTTGTTTAAACCCCTTTAGAGTGCAAAAGGGTAGGGAAATGCTATGATGGAATAAGATTTTGTGCAAAAATGCATAAGTATAGAGTTCTCTTAAGAAGAGAAATATAGTGCAAACGAAAGTGAAAGATGATGCATGCAATTAATAGAAGCAAAAACACTAGAAGAGTAAAGGAAAGAAAGGCTTATTGCGGCACTGATAGCGGGCTTCGACAGCGTGAGGATGATGTTCACGGGCGGTGGGAAGAGATGGGCTTTTCTCTCCAGTGGACGGGCACTCGAAAATCAGACAGAACCTCCCCTTTGTCTCTCACGAGCTCGGAAGTGATTTGGCCAGTGTTTCCCCCTCCTCTTGAAAGGATTTCGAAGCCTTTTGTTCATGGGAGGGGGTGCCATAGAAAAATTGGCAAAGAAGGCATCTTTGGAATGAGACGCCTTCATTAGGTCATGTCCCCTGTACCTGACACGTCCATACCTGACAAAATAATATTTTTTATTGGATGCATCCAAGGGATGGGATGCCTTCTTTAGATGCGTCCCCTATAGTGGACACACCCACTTTCTTCTCAGCGCCAGACACGACATTGAATGGCGACGCACATGTTGAAAATGGGGGATTTCGATGCCTAACCTTGACTTCAGAGACATGTCTGGTCAGCAAGACGTCTTCTTTATAAATTTATGAATAAAATGGCGGGGTTGGTAGTGAACTTTGACTCAACAGGACGTCTTCTGTCCCTGACACGTTTAAAATACGTGTCCAGGAGTGAAGACGCTTCACAAGGGGGGCAATTCTCTAATTTATTATGAACGTGTCATGTCTGGGTGACACGTATTTAAAAAGGCATCCACCGCCTCTGCCGCGTTTAGGATCATCCCAGAAAAATTTTGAAAAAAAGATTAAAAATAAAAAAAACAAGGAAATTACTCAGATAAATGAAAGGTGAGAGTCACTTTGGGGCATCGTAATGTGATATGAGATTTACTCAATATAATGTTAAAAATGGCATGTCTATAGCTGCCCCGCCTTGACATCTATTTTGTAGGGGAATGTGACGGAGTAGAATGGAATAGAACGAAATGAAGTGTAATGGAACGAAGTGAGAATGGAAAAAGTAGATGCCAAGGTGTGATGAGACATGCTCTCAACATTACATGGTTGAAATTTTTCCAGAGTTTCAACGAAGCAACTTTGAAGAAGGTTTTCCAAAATTAACGATTGTTTGGATGGGAAACAAATAAGAGAGGGAATAATGTGCCCTCAGGCATGAATAGGAGAAGGGACCAACTTCCATACGTGGAAGCACCCGAGGTCATGAACCTATAGGTTTCACCATTTGGGAGCGGTTACCAGTCAATGTGGAAGTGCTACGGCCAAGGTGGATCTAATGGAGTAAAAATAGTTGATGATAAATCCAAACAAGGGTCTTTTTTGAAGAAACAGCTCAAGATAGCTTCAAAGAAATTGGGTACTCAATTCAGAATGGAATATCTCATATCAATTAAGATTGGAGTATAGTGGCTCTCACAATCGAATTAAGTGAATGATCTTCCATAATTATATCAAGGTCCTACATGAATGCATGCTGAATGTAAAGGAAAAATTAAAACAAACTAAAATAGAAGATAGCCAAGGATAATATTATTGAGTTGTTAAGAATGGGTCAGGATACTGATTCCGTGAGCCGATACTGAGCCAGAGCCAATTTATCCACGCACCGACTCACCAAATAGAACCATCATCCCTAAACTACCGCAACTTAACGGCCTATCCGTGTGACCCAAACTCCTCTGAAATTATCACTATTTTTGTTAGAGGGGAACTCAAATTTCAGATTCATTCAAGCTGCAAGGTCTTTGACATGATCTAATAGTGTATGTATTGTATAGTAAAATGCATGATATGATGGGATGCAATCATTGTGGGGACCAAAGGTGGGATTTGGTGCTTATGTCCCCATCGATGAAGCCCTTTATCATATTTTTATTTTTTTCTTTCCCCCTTTCTTTTCTTCTTTTTTTCCCTCTTTTTCTTTTTTTTTCTTCTCTTTTTTTTGTTTTGCCCTACGTTCAACTGTTAGCACAGTAAGAATAGAGATATCTCATAAAAACATAAGATTACACTAAACTGTATAGAGGATCAATACACCAAACAATAATTCACATGACAGAAGAAAACACAACATAAGACAAAACATCACTTTGAAGTGAAGGGTGGTGTCTCGTCATGGTCATCCTTTTCAAAGGTAATCTACCGTTGAAATCAACGATGACGGCTCCTAGTCACCCCTCCCATGTGACTTCTTCACATTTCCTATCCTATAAATACCCTCCCTTTGCTTGCCCTGCCAAGGAGCATCAGAAGTTGGTTTGAAGAGTGAAAGCTTCCAAGAGGGGAAAGAAGGAGTAAGGATTTCTCAAGCTTCGGAATGGAGGGTGAATCTTCCCACTCCTCAAAGAAGAGTAGATCTAGCAATTGGTTTCAAGAGGCTCTCCGACATCGAAGGGCACCTTAGTGAGAGAACCCAATTGCAACTTGTAAGTGAACCCTCCCTCATTTCGTCTTTTGTCCCTTATTTTTTGACAATGCACCCCCTTCTTATTTATGTCTGTATTTATTTTTCTTTGTGTTTTTTCTCTTTTGTATATTGCTCACACATTTTTTTACATATTTGCACAGGGTGTGATGAGATCACGAATTTCATGGGAGTTGGTGGTGGCCTCATATCGGGGCCTTCCAAACTACTAGAGAGCCATGATAGACGTGATGGGGTTCGGGGCCTTTTTTCAGATCGAGCTGATCAAGCTCGATCTCACCCTCATCTAGGCGTTGCACGAGAGGTGGGACCCAGCGAGTCGGGCCTTCTTGATGCCCTGGGGCATATGGTTCCTAGCTTGGAGAATGTGGTCCGAATTATCAGCCTTAGAGTGGATGGTGAGGTGGTGACCAGGGTTACCTACCCTGATTACCGAGAGGGTGATCAAAAGCTACTAGGATTGGCATTAGAGGACAGGGAAAACAGGACAATAGTCAGGACGTCCATCATGGAGGAATTGGGACTAGCTGATGCTCGTTAGGGTGGTGATGAATCCTTTGAGGAGTTTATGGAGTGGACAGAAAGAGAGTCTCGTGTCATGTATTGTGCGGACGTGAGCAACTGGGAGAGGTCGAGCGAGGACTTGAGGAGGTTCCTCTTCTTGTTGTTGGGGAGGCTGCTATTGGGTTCAAATGGAGACGACATCCACTATCGTTTCTTGGAGTTCTTAGTAGACCCCGAGAGGGTAGGGCAGTATACCTAGGGGGCTGCCCTACTGGCGCATTTGTTTGTCAGTCTGTCTCAAGAGACAGATCGAGGGACGATTGTGAGTGGCTTTGCACCGTTCCTCTAGGTAAATTAATATTTTTCCTTATTATTTCATGCAACTAGTCTACTTCATGTGATGGTAATGATATGTGATAATGCAGGTGTAGAGCTACTACTACATCCCGATGGGGAGGGCTCGACATTGGCACTTGGTAGTGGTGCCATTAGCTCGGCGGTGACAGCCTATCGCGAGTGCAACCCATCTATCCTACTAGCTGATGTCATTGAGGCGCGAGCTGCAAGTGTTCCCTGCGGCGATGGTAGGATTGCTATTATTATTATTTATTTTTTTAAGTGACTACTAAGATGCATGTATGCTAATGCAGGTGGTTTGGAGGCCCTATTTGGGCATGGTCGACGCCGACCAACCGTGGGTTGAGGCAAGCCGTGCTTGGTTTGGACCGGACCTTTGGGTCCATTTCTTGAATGAGATTGAGCTGCTTCAGCTACGATTGGCTATGAGGACCTTGGGGCTTACCCAGGAGTGGGTGGATGTGGCTGCGCCATCTCGTATTGGGAGGAAGACACGGAGGAGGGCAGCCTGCATTGACTGGCGGGTGCCCTTCCCTGAATAGTATGAAGACTGGCAACATGGTGGCACGCTCGTGGAGTCATATGCGCAGGATAGCGAGGAATACCTGCGCCTCTATAAAGTGACGTATGTGGAGCGACTCCAACTTGGGGGGCTTGTGGAGGTGTGTGTGAAATGCAACAAATTTTTTTGGGTATATATATGGTGCTAACTTACATGTCATGGATGCAGGACGCACATGATGCCATGATAGAAACTTGCGAGCTCGCTTGGCAGACACGGAGTAGTAGTTGACTGACACCCGCACAACTTTGAATTTCTTGGTGAGTATTGATAAGTGTCCATTTCTTATGATAATTCATTGCATGAACACCATTTTATGTGCATATAATTAGATAATTATGCATATTTCATAGTTAACCTCAACTCCGCATTTAAATTGGAGCTTTCACGAAAATTGATTAATTTGGTGATTTTTTTTTAATAATTTGAAGTTGAGGGCCATGAACATTAATTCTCCATTGCATAACTATGAGCATTTGAGATTTATATACACATTATGATAATTTTTATGGACTAAATTACAATTATGTGTGTGCAAGAAATCGAAGATAATTGCAAAAGAAGCCGGGGGCAAAACTGTCACCACCACTTTGACCAAGTCAAAAGCACATATTTTGGTTGGAGGGAAAAGAAATTTCAAAAGTTTAAAATTGAAGAAAAGAAACACATATTTTGGTTGGAGGGAAAATTGAATTCAAAGTTTGAAATAAAGGAGAGATATGATGAGCCTTGGGAAAGGGGGGTGTCCAAAGTCCAAGAAAGGGGGTGCCCACCTACTTTTTCTCTTCCACATGCATCATACTCCACTTAAATCCCAGCCATCCATCTCTTTTTGATACAATCTCCACCCTCCTTCTACCCAACTTTCCCTATAAATAGCCCATGACAAGGAGGAGAAAGGGAGTTCTTCTTTTGACAATTTTTCTCCCAACCTTAGGTCGCCGATTTATCCATCTTCAGTTCATTTTATACTCTTGCACTCTTCGTGTAAGTTCTTCATTTTTAAACGCTCTACAACTTATTCTTCTGCATCATCTTCTATTCCTTCTATTTTTTAAGTTATTTCATATTTTTCACTGTACTATCCTGTTCATCTGTAAACCAGTGTTTCTCTCTGTTCCTCCCCTTATTTCTCCCCTTTATATTCATTTTCTCCTCTTACTATCTTCATGAAAAATCTTTTTTTAAGTGTTCTACAATTTCTTTTTCTACCTCATCTTCTAATTCTTTCTGGTTTGTAAGTTATTTCTCATTTTTTAACTTGCTATCCTATCATTTTACTGTTCATCCGAGGTGCTAGCTTATGTTATTCCTCCATTTTGAAGCTATTCTGCTCTTATTTTCTATCTGAGTTCTTCATAAAAGTTCTTCCTCTCTTTTAGAGCTAGATTCTATTCTTCTACCACTTTCTCTAATTTCATCATGTTTTAAAGTTATTTTTAATTCTTCTTAGTTCAGTTTTTATGCACAGTTACTGCTCATCCGTGCAGACCACTTTCCTTCTTCCTCTGATTTCACCCTCTTCCTCACATTTTCTCTCTCTATTACCTTCATCAAAGTTCTTTCTCTCTTCCCCCTCTTCAACTTCTTCTTCTTGGGCATCCCCTAAATCTTCTTGGGTTCAAAGTTATTCACCCTCCAAAGACAGCTTCAACGACAAAGGTAACTTCCTCCCGGTGTAGACGACATCTTCCGCAAGGTGGTTCGTGATCCAAGGCCAAGAGAGGACGACACCGTCGTCACCATTTCTGCTACCATCTTCACACCTCAGGCTCCTTTTATTTTTATTGCTTTAGTTTCATTTTACTTCATTGTAATCTCGTCATATCTTTATTGTAAACTTGTCTTGCACTTCATGTTCTAGTTTCTTTAAGTTAATGAAAGGAGTTGTTCTTTTGATTTTGTTCTTGATCTTATACCCTCCCTACCTCCTTCTTCTATCTCTTCTTTTCACTTCATGTAATTATTTTCTATAGCATAGACGCATAGTCATAGGTGTTTTTAATAAAGTGTTTGGTTTGTTCATCATTTCACTATTTTCTTTAAGTAAAGTAAAATCACAAGTGTTTTCCAAAGGATTCCAAAGTTTTTAACTCTAAAAATCTCTTCTTCCTTGTGGATTCGACCCTTCTCACCACCATATTACGTCTCTCTTTCATCTAGTGCGAGTTAGAATTTTTAAGATTGATACGCGTGTTTTAAACGATGAACTTTCGCGTTATCAATTTTTGGCGCCGTTGCCGGGGAAGAATGATGATTTTTGATTTAAGAACTTTGTTTTCCTTATGTATATAGTCTACTAATAAAGCTCTTATTTTTTTACAGGTTACAAAAATTTAAAAAAAATAGAGGTAAGTGTGTATTTCTTTCTTTCATCTTTTGATTTTGTCATTCATTTAAAAAAATGAGGGATCACTTTTCAAGTAAGTATCCAAACTTTCCCTCTTTCATTCTAGTTTCATTTTTTCATTTTACATATCTTGTGGTTAGATAGGTTCATAAAAAAAATTAAAAAAAATTACTTGAACTTTAATAAAAGACTTCATTCAAGAGTAGAAATCACACTATCCATGTTCTAGGCCATGCATCATTTAGCATATGATTTTTCCTTGTTATTTAATTTTTGCATTGCATTTTGGAGATTGTAAGGGGTAAGGTACGTTCTACTTATCCTATTCTAGCATGCATATTGCATAAGAACCCTTTGTTCGAAATTGTGGTGTGCATTTCATTTCAAAATATTCTAAGGACAACACCCCTAAATAACATAAGGTGGGGATTTCATCTCCCTTCCTTAGCCCACAAACCATATTTTTCCTTGCATCTTTGTATGACCTAAGCCTTAAATAAAAGTCAGTAGACATTGGCCCTAGGATCACATTGTGATTTTAGTACGATTTGAGTTTACCCTATTGTGGAAACTGGTGCCTAAGGCAAGACGGTCGGACGGTAAACGCCTTAAGCGGGATTGTGGTTTGACATAATTAGGTCCCTACGAAAGTAGGGGGAGCCTCCCACTACCCCACCCCTTACCTGGCTGGTGGAAATATTGAGGGTGAACTTAAGTTACACTTTAGCCATTTTGTGAAACCCAATTTGTAGGTCTAGGTCACATCTAGGTCAGTAGATAATTTGTGTGACAACTTGTTTGTGTTTGCATAAAAAAAATAAAAACAAAAATAAAAAAATTTCTCCTCTTCTCTCCTTTCGTCGTTGTTAGTGTTAACAAAAAGCACAAAAAAATACAAAAAAAAATAAAAAAAAATCATATCCATGGATCGGGTTTTTAATCAAACTGACTGCTTGACCCGAAATCAATTCATCCCAATAGGCCCAAGCTCTTTTACACCACCTATATTTCAAGATGATTACACATGGGCCCGGCCGGCCCATTATGTAGGTGAGTACCCGACCCAACACCCATCTTCCACCTAATTCAATGAAAGCCCATATTTTTGGTCAGCCCAACAAGAAAACTCCACATGCATGGCGGCCCAATATCCTTTTCTTCCCCAAAACAAGGACTAATTTGCTCAATCCTATTTAGGGGACCATATGTCATTCCTTTCTCATGAACATGTTTCAACATGCCTAAACCTCCATACACCTTCTTACACCCCTATCCTTGAGTGGGGAGATCAAAATAATTTCTCTTGGAAAAATCCTAAAGATCAAGCTCCATGCCCTCCCGAGCCAAATCTCCAAACCCAATTTGATCAAAATCAATATGGAGGGCATGACACATTTGTCCCTTATCAATATGACCCTCAACACATCCATTCCACCATTCCATACAATGGTCCCAATGATGAAGAAAAACTCAACCAATTGATTCAAATCATCTTGAATAATCAACAAAGTATTGGCTCCCTCCAAACCAAAGTGGACCAACTCACAAGAGCCACACATGAATTGTCAATGCACCAATTGTCTAACCCCCTTGATGAAACCTTTAAAGATCAAGTCTCTCAATTCACCCAATACATTTATTCTTGCCAACAACCTGTGGTTCCCTTGCTGAATGAAACTCTTGACCAAGGTAATGAGGGAAATGAGGAAGAATTACATCAAAGAGAATTTGGGGTAACTAGCAAGATGACTTATTTGAGTAAGGAGTCCACACCTATTTATGAGGAGAGCCACAATGAGTTAGTTGAAGATAAGTTGGGGGATGAATTAAATGATGTGCCAAAAGATGTCATTCAAAATTATGAGATTAAGAATATCAATAGCCCAATTGAGAAAAAATGAAGAAAAGAGGGTTATCTAGTGGAGAATGATGATGACGAGGTATTGGAATGTGACCCTCCTCCCTTGGAAGAATATCATGAAAGGACCGCATTGGAAGATTTCTCATTTCATCTCACGGTCCCACAATTAGAAGCATTGATTGATATTCTCCCTATGATAGAATAATGTGAACACTTTGATGTGGAGAGTGCCATCATCAACTTATGTGAGGAAAAACATAAAGAAGTGGGTAAAGTTGATGTAGATATGTTGAATGATAGCCCTCATGAGGAAGAGAATGGTGAAGGGCCTTTGAGTGAAAAATTCATCTTTCATTTAGAGGCCCCACTTGTGTAGAACAAAACTGATAATCTCATTTTAGAAGATATTGATAATGGGGCTTCACTTGAAGAAATTGAGAACATCACTCCAAACATCAAAGGCCCATTTGAGGAAACACATGAAGAGGGGGAGTGCTTTGTGGATAATAATCTTGTTGATTTAATGAAGTCGAATTCTGAACATCCTCCTCCTATTGATGAGTGTGATGAAGGGACCCTCTTAGAGAAATTCACATTTGAACTGACCTATGATGAAAGTTCTGAGCTGGAAAGATTAACATTTGATCTTTCCACCTCACCATTGGAACATTCGATTGATATTCTTAATTTAATTGATGAGGGTGATGAAGGGGTGTGGCGACCCGAGATCTGGATACCGGGAGGAGCCCGATACCATTCGAATCCTGGCCCGTCGCCCACGAGCGGGGGGCTCAGAAGGGCTAAAAAGGAGTGTAGAGGTACAAAGAAATAGGAAATATGGTAGGACAATTCAACAATTAACAGAAATAAATAAACAACTACAACAGAGTCCAGTCCAACAGAAAGTATAGTCTAATGCAGTAAAACGTACCACATGCCAAGTGAACACTAGACCCTGCAAGCTGGCAACTAAGAACCTCCGTACTGCACCCTCGAACCTCGAGGAAGAACCGTCGCACCTGAAACGCAGGGGTGAGCCTTCTGTCACTGGCCCAGTAGGGATCCCGTAGAACCCCAACTGAGAAACAACGGCGGCACGGAAAGAAGTAACTACGAAAGCAGGAAAGTAACTACGGTGGCCGGTAAAACCTCAGCTCTAGAGCTACTCCTACTGTACCAGAAAACACGACCTAGTCTCCCGTCGGGGGACAACCAAGCCACGCACCCGACCACCCAACCACCCGATTCCACGATCGGGGACCACCAGACACGAACCGCCCTAGCCACGCTACTAGGAAAATGCCACGATACCTCCGTAGCGGAGGCCTGCCCTCACAAAAAGGGCCCGAGCCAAAACCACACGGTCAGGGAACACGGTCACGACCTCACCGTCGTGAACACAATGCTGTCTGGGGAAAGGCCCTCGGTGACGCTCACCGAAAACCCCAGACCTCGACTCCGGGAACACTCCCGAAACCACTCACGAAGTCCCGTCTCGGGGACGGAAACAGAACCCGGTACACGACAACTCACGTCACGTGACAGGAGAACCACCCACTAGAAGAATGACCGGATGCGTCCCCTGACGTCTTACACCGCGTCACAAGTGTCTAGCTACAATGCCCCATGCGGAGACTCAGACACACTCAGTAACCAGTACCACAGAATAAGGACTAGTTGGGGTTGCGCCTGCCGGCGCCGTCCGACGCCCCCAACCTCGTGTGCACACTCAGACCATACGCCCTAGGCCTATCCTCTAGCTGGTAATTCCCCCTGAGCCAGGACTCGACTGTACGTGGGGGCCCTACGGTAACCAGCCTACTCACCGTCTCCCTCGGGTCAGCCGCTCCACCACTCCCGGGTGGGTCAGCGCACGTGTGCTGTAAGAAGGCTACGACTAGTGGACGTGTCACAGAACGTGGACACTGAAAATCACGCACACACTCATTGCGAGTGACACGGAGTAACATGTGTCTCAAAGCCACCGGACTCTGGACAGCCCACTAGACCTACTAAACCCAACGGCCTTTGAGTCACAAGACTCGAGGTCAAGACCGTTGCACACGATAGCACTGAGCCGTCAATCTGGCCTAATCCCTAGGTCCAAAACAACGATGGGAAGACTCACGGGGCAGTTCACAACTGTCGAGACCCATCCCTCGAGGAGGAAAACTTAAGCGACCTTCAGCCTTAGGCTGGGAGATTGGACTCACAGTCCAAGGCCACACACATGGCCTACTCAGAAACTACCTTCCGGAGAAACCACAACGTGCGGGGAAGCCTCACCGCACTCACACCGATACACGGTGACTCGATCTAGTAAGAACACGAATGTCCGGAACACCTGGGGTCACCCGGACCCACCAAGCCCATGGGCATGCTTATCGAGGTAACACGGTACCTCCAGACACCCCAAAAACACGGTAACGAAACCCACGGGGTGTCCGGGACACTCACGAGGCCAAAGGTTGACCACTGGGTCACAACCGGGTCGACTGGAGACCAACACAACACGATCGGAATGCTAGAAGGTCACCCGGACCCTTAAACCCACGTGTACACTAATCGAGGTAAACAGAACCTCAGGACACCCAAAGACACGGTCACGGAACTCCACGGGGTGTCCGGGACACACACGGCCCAAGGGGTGCACGATCAGCCGTAGACTGCCCGCCCTGGGCAGCCCGGCAGGCCACCCCAAGAACGCGCTACACACGCATAACGCGTTCAGGCAGAACGCGCTATACTTCTATAGCGCGTTCAGAACAGAACGCGCTATAGGCCTATAGCGCGACAACACAGAATGCGCTACTCACCCCTAGCATGATAAAAATTGCCTTCCTGTTCATCTTCCTCGATGAACGCACCCTATCGGGGCGGCGCGACCTTCAAGAACGCGCTACCTGAGACTAGCGCGTTCTCAGTCCGAAATCGGAAGAATGGGAAAACGGCGAGAAATCCATTCCACGCCCCATCCACCCCTAGGTGAAGGGGAAACAAAGGGGAAAACATTCCCCAACCTCTCTAGCACCAAGAAGACCCATTTAAACCCCAAAAACACGATCAAAACACAAGATTCGGCTCACACACTCAAAAACATGCATTTTCCCCAAATCCCTCGAATAAGCCCGCTCGGCTCACCACGGCCTACAAAACTCGCGGGAAATGAAGTACGCGAGTTGAGGGTCCATCTCTCTACCTCCACCGAAGATTCGACGCACCGTGGACGCCGATCCAGGAAGAAACGCCCATGAAAAACCCCGCCGGTGCCTCATGCTCGCGAACCAGCTTCATCGCGCCCCCGTCCCTCGATCCTCGACCCATCCTCGCTGTCCTCCCCGCCTCGCCCCCGCCTCGGTCCGTCGGCCGCCGAAGAGGAGAGAGTGAGAGGAGAGCGTGGGAGAAGAGAGAGAATGAGAGAGTGAGAAATGAGTAGAGAGAGAGGGCTGGGAGGGTTTATATAGGAAAAACCCAAAAATTCTGAGAAATTCCAAAAATTAGGAAAAATTACCTTTGTGATCCTTGAAAAACGCACAAGGCACTAGTGCCATCCCGGAGTCTGAGAACGTAACGGTTCACCCTACACACTGTTCCGAAGGTCCGACGGACAAACACACACGTAAAACCCAAAACGCAACCCGGGACCCACAACGGTGCTCTGAAAATTCCAGAAAATTACCGGCGTGCTCCTCACCACGCCACGGACCCAAGGAAATTCACGAGCACACCACCAATGGGTCCGACAATCCGGTATAAAAAGTCTGAATCTCACTCGGACACGATCCGCAACGCGCGAAAAGACGATCCGAAACCCATGGATCTTGATCCGAAAAATATCTAAAAAATCTGGGGCATTACAGCCCTCCCCCTTTAAAGAAATTTCATCCTTGAAATTCAGGACAAGCACCAAACCACAAGGGGAGAACGCCTTAACTCACAGATAACGCTGTCAGAGCCCCAGCATAGAAAAATCTTGATTCTCGCAAAAGCACCGATCATGAGGGATACGGCCAGACCATAATCACGAACGACACCTACGCTCCGCACACCGCACACACATCGGCCACCAGACCAGGCATAATACAAAGGCACAAGTCTGGTATCACCTCAGACACAACGGAAACCACTCACGGCATCGCTGGAGCCCTCTCGCTCACCGAGGGAACGTAATCCTCGCCACAAGAACCAATCCACCGATCAACGCCCATGCTCGGCGGACCAACCAAACACCAGCTTTGCAACCCGCTGATCGATCTCACCCCCTGCACCGCGGACAACCATCACTTTCGCCAGGTCAACTCCTCCGACACACTCGCCAAGTGTCCCGTCGGACCACGATCAAAACATCTCTCGATGCACAACCGCTGCAATTTCCCGAACTGCAACACGCCACGCCAAGAGCTGCAACGCGAGCCATAACCGGCAACCGCCAACGCTCATCCTCGAGTCCCAAAACTCACTGCGGAACCTTCTCATCTCGAGCCAACTCCAGGGCGAACACAACCCATTCGCACACAAGAGCGCAGGAGCAAGACTTACTGGGACACCACAGCCCAATCCTGCCTCAAAATCCGTAAAAACAATCGGGACCGACACGTCACTTCTGACGCCACAGAGCATGACAAGGACACTAGGCTCGACAAATCAGTAGCTCAACACAAGATCCTCCGCTCGCCAGAGCATAATTCTCGACCAGAGCACCCGCTCCAACACCTCAAACCACAACCTCAGCGCCTCAGGGGCTGGACAATCCTCAGACTGGAGTGGCCAAACTCAATAACAACTCCCTCAGAGCACACTCACAGCCACTTAACGGCGAACAGTCCTCACCAGCCACCTGACCTCACTGTAAATTCCTCGAACGCAGCACCACAGCAACACACCCGCCGGCAACCTCTGCCCAACGCAACACGACCAGGGACACCACCCAAGGGAGAAAGCTCTCGACCTCGATCCCCAGACCCCACGCCGGCATGAAAGCCACGAACAGCAACCACCCTCACCGTGCCACACAGCGCACTCAAGCTATCAAGGGAGAAACAAAGCAGAAAACATGCACGAAACCTTATGCCAGCTGCCGACTGTACTAGACCTTACGGACTCTGATCACTGCAATATCTCAAATTTCCATGTACGTCCACAACCACGCTCTCATACCAACTGTGGCGACTCGAGATCCGGATACCGGGAGGAGCCCGATACCATTCAAATCATGGCCCGCCGCCCACGAGCGGGAGGCTCGGAAGGGCTAAAAAGGAGTGTGGAGGTACAAAGAAATAGGAAATAAGGCAGGATAATTCAATAATTAATAGAAATAAATAAACAACTACAATAGAGTCCAGTCCAAAAGAAAAGAAAGTCTAAAGCAGTAAAACTTACCACATGTCAAGTGAACACTCGGCCCGGCAAGCTGGCAACTAAGAACCTCCGTACTGCACCCTCGAACCTCGAGGAAGAACCGTCGTACCTAAAACACAGGGGTGAGCCTCCTGTCACTGGCCCAGTAGGGATCCCACGGAACCCCAACTAAGAAACAACGGCGGCACGGAAAGAAGTAACTACGAAAGCAGGAAAGTAACTACGGTGGCCGGTAAAACCTCGGCTCTAGAGCTACTCCTACTGTACCATAAAACATGACCTAGTCTCCCATCGGGGGATAACCAAGCCATCCACTCGACCACCCGACCACCCGATTCCACAATCGGAGACCACCAGACACGAACCACCCTAGCCACGCTACTAGGAAAACGCAACGATACCTCCGTAGCGGAGGCCTGCCCTCACAAAAAGGGCCCGAGCCAAAACCACACGGTCAGGGAACACGGTCCCGACCTCACCGTCATGAACACAATGCTGTCTGGGGAAAGGCCCTCGGTGACGCTCACCGGAAACCCTAGACCTCGACTCTGGGAACACTCCCGAAACCACTCACGAAGTCCCGTCTAGCGGACAGAAACAGAACCCGGTACACGATAACTCACGTCACGTGACAGGAGCACCACCCACTAGAAGAATGACCGGATGCATCCCCTGACGTCTTACACCGCGTCACAAGTGTCTAGCTACAATGCCCCAGGCGGAGACTCAGACACACTTAGTAACCAGTACCACAGAACAAGGACTAGTTGGGGTCCCGCCTGACGGTGCCATCCGACGCCCCCAACCCCGTGTGCACACTCAGACCATACGCCCTAGGCCTATCCTCTAGCTGGTAATTCCCCCTAAGCCCAGACTCGGCTGCACGTGGGGGCCCTACAGTAACCAGCCTACTCACCGTCTCCCTCGGGTCAGTCGCTCCACCACTCCCGGGTGGGTCAGCACACGCGTGCCGTAAGAAGGCTATGACTAGTGGACGTGTCACAGAACGTGGACACTAAAAACCACGCACGCACTCATTGCGAGTAACACGGAGTAACAGGTGGCTCAAAGTCACCCGACTCTGGATAGCCCACTAGACCTACTAAACCCAACAGCCTTTGAGTCACAAGACTCGGGGTCAAGACTGTTGCACACGAAAGCACTGAGCCGTCAATCTAGCCTAATCCCTAGGTCCAAAGCAACGATGGGAAGACTCACGAGGCAGTTCACAATTGCCGAGACCCATCCCTTAGGAGGGAAACTTAAGCGACCTCCAGCCTCAGGCTGGGAGATTGGACTCATAGTCCAAGGCCACACACATGGCCTACTCAGAAACTACCTTCCGGAGAAACCACAACATGCGGGGAAGCCTCACCGCACTCACACCGATACACGGTGACTCGATCTAGTAAGAACACGAAAGCCTAGAACACCTGGGATCACCCGGACCCACCAAGCCCATGGGCACGCTTATGGAGGTAATAGGGTACCTCCAGACACCCCAAAAACACGGTAACGAAACCCACGGGGTGTCCGGGACACTCACGAAGCCAAAGGTCGACCACTGGGTCACAATCGGGTCGACCGGAGACCAACACAACATAATCGGAACGCTAGAAGGTCACCCGGACCCTTAAACCTATGGGCACACTAATCGAGGTAAACAGAACCTCAGGACACCCAAAGACACGGTCACGGAACTCCACGGGGTGTTCGGGACAACCACGGCCCAAGGGGTGCACGATCAGCCGTAGACTGCCCGCCCTGGGCAGCCCGGCAGGCCACCCCAAGAACGCGCTACACAAGCATAGCGCGTTCAGGCAGAACGCGCTATACATACCTAGCGCGTTCAACAAGATCACGCTATACTTCTATAGCGCGTTCAGAACAGAACACACTATAGGCCTATAGTGCGACAACACAGAACGTGCTACTCACCCCTAGCGTGACAAAAACCACCTTACTGTTCATCTTCCTCGATGAACGCACCCTATCGGGGCGGCACGACCTTCAAGAACGCGCTACCTGAGACTGGCACGTTCTCAGTCCGAAACTGGAAGAATGGGAAAACGGCGGGAAATCCATTCTACGCCCCATCCACCCCCAGGAGAAGGGGAAACAAAAGGGAAAACATTTCCGAACCTCTCTAGCACCGAGAAGACCCATTTAAACCCCAAAAACATGATCAAAACACAAGATTCAGCTCACACACCCAAAAACATGCATTTTCCCCAAATCCCTCGAATAAGCCCGCTCGGCTCACCACGGCCTACAAAACTCGTGGAAAATGAGGTACGCGAGTTGAGGGTCCATCTCCCTACCTCCACCGAAGATTCGACGCACCGTGGACGCTGATCCACGAAGAAACGCCCATGAAAAACCCCACCGGTGCCTCACGCTCGCGAACCGGCTTCATCGCGCCCCCGTCCCTCGATCCTCGACCCATCCTCACCGTCCTCCCCGCCCGCGCCACCCCGCCTCGCCGCCACCTCGGTCCATCTGCCGCCGGAGAGAGGAGAGCGTTGGAGAAGAGAGAGAGTGAGAGAGTGAGAAATGAGAAGAGAGAGAGGGGTGGGAGGGTTTATATAGGAAAACCCCAAAAATTTTGGGAAATTCCAAAAATTAGGAAAAATTACCTCTGCGATCCTCAAAAAACGCACAACGCATTGGTGCTATCTTGGAGTCGGAGAACACAACGGTTCACCCTGCACAGTGTTCCGAAGGTCCGACAGACAAACACACGCGTAAAACCCAAAACACAATCCGGGTTCCACAACGGTGCTCTGAAAATTTCAGAAAATTACCGGCGTGCTCCTCACCACGCCACGGACCCAAGGAAATTCACGGGCACACCACCAATGGGTCCGACAATCTGGTATAAAAAGTTTGAAGCTCACTCGGACACGATCCGCAACGCGTGAAAAGATGATCCGAAACCCACGGATCCTGATCCGAAAAATATCTGAAAAATTAGGGGCATTACAAGGGGCCTTGTTGGAAATGTTTACATTTGGTATATTCACTCCATTACTGAAAAGTTTAATTGATAAACTTCATTCGATTGATGGGTTTGATGAAGGGGCTTTCTTAGAAATTTTAACATTTGATCTAACCCTTGAGCCCTACCCCATAAAGTTTGACTCATCAGATGGGATAGATTTTGGGCTCACACCTCCTTCCACTTTGATCCCCCTGCAAGCTAAGCCTCTGCAATATGACACTCTCAAACTTGAAGAGGATATGTCAACCACATTCACATTTGATTTAACTCCCCTTCAGGAAAATCAATTGATTAATGCCCTTAATGATCATAAGGCTATTGTTGAGGGGAATGTGGATAATAATGTCAATCTTCATAAGCCACTGGTGTCCAACCAGGAGGAAGTAGTCTGGTGGGTGGATACAAGACAAGGGGACCAATGGATTGATATCGGGCAGAGGTTCCATCCCGATCTTGATAGACTAATAGCCATTGACTGTTACATGATCCATAAAGAAGAGAACTGGCTCACAAGTATTGCCAATGTTAAAATCAACAATGTTCAAGATCGGCATATCTCTGGCCCGCATGCTTACATGTATCATCTTGTCTTCAAATGGCATGAATATTGGAATTTAAAAGAAGAAAAGATAACATGGTGGCTCATTCTCAAGTCTACATGTTAGTTATGAAGCTTGCACCTTCTATGCATGCGTCTGGTTGAAGACGGAAAATTTAGCGCTTCTGAGAGGCAACCCAAGGTTTTTATTGTTTGACGTTTTTGTTTGAGTGTGTTTTAGTAGTCAGGTCAAGGCCAAGGAGAAGAAGTCATCACCGTCCATGACATTGAGGGAGGTTTCATCTCGCATATCCGGTTGTCTCTTTCCTACTCAGCAGTATTTATTGATACATTGTTCTATTGCTTTCAATTCTATATGCCATTGAGGACAATGTCATTCAAGTTAGGGGGGGGGAAGAGAAACATTTTCATGATTCATATAGTACAACATGATAGGAGTTCTATCTTGCATGTCATCGTTGCATGAAAGTAGAAAGATGTTAACCCCATTTTGAGTTTCATGATTCATGCTTAAATTAAAAGTAATTATAGAATAGAAAAGACTAGAGAGAAGGATGATGGAAATTTAGTCAATCTAGCCATGGAAACTGATGTAAGAATCTCTTTAAAGTTCACATGCACTTTAGAAAAAATTTCACGTCGCACGCTAATGAAACAAGCAAGACAAGCCCTCTGCTAGTTTTGGCATGTTGTCTGATATTCTGCACTTCTTAAGAAAAGAGATCTTTTTACAAAACTTTCTACCAAATTATCTATTAAAAAAAGAGAGAAAAAAAGAAAAAAAATACCATGAAAAATGTCCCTAGTCTTAGTAACCGGGTCTACTTCACCTAAGACGTGTTGAGGTTCGCGTAAAACGGAAAAAGGAACATTGATATGCAAAATCGGGCCTACTTCTCCTAAGGCAAGAGTCGAGGTTCACGTTGAGCAGTGAAGGGTAGTGCAGCATCATGTGTGGCATAAAAGATCTCAAAGGGACAAAGTAATAAGACAGACAAAAAGTTAATATACTTAATGCTCTGATCTACGAGGTGCGGGGTTGAAAGGTATTTGTTTGGAATAGCGAATGAGGGATGCAATTGTCTAAGCTGTGGATTTGATAGTTACACATGCACAAGTGCTATTGAGTTTTGATTTGAATTCTTAATCATGGACTATTAAGTTCCTACATAAGGCTAGTGTGTATTAATGATCTCAGATTCCTAATCTTTGGTTGATTCTATGAAGGGAGAACTGGATATGAGAGCATGAATTTTACAAACTCTTGTTAGTCCTAAATTTTAATTTATTGACATTGCTAAGGGACTAACAATGAGTAAGTTGGGGGGTGTGATAAGTGTCCATTTCTTATGATAATTCATCGCATGAACACCATTTTATGTGCATATAATTAGACAATTATGCATATTTCATAGTTAACCTCAACTCCGCATTTAAATTGGAGCTTTCACGTAAATTGATTAATTTTTTGATTTTATTTAATAATTTGAAGTTGAGGGCCATGAGCATTAATTCTCTATTGCATAACCACGAGCATTTGAGATTTATATGCACATTATGATAATTTTTATGGACTAAATTATAATTATGTGTGTGCAGGACACCGAAGGTAATTGCAAAAGAAGCCGGGGGCAAAACTATCACCACCACTTTGACCAAGTCAAAAGTACATATTTTGGTTGGAGGGAAAAGAAATTTTAAAAGTTTAAAATTGAGAAAATGAAACACATATTTTGGTTGGAGGGAAAATTGAATTCAAAGTTTGAAATAAAGGAGAGACATGATGAGCCTTGGGAAAGGGGGTGCCCAAAGTCTAAGAAAGGGGGTGCCCACCTACTTTTTCTCTTCCCCATGCATCATACTCCACTTAAATCCCAGCCATCCATCTCTTTTTGGTACAATCTCCACCCTCTTTCTACCCAACTTTCCCTATAAATAGCCCATGATAAGGAGGAGAAAGAGAGTTCTTCTTTTGGCAATTTTTCTCCCAACCTTAGGTCGTCGATTTCTCTCTCTTCAGTTCATTTTCTGCTCTTGCACTCTTCATTTAAGTTCTTCATTGTTAAATGCTCTACAACTTCTGCTTCTGTATTATCTTCTAATTCCTTCTAGTTTTTAAGTTATTTTATGTTTTTCACTGTACTGTCCTGTTCATCTGTAAACCAATATTTCTCTCTGTTCTCCCCTTATTTCTCCCCTTTAAATTCATTTTCTCCTCTTACTATCTTCATGAAAAATCTTTTTTTAAAGTTTTCTACAATTTCTTTTTTACTTAATCTTCTAATTCTTTCTGATTTGTAAGTTCTTTCTCGTTTTTCAACTTATTGTCCTATGCTTTTACTGTTCATCCGAGGTGCTAGCTTATGTTATTCCTCCATTTTGAAGCTATTCTGCTCTTCGTTTCTATCTGAGTTCTTCATAAAAGTTCTTCCTCTTGTAGAGCTAGATTCTATTCTTATACTACTTCTTCTAATTTGATCACGTTTTAAAGTTATTTTTAATTCTTCTTAGTTCACTTTTTATGCACAGTTACTATTCATCCGTGCAGATCACTTCCCTTCTTCCTCTGATTTCACCCTCTTCCTCACATTTTATCTTTCTGTTTCCTTCATCAAAGTTATTTCTCTCTTCCCCCTCTTCAACTTCTTCTTCTTGGGCATCCCCTAATTCTTCTTGGGTTCAAAGTTATTCACCCTCCAAAGACAGCTTCAACGACGAAGGTGACTTCCTCCCGGTGTAGACGACATCTTCCGCAAGGTGGTTCGTGATCCAAGGCCAAGAGAGGATGACGCCGTCGTCACCATTTCTGCTACCATCTTCACACCTCAGGCTCCTTTTATTTTTATTGCTTTAGTTTCATTTTACTTCATTGTAATCTCGTCACATCTTTGTTGTAAGCTCGACTTGCATTTCATGTACTAGTTTCTTTAAGTTAATGAAAGGAGTTGTTCTTTTGATTTAGTTCTTGATCTTATACCCTCCCTACCTCCTTCTTCTATCTCATCTTTTCGCTTCATGTAATTATTTTCTATAGCATAGACGCATAGTCATAGGTGTTTTTAATTAAGTGTTTGGTTTGTTCATCATTTCACTATTTTATTTAAGTAAAGTAAAACCACAAGTGTTTTCCAAAGGACTCCAAAGTTTTTAACTCTAAAAATCTCTTCTTCCCTGTGGATTCGACCCTTCTTGCCACCATATTACGTCTCTCTTTCATCTAGTGTGAGTTAGAATTTTTAAGATTGATACGCGTGTTTTAAACGATGAACTTTTGCGTTATCAAGTATATGCAATGCGTGCTTCTAATTATGATCCTAGATTTATGATGTTTAGCCACTAATTGTCATCTCATATGTGTTATAGTGTGCCCAACTTGATGCAGCATCGTCAGAAGTAGGGACAGGGGGTGCCTCCTCTAGTTTGTGGACTTCTTATTCAGAGGTTACTTTACTCCACGATTAGCTTACCCGTGCCATGGCACGCGTCGTGGAGGTAGTGGGGGAGCTCTCTGCACAGGTGAGTGTTTCACCATTCAAGTTCAATTGTTCATGCTATGTCATGTTCCTAAAAATGGTGAATATGGCAAACATGAGAGATCCGAGAGATGCTTGCTTGTGCTACATAAGGTGAGGCAAGGATTGCGGAGCTAGAGGAGGAGCTGCGGCGTCGTTCAGATGATGACCTCCCCCGAGACGTCATGGAGTTGAGAATCTCCATCCAGCTAGAGAGGAGGGAGAGAGAGAGAGAGAGAGAGAGAGAGAGAGAGAGAGAGAGAGAGAGAGAGAGAGAGAACTGAGAGGTTGGTAGAGAGGGAGGAGAGGAGGGCCTTGGAGGCTCAGTTGTTGGAACTCCAAACCAGCCTAGGCATTACCGAACAGTGACTGAGAGATGGTGAGGAGCGCTATCAGAGAGCATGTGAGCGCGGTCTTTTTGTTAGCAGTTTCTTTGCTACCCCCTCAGAGCGACAGCATAATGTGGAGAGTGAGAGGGGGATGCAGGGCAATAGGAGTACCACCTCACATGGTTTGATGATGCCTCCTAGGGATCCTCGTCCTAGGGGTGATGAGGGGGATGATCAGAAGGGTGGTGGTGAGAGTTAGAGAGGTATGTTTGTACAACCACCCCCTCACTTATGATGTACATGACAGTTATGAAATGATTTCTTTTCTTGTCACAAGCTTGCGTCTTGTGCACTTGTTCCTTTTTATACACCTGTTCCTGTGTGACACACTTAACAAACAAGTTAGTTTTACCGTTCCGACTTGGCACCTTGCTCAATAAGTAAGTGATTACCTTAGGACTAGCCTTGATAACAGGTCAAGAGACCACGCCTTTATTAAATAAGGTAAAAGTAGAGAAAACGTAATGCAACACGTAAGCATGCAAATGTGAACGAGAAATTAAAACTGTAGCACACGAATGTGATCACGTGAAATGCAGATTTTTTTGTTTATTTTTGTTTGTTATTTTTTGTTGTTGTTTTTTTGTTATTATTTATTTATTATATATTTTTTATTTTATTTTGTTTTTTTTGTTCTATTTGGTTATTATTTTTTTGTGTTGTTTTTTTCTCCTTTTTGTTTTTTTGTTTTGTTTTCTTTTCCTTTTGTATTCTTTTTTTTTAAATTTTCGTAGCCCAACATAGCCCCTTCTAAAGGACGCGTAGAACGAAGGGCATCTACTCTTATAACAAACCGGCATAGTTCTTGGATCAAGGGAATTTACTCGTTCATAAACCATTCTTAATAGTTCAACCCGAGGTCAACATGCTCGATTGTTCCTCCTACTCAAGATCTCATTCGGCGGCCTCCTCCAAAGTCCGCTTCCACCATCCCTTAAGTTCGGAGCATACCACTTAGAGAGAAGGGAACAATGTGTTTAAGAAGTTCACGAGAGGGTTCGAGAGACCTGGGAAGATGTCCCTCTCCTGCCCTATTACCCATTGGGGTTCGGTCGTTGGCAAGTGGGGGTTTCTTTTGTTTTTCTTTCCCTCATCCCTTTTGAGATGCATTTTTACGACCAGGGTTTTCCCTGTGGGGACTTTTCCCTTTGACATGCATTTGGGGATATTACATTTTTTTTTGAAATTGCTATTTTGCTGCCCCATGCCGTGACTTCCTCCTTCTAAGGTGGTGGTTAAGTTTAGTAGTCTAGCCCAAGGTCTCGCTCCCTCGTCGTAAACCGAGAAGGCGAGAATGGGTAGTACCCTACATCCTCAGTCCGACTCTAGCTTCCTTCACATTTCACGCTGTTTGATTTCGAGAGCGGAGTGTGTGTGTGCGCGCAAGTTAACCCTGGGTTAGACTACAAAGACCGAAGAGTGAATTGCCAGCTCTGCCAATCCTTGTACCATGCTGGTTGTTACACCTATTTAAGGGTAGTACTTCTTAAGGTAGATCCCATTCCAAGGATAGGATAGCTCGACTCCCTCTGAATTGACTAGCCTATAGGCGTTGCCAGGATACATAGCCTGAATCACATATGGACCTTCCCAATTGGGTTGGAGTTTAGAACGCGGCCCACCAGGTTTCACAAAAACTCTCTTTACTACCATCTCATCGACTTTAAATTTCCTTTCAATGACCTTCTTTTGATAAAAATGTGTGATCTTATTTTGATAAATATGTGCATGCTCGGCAGCGACCAGTCGCTTCTCGTTTAAGAGTTCCAATTGGGCAAAGAGTGAATCGCGACGTTCGTCAGTGGAAAGTTCCTTATCTAATTGTGCCCTAAGAGAAGGAATCAGAGTCTCGTATGGGACCACCGCCTCTATCCCATAAGTAAGGGCGAATGTAGTTTTTCCAGTAGGAGTACGGATTGAAGTACGATAGGCCCATAGAGCTCCGATAAGCTTTTCTAGCCAATCTGAGAACTTATTAGACTCACAAGTTTTCTTTATGATTTTGATCAATGTTTTATTAGTGGCCTCCGTCTGGTCATTGCCTTGTGGATAATAAGGTGATGACTGATGCAATGTAATTTTATACCTTTTGTAGAGGTCCTGAAGGTCCTAGGAAATGAATTACGGTCCATTGTAAGTGATGATTGTGCTTGGAATGTCGAACATGGCGATGATGTTCTTCATGATGAACTTGCAAACCGTTGTTGCTTTGATCTCTACATAAGCTTCTGCTTCGGCCCATTTGGTGAAATACTCCGTCGCAGTAAGGATAAAAGATTTTTGCTTGGTGAGGGAGTTAGAATCACCGAGAGGACCAATGATGTCGAACGCCCACATGGAGAAAGGCCATGGGGAGGATATTGGATGGAGTGAGGAAGATGGTGAATGAATTTTATCGACATGAAGTTGGCACTTAACACACCTACGGATGTACATAGCACAATCTTCTTCCATGGTGGGCCAGTAAAAGTCTTATCTAAGGATCTTCTTAGCAAGCATTTGACTATTCACATGGCCACCACACACACCTGAGTATGCTTTCTTAACAAACCTCTAGACCTCGTCATCATCAAGACATCTCAAAAGAACACCAGTGAGGCTTCTCATGTACAACACTCCTCCAACCAATGTGTACTTCTGGGCTTTCTTATCTTCCATTGTGACTTCTTCAGGGTAAGACTAATCTTTGCACTATTTGGCAATCTCACAAAACCATGGTTTCTCCTCATCTGCCAATTCTTCTTCCAATTCTACTAACATGATTTGCCTCTTCTCAACAATTTCTCCCTCTTTGATCTTTCTCAATAGTTCTTCCTTAATCTTTAAAAATACAGTGTCTTGAACATTAGGGGTAAGACGCTTGTGAATGATGATAGACTCAAGACGTCTACCTAGAGGGAAGGTTAATGATGATGCCAATGAGGCAAGGGCATCGGCCAGAATATCTTGGTTACGAGGGACCTGGACAAAGATCAGCTTGGTGAATAGTTTAACATGGGCGGAAGTGAGCTCCTGATAGGGCTTGAGCTTAGGATCGAGAGCGCAGTACTTGGTGAGTACCTGGCGGAGAATGAGTTGACTATCACCCACAATTCGTAGCTCGGTGACACCAAAAGAATGAGCGGCCCCTAGCCCAGCTAGAAGAGTCTCATATTCAACTATGTTGTTGGTGACAGGGAATGCGAGCTGAAAAGTCTATGGAATGGTGACACCTTCAGGTGATAGGAGAACAATGTCGACACCTCTCCCTTGAGAATTCAAAGCTCCATCAAAATGTAACGTCCACATGTGGTCAGTTGATTGGTTGAGGGACATTAGTTTTTCATCTGGAAACTCTGATTGGATAGGGTCAAATTTGGGGAGAGGATGATGGGCGAGATGTTCCGCTATGGCGTAGCCTTTAATCGCCTTTTGCTGAACATAGGTGATATCAAACTGAGATAGAAATCTTTGCCAGCGTGCTAGCCTATCAGTGAGGACATATTTCTCCTAGAGATACTTGATAGGATTCATTCGGGCGATCAATTGAACTTCGTGAGCTAGAAAATAGTGTTTCAATTTCTGTACTACCCAAACTAGGGTGGCAAAGATTTTCTCCATAACTGTGTACTTCTACTCACAGGGGCTGTGGAGTTTGGACAAGTAGTAGGTTGCCCTTTCCTTACCTTCTTCATCTATTTGTGCAAGGACAACTCCCACATAGTCATCCAAGACTGAGATGTAAAGAATCAGAGGTTTGTCTAGGGTAGGTGGTATCTGGAGGGGTGGATTAGCCAGATATTCTTTCAATCCTTCAAAAGCTTCCTGACACTTAGAATGCCAACGAAATTTGACCCCCGACTTGGTCAACTCATAGAAGGGTTTACACCTTTGTGAATGTTGGGACACAAACTGACGAATAAATTGTAACCTCCCAATCAAACCTACAACTTCTCTTAAATTCTTCAGAGGTGGCATATCCCTAATTGCCTTTGCCATGTTAGGATCTATCTCAATACCCCTTTTCCTCACGATGAAACCAAGCAGCTTGCCCGATAAGACACCAAATACACACTTCTTAGGATTCATCTTTAACTTGAATTCCCTCAATCTTTGTAACACTTTTGTTAGAACTTTTGCATATTCCACCCTAGTTCTTCATTTCACCAACAAATAATCCACATACACCTCCAAATACATGTGCATCATGTCATGAAATATTGTCATCATAGCTCTTTGATAAGTAGCTCCAGCATTCTTCAGCCTAAATGGCATGACCACGTAATAATAAGTTCCCCAAGGTGTCGTGAATGATGTCTTCTCCTGATCTTCTTCTGCCAAACGAATTTGATTATATCTTGAAAAGCCATCCATAAATGAGGGAGTCTCAAATCATGCCGTCTTGTCAATCAGCACATCAATGTGAGGCAAGGGGAAATCATCCTTTGGACACGCATGGTTAAGGTCCCGAAAGTCAATATAGATCCTAACCTTTCCATCCTTCTTCATGACCGGAACAATGTTTGCCACCCATTGGGGGCAAAGGATGACTATGATTAATCTAACTTTGTGGAGGTTGTCGACCTCTTCATTCATTTTCAAATCCATTTGAGGGAAGGCAATCAAGTTGCGGATGCCCTGGCCTCTTATGCATGTTTTACTCACATTAATAGCATTTTTACCAGTGTGTGGGATCTCCCTCGATTGGCAAGGGGAGCATTTAGACTGGATAAGGGCGGATTGCCCACTATACGCAATTGTAATTAGCCTATTGGCTTTATAGTTTTTGGTTTTTGGCTGTAGATATGGATAGGGGTATGCCCCGGAGAAGATGTATTCTTTCATATAATCAATAAAATTCTTTGGTCACATGATCGGTCTGGAGGAGTGAGAACATGTTCCCCCCTTGGGGGAATGTGCATTCGACCAGATTTGATTCTGATTGGCCGATGTTGAAAAAAAAAATCCATTTGAGGGTGGAAACGCCTTAACTTTTGCTTTACCGAGAAGGACCCTGGTTTTAAAGTTAAATGGTGTTCAACCAGGGTGGAATTCAGGCTTGGCATGTCCTCGTAACTCCATGTGAATGTGTCCTTATACTCCTTAAGAACCTCCATTAATGCCTCTTCTTCAAATGATGGCATATTATCACTTATGAGGATAATCCTAGGGTCTTCCTCGATTCCCAAGTTTATTTCTTTAGTAGATTCTTCTACAGCGGCTGACGGCTCATCAAATCTTCTCATCCCACTAGCATAGGTGTCAGCCGCGTCCTCATATTCCTCATCCCATTCTTCAATAGGGTACTCATCATTTATGATCTCATAAACTTTATACCCTTCATCTATTGTACAATTCTCCTCACATTCTATTTCTGGCAGTTGGATGGGATTCTCTAACAGTTGAGGAATCTCTAGACATGCTTGGCACTTATTATCTAAATCTAGGAGGAACCGATGAGGGATTTGCTTACCCTTAGATTTTCTCTTAGGTGATACCCTTGACTCGTTATTCCTAACCTGACTGACCTATCCTAGAGAAGAAATCTGAAAAATCCACTGAACAGAACTGCTTCAAACAAATGTGGATTCCCAAAACCATTCTCTCTTTCTTTACTTGCACTCCATCTGCATTGGAGCCCAATCAGACTTGGGTTCCAAACTCTTTGCCCTAATTGTGTGTACAGGTATGTCTGACAGCCAAGAGCAACTTGTGGTACTTGGACAGTGGCTGCTCCAGGCATATGACAGAGATAAGGCCAAGTTTTGCATGCTAACTGAAAAGCTAGGAGGCCTTGTCACCTTTGGAAGCAACACAAAGGGTAGGATCATTGGATCAGGTAAGGTAGGTAAGTGTTCTACCTGCTGCATTGATGATGTTATGCTGGTTGAAGGGTTAGCTTACAATTTACTTAGTATCAGCCAGTTATGTGATAAGGGTCATAAGATTTTATTTGATTCTCAATGCTGCAAGGTTTTTGAACCTGATTCAGAAATTGTAAAATTCTCTGGAAAAAGAATAAATAACACATACATGATAGATCTAGATGATATTCAGCATTCTAACCTATGTCTTACTGCCAATAGAGAAGATTTAGCATTTTTATGGCATCGTAGGTTAGGCCATGCTAGTTATACCATTTTGCATAAACTAAACAAGTATAGCATGGTTAGAGGACTTCCTGAAGTTTCCTTCAAGAAAGAAAATAAAATCTGTGATGCATGCACTCAATCAAAGATAACTAGAAAGTCATTTAAGTCTAGAACTGAAAATCTGTCTTCCAAACCTTATGAGCTGATACACATGGACCTTTTTGGGCCAACCAGATCTGTCAGCTTATCAGGGAGGAGGTATGGGTTTGTTATGGTAGATGACTTTTCTAGGTATACTTGGGTTTATTTCTTATCTAATAAGAGTGATGTATTTTTAGAATTTCAGGAGTTCTGTATAAGAATAAATCATAAAATTGAAAATATTTTGACTGATCATGGAGGTGAGTTTGAAAACTCACACTTTGAAGAATTTTGCAGGTCAAGTGGGATTCATCATAAGTTCTCCTCACCCAGGACACCTGAGCAGAATGGTGTTGTCGAAAGGAGGAACAGAACTCTAGTAGAAATGGGCCGAACTCTCTGAGTTGAAGGTCAACTACCAAGAAAATTCTGGGCTGAAGCAGTCAACACAGCCTGTTATGTAATTAACATGGCAATGGTAAGACCTTCCACCCAGAAAATCCCTTATGAGATTTTGAGAGGTAAGAAACCTTCAATCGCCCACTTCAAGGTCTTTGGTTGTAAATGTTTTATACATATAAATGACAATAGGGACCTTGATAAATTTGAGCCAAAAGGTGAACTAGGAATCTTCCTCGGTTATTCTGAAAACACCCGGGCTTATAGAGTGTTCAATTTAAACTCAAAAATTGTTGAAGAATCTCTACACATTATCTTTGATGAAACCTTGATGGAAACCAACCATGTTATTGCAAGAACAAAGATGGGAACATTTTGAAAGATGAAAACTCTGCAGACCAGTCTGATGGTGAGGAAGATAAAGAAGAGCAAAATGAAGAAGAACCTGAAGTTCAGGGGGAGGTAAGTGAAATTCCTGAAACTCAGATTGTTAATATTAGATATCTTAAAGATCACCCTATGAATAATGTCATTGGCAATCTGAATGATCCCCCTACAACTAGAGGTCACTTTAGAATTCAGGATGAATTAAATGCATATGCTCTTGTCTCTCAAATTGAACCCAAGTCCATTGACTGTGCCCTCAAGGATATGCATTGGATTAATGCCATGCATGAGGAGCTTAATCAGTTCGACAGGAACAAGGTGTGGCACTTGGTCCCACCTCCTGATCATGGAACAGTCATAGGGACTAGGTGGGTTTTCAGGAATAAATCTGATGAATTAGGGAATATTGTTAAAAATAAAGCCAGACTTGTTGCTCAGGGGTACAACCAGGAGTTTGGTATTGACTTTGAAGAGTCATTTGCCCCTGTAGCCAGATTAGAAGCAGTTAGAATTTTATTAGCTTATGCATGTTCCCTAGGTATAATCCTCCAGCAGATGGATGTAAAATCTACATTCTTGAATGGGGAAATTAATGAGGATGTTTATGTTAGACAGCCCCCTGGGTTTGAATGTCTAGATTTCTCTAATCATGTTTACAAATTAAATAAAGCTCTCTATGGTCTTAAGCAAGCTCCCAGAGCTTGGTACGACAGGTTGAGCAAGTTTCTCACTGATCAAAATTTCACTAGAGGAGTAGTTGACCAGACCTTGTTTACAAAGGTGAGTCATTCTGAAATTCTTATTGTACAGATTTATGTGGATGATATCATTTTTGGGTCAACTAACCCCAAATTGTGTGAGGAATTTTCTGAAACAATGACTAATGAGTTTGAAATGAGCTCAATGGGTGAGCTCAAATTGTTTCTTGGACTATAGGTTACACAAACAAAGGATGGAATGTTTATCACTCAGTCCAAGTACACAAGGGATCTACTCAAGAAATACAAGATGGATAACCTTAAAGAGATAGCTTCTCCAATGGGTACATTTACAAGCTTGGATGAAGACACTAAAGGTAACCCATTTGACCAGAAGTTATACAAAGGTATGATCGGATCCCTTCTCTACTTAACAGCATCTAGGCCTGATATTCAATTCGCTGTAGGATTATGTGCTAGGTTTCAGGCCAGTCCTAAAGAAAATTATTTTAAAGCAGTGAAAAGGATTTTTAGATATCTGCTAGGCACCCAAGAGCTAGGATTATGGTATCCTGCTAGGTGTGAGTTAGAGCTTCTAGCTTACACTGATGCTGATTATGCTGGGTGTCGAGTAGATAGAAAAAGCACTAGTGACTACTGTCAATTCCTTGGTGGCTGTCTAGTATCTTGGGCATCTAAGAAGCAACACACTATAGCCTTGTCGACAGCTGAGGCTGAATATGTTGCAGCAGGTAATTGTGCTGCCCAAGTACTTTGGATTAAGCACCAACTAGATGATTATCAGATAAAACTGGAATGTATTCCAATTCTATGTGATAATACTAGTGCCATATGCCTTGCTAAAAATCCTGTTCATCATTCTAGGACTAAGCACATAGAAATAAAACATCATTTTCTAAGAGATGCTATAAACAAAAAGGAAATTGAACTGGATTTCATTGAAACAGACAAACAAGTTGCTGATATCTTTACTAAGCCACTTGGAAATGAAAATTTTAAATTTTTTAGAAGAGAACTTGGCTTGTGTAAATTTCAGCATAATGAATGAACTCTTTGTTGACTTGAATAAAACTTTTGAGCTGCTTTGAATAAACTTCTGATTTGGACTTGCTGTTGATAGATTGAATAAACATTGTGCAACAGACTTATGATAATGCATGACTCTCATATTTTTATTGCACTCATGATCATCATTGCATATATATGTCTAGATGCATGATATGTCTATATTTCTGCATGGGTCATACTGCACGATATGATAGTCTGAGTAAGCATGAACTTCAAAAATCATCTGATCTATCATCTTTTGCAAAAATTGCATGCATATAGACAGGGGGAGTCTTGTCAGAATTTCAAGGTGAACTGGTGCGTCGACGCTACTATTATGTGGCGTTGACGCAGTGAACTAGATCTGTGAATATCTCTATTTCATTATTCTGATGAGTTGACGCTGCAATAGCATGGAGTCGACGCACTGACACTATCTCAGTGTCTTATACTGTTGCCTCTTCAACTGATGCGTAGACGCCTTGAACTCCCAGCATCAACGCTGTCTATTCAATCCTTGACTCTGAATGATTGAGTCTGACAGTATGGCAATCTTTTAGTCAGTTCTAATATTAAGCAATAGAAAATAGATTTCTTCTTTCATAAGAACTTTAATTGCTTAAAGACTGACTTAATGGTTTAAAATTTATAATCTTTAGAGTTGAAAGACTACAATCAGTAAATAAGGATGCTGAAAAATGATAAAGCTCTCAACCTTATCTTATTTCATGTCAGACAAAGCTAATTATATCTGAAATCTGAAAACTCATCTGAAATCATCTTAGAGAAGCTAGGTATGTGTATTGTCCTTAAACAAGTCATTCTGAAACAAATAAAGGGTAGCTAAGAAAGATATTGAAAAATATTAAAAATTATTTGAAAAATAGCATTGACAGAGCAATGACTGGTAAATCACTGAGAAACTGAGTGATCCATCAAAGAAGTGGACACCACTCATGTCATGAGGTGTATCAGCTATCTTTGTATAAAATGATCAAAACAGTAGGTTGTTTTCACTGAGTACCTGGGGGTAACTGGCGTCTAATAAACGTGTACCCTCACACAAAAAGGTGTCAATCAATTCTATTGAGTTTGATCATAGGCAAGATGGTCCATCATGTTGAGTATCTAGGGGTATTGGCGTCTGATAAACGTATACCCTTACGCAAAAAGACTTTTGGTACCTGAATGCCCTAAATGAATAATACTGAAAATGCTGTTCCTTCAAAGAAATTTCATGGATGTCAATTGTTTAATTTCAATACATGACCTGGTTTCTCTTAACACATTTTACTGAGTCTATGAAAGTAAGATATTCTGAAACTGAATCTCTCATGTAAATATGACTCTGGTTTATTATTTTATCATGCACATCTACCTTATCCAATGAATGCAGTGCATGAACTCTCATTTTTATAACCTTTAAACCAGAATTTCAATTTCTAAGCCGTTTCTCAGTTCATATGACTGAAGGTTCTGTGCTTTAGTTGCTTAATTTCTGAACTACTTGCTAAGAGTGCCAGTCAGCTGGACTTTCTTTTTCTTCGCTTGCACTCACTTTCCCTCCTATTTGTTGATGGCAAAGGGGGAGAATATTGTCTGAATTCTTTCTTTCAGTTCAGGGGGGGTGAATTCTGAATTGAGAATTCTACATTCAGGGGGAGTGTATGCATCTGCATCATGGTATGGCAAAAGGGGGAAATTTTATTAGCAGGGAGTTGCTTACATTTTGTAGCATGCAGGATGTCATTCATAGCATCTACATGCATCTGCATAACAATCTGAATAACAAATCATGTCCTTCATCAAAAAATGCATCTGTATGACAGGATGTTGCTACTCTATATGATAGGGGGTTGCCATCATCAAAAAGGGGGAGATTGTTGTGACTCCTCTGTGTTGATGGTGTTGACATGTAACTTTACTTCATATGGCAACACATTGTTTTGATTGATTGGCAACACTGTTTATGTTTTGATGAAATTACCTTATCAGATTGTCTGTGTGTTATATGCATTTTATCTTGTTTTCACACTGAACACACACTCAAAGTCTCAATGTGTATACATTGCTTCAGCAACGTAAGTCTATACACTGCACGTTCAAGACCAAAGTATATACATTGCTACATTACCTGCTAGAGTGAAATCTGTACAGCCGAAGCACACATATCAAGTCTATACTTGAAGCTACTGTGCAAGTCCACACATTGGCCTTCAGGCTTGAAAGTCTGTACATTGGACTGCGTCAACTCATTGCATTGGCTAAGTCTATACACTATCCGTCTCACTTAGAGTCTAAGGGAAAGTCTATACATTGGACGGTGTCAGGCGAAGTATGTACAATGAGCGTCTCATGTAAGTCCACACATTGGACTGTAGCATGCATTTGTCAATGGCATCTAAGTCTGTACAATGACCGTCTTCCTTAGCATCTTGATCCTCCAAGTCTATACAGGCTTCTGTTTTACAAAGTCTGTACATTGGTCTCAGACTCCAAAGTCTATACATTGCCTGTTGACTGCAAAGTCTATGCAGAGCTCAAGAGTTCGAAGTCTATACACTGGACTATAGCAGACCCGAAGCCAAGTCCATACATCGGACTATTTATGATTTCATTGGTAGAGTCTGTACATCAGACGCGCATGCTCGCCTGTCCCCCCGGATGCTCTCCTGGGATCGAGTATGCCCTCCAGTGACTGCTAATGCTTCCCTAACTTTGAGGATGCTCCCCTGGAGCAGTGATTGCTCCCCAGAGATAGCATGTGCTCCACATGCTCCCCTAACGCTGGTGATGCTGTCCAGAGGCCATAGACGCTCCCCTGAGACTTCATATGCTCCCGTGGGAGAACGCACTAGTCTCTGGGTATTTAAAAGAATTGTATTACATGCATTCCCTTTCACTAAGTCTGTACAATGCATGCGCTTTCACAAGTCTATACAATGCATTTCATTTTACAAAGTGTCGACACCAAGTTGATACTCCGATACTCTGTCTGACAGGTGCTCTGCTCGTGAAGCTTAAGGAGGGCACGTGATCCGAGGCTGGAAGGCCTGACCAGATGCTGACACGTGGATGGAATTGCCTCGGATCTGGCGAATTCACTTGGGCGGGAAAACGTGGAAGCCACGCGCCCTTATCCACCTGCTGCTGTCAGTATATATAGTAGTCTTCATCTTCTGTAAAGGCTGATCGAAGTTGGCGAAGTCTATACATCCAGTCTGAAACAGCAGCCACCGAGCTCCACTGTGAGAGAAGAAAAGCAGAGAAGAAGAAAAGGAGAGAAGAAGAAAGAGAGAAGAGATGAGTTGAGAGAGTTATTGTGAGAGCTTGTGAATCAGTCTCTTGGTCCAGTTACCAGAGCTGATATTGCTCAACTTTGAGCTACAGTCGTTTTGGTTTTCTTCCATTCGATTGTGTGTTTTGTTTATTTTCAGTCTTGCTATTTTCTCTTTGAAAACTCTTGTTCTATCAAGCTGTTAGTCAATGGTTTCAAGCTGTGAGGCAGTGGGTTGCAGAGGTGTTCCTCTGGTCGGCTAAGCTGTAGTGCCCAGCAGAGCAAGCTGTGATGCTCAGCTGTTGCAGAGGGTGCTCCTCTGGTCGGGATAAGCTGTAAGCCCCAGCCGTTGTTGGCAAGCTGTAGAGCCCAGCAGATTGAAGCTGTGTATCAGCAGTAATCCACATTCAAGTTGAATGTGGGGTGGACGTAGGTCGGATTGACCGAACCACCTAAAAGCCTTGTGCCTCTCGTGTGTTTGATTGCTTGTTCAGCAGATCTTGTGTGTTTCATTCAGTGCATTGGCTGTGTTCGTTTAGTGTTCTTATAATTCTGCATTTGATTCTAGGCCTAATTTTTAAATAGCCAGTTGATCTATTCACCCCCCCCCTCTAGATCCACATCCTGTGGTGATAGAGCCTTCCATCTGACTTCAACACTTGGTATCAGAGCTAGACTCTTCTACAGGGACTTACCGCCCGAAGAGGATAAGCACAGATGGACGGAAGAGGGATGATAGCTGAAGGACACTCCACATCCAAGCCCCCGTACTTCGATGGAACCAACTATGCATACTGGAAGCACTGTATGCAGGTATTCTTGAGGGCTAAAGATTATGAAATTTGGAAGGTGGTTAGCAAGGGACCTTTCGAGCTGTCCCCAAATGAAGATGTATGGACCAAGGAAGAAATTAGAAGGTCCACGCTCAACTGGAGTGCAATCAATGCAATCCAGTGTTCTCTGCATCCCACCGAGTTCTCACGAATATCTGCCTGCTCCTCAGCGAAGGAAATGTGGGATGCACTTGAAGTCATCTATGAGGGGACTTCACAAGTCAGAGAGACTAAGACTAATCCACTGGTTTCAGAATACGAAGCCTTCAAGATGAAGCCTAATAAGACGATCAAAGAAATGTATGCTCGGCTGACTATTATCACAAATGGTCTCAGAGGCTTCGGGAAAAATATTCTGAGTATGATGTAGTCAGGAAGATCTTACGATCCTTGACTCCAATTTGGCACACCAAGGCCACAGTTATGGAAGAGTCAAGAGATCTGCACAATACTAAGGCAGATGAGCTGATCGGATCTCTAATGGCTTATGAGATGAATATGCCGAAGATAGAGGAGGCTGACAGAAAGAGGAAGCCTATAGCTCTGAAGGCTGGTGCTAGCAGATCCAGTCGATCCAGCCCCAACGGATCATCAACTGAAGAGAGCTTGTCTGAAGAAGAAGTGGCAAATGCTGATATTGCCATGATTACTAGGGAATTCCGGAGATTTCTCAAGAAGGAAGGAAGAAGATTCAGCCGAAGAAATCCCAACAGTGGCCGCCGAGACACAAGGTATAAATCAAACCCTGTAAAGAAAGCTGAAACTAATATTTGCTATCAATGCAGGAAGGCGGGTCACTTTAAAGTTGAATGTCCGACAAATCAGAACCTCAAGGATAAGTCCAAGAAGAAGAACACAAAAGGGAAAGCTATGGTGACTACCTGGAGTGATGAGGATGAGAGATCTTTGAGCGTCACTTTGGACATTGAAGTTGAAGCTGAGAAGCCAATCTGTCTCATGGCAACCAGCTCAGAAGATAGAGAGGAAGAATCTGATGAGGTATCCTCTCGCTATGAAAATTTTACTATTACTGATTGGATGGTTGCTTATGATGAACTTACTGATAGAGTAGATGAGGTCAGAAAAGAAAACAGGCATCTACGAAGAAAAATTAAAATCATGCAAAATGATACCTCATTGTCTGATAAAATTGCCTGCTTAGAAACTGAAAACAGTAAGCTGAAACTCACATGTTCTGAATTTGAAGAAATCAATAAAGAACTGAAAATGTCTAAGGAAGAAAATGTGAGATTAGACAATGAAATTGATGCATGGAAACTGAAAATTCAGAATTATGAAAATGAGATAAAAATTGTTTCTGAAAAATATGAAGCTGTCCTCAATGTGAATAATGAGTTAAAAAAATCTATTGATGAAGTTCAGAAAGATAATGAGGATAAGCTAAAAACAATTGAGAAAATGACCCAAGGATCTGAAAATTTAGATGCATTATTGGGGTCAAAGGTAAATTTCAGAAGAGAGGGCCTAGGATTCAACTCTAGTGCAACTAAAAGCTTTGGAATGAAAACTATTTCCTTTGTTGCACAAAAGGAAAAAGGACCTTTGATCAACATGAATTCTAATAATGCTGTAAAGACAAATTTGAATCTGAAAAGGCTAAATGCAGAGGAGAAGGGCAAACAGAAAGAAGGTGAGCCTAGTAGTCCAAACCTAGCTCTAGTACTCAACCCAAGGTTAGGGGTCAGCCTGTTCAGGTAAACAAAACCCATGTCAATACCAAAAAGTCTTCACCACCATCATCACAGAAAAGGACCCAACAAAAACCTATGAATAGGTCAGTAGGGTCAAGGGTGTAGGGAAGACAAAATATTTTCAGAAGTCAGCCCAACAAATTCAATCCACCTAGAGTTCAGTCCTACTACCCCACACAGCCAATCTATCCTAATGGGTGTGGGTGGACTAGAACTCAAAGGATGTATACATGGTATGTTCATCAACCTACACACTTTTACAGACCCTATGTCAGAAATTGGGAAAATAGACATGGTAGTCGGATGCCTAGGAATTACCAACATTTCCACAGCTAGCCCAGGAACTACTATGGCCAAAACTTTATGAATGCAACCTGTCCGAAGCATTGGCACAATAACAACAACTATGTGAATAACTCTGTTGGTGCATATAAGAAGAAAGTCAACAAGAAAAAGCAAAACAAAAAGAAATCTGGAAAATCCACTGAACAGAACTGCTTCAAACAAATGTGGATTCCCAAAACCATGCCCTCTTTCTTTACTTGCACTCCATCTGCATTGGAGCCCAATTAGACTTGGGTTCCAAACTCTTTGCCCTAATTGTGTGTACATGTATGCCTGGCAGCCAAGAGCAACTTGTGGTACTTGGACAGTGGCTGCTCCAGGCATATGACAGGAGATAAGGCCAAGTTTTACATGCTAACTGAAAAGTTAGGAGGCCTTGTCACCTTTGGAAGCAACACAAAGGGTAGGATCATTGGATCAGGTAAGGTAGGTAAGTGTTCTACCTGCTGCATTGATGATGTTATGCTGGTTGAAGGGTTAGCTTACAATTTACTTAGTATCAGCCAGTTGTGTGATAAGGGTCATAAGGTTTTATTTGATTCTCAATGCTACAAGGTTTTTGAACCTGATTCATAAATTGTAAAATTCTCTGAAAAAAGAATAAATAACACATACATGATAGATCTAGATGATATTCAGCATTCTAACCTATGTCTTACTGTCAATAGAGAAGATTTAGCATTTTTATGGCATCGTAGGTTAGGCCATGCTAGTTATACCATTTTGCATAAATTAAACAAGTATAGCATGGTTAGAGGACTTCCTGAAGTTTCCTTCAAGAAAGAAAATAAAATCTGTGATGCATGCACTCAATCAAAGATAACTAGAAAGTCATTTAAGTCTAGAACTGAAAATCTGTCTTTCAAACCTTATGAGCTGATACACATGGACCTTTTTGGGCCAACCAGATCTGTCAGCTTATCAGGGAGGAGGTATGGGTTTGTTATGGTAGATGACTTTTCTAGGTATACTTGGGTTTATTTCTTATCTAATAAGAGTGATGCATTTTTAGAATTTCAGGAGTTCTGTATAAGAATAAATCATAAAATTGAAAATATTTTGACTGATCATGGAGGTGAGTTTGAAAACTCACACTTTGAAGAATTTTGCAGGTCAAGTGGGATTCATCATAAGTTCTCCTCACCCAGGACACCTGCGCAGAATGGTGTTGTCGAAAGGAGGAATAGAACTCTAGTAGAAATGGGCCGAACTCTCTTAGTTGAAGGTCAACTGCCAAGAAAATTCTGGGCTGAAGCAGTCAACACAGCCTGTTATGTAATTAACAGGGCAATGGTAAGACCTTCCACCTAGAAAACCCCTTATGAGATTTTGAGAGGTAAGAAACCTTCAATCGCCCACTTCAAGGTCTTTGGTTGTAAATATTTTATACATATAAATGACAAGAGGGACCTTGATAAATTTGAGCCAAAAGGTGAACCAGGAATCTTCCTTGGTTATTCTGAAAACACCCGGGCTTATAAAGTGTTCAATTTAAACTCAAAAATTGTTGAAGAATCTCCACACATTATCTTTGATGAAACCTTGATGGAAACCAACCATGGTTATTGCAAGAACAAAGATGGGAACATTTTGAAAGATGAAAACTCTGCAGACCAGTTTGATGGTGAGGAAGATAAAGAAGAGCAAAATGAAGAAGAACCTGAAGTTCAGGGGGAGGTAAGTGAAATTCCTGAAACTCAGATTGTTAATATTAGATATCTTAAAGATCACCCTGTGAATAATGTCATTAGCAATCTGAATGATCCCCCTAGAACTAGAGGTCAATTTAGAATTCAGGATGAATTAAATGCATATGCTCTTGTCTCTCAAATTGAACCCAAGTCCATTGACTGTGCCCTCAAGGATATGCATTGGATTAATGCCATGCATGAGGAGCTTAATCAGTTCGACAGGAACAAGGTGTGGCACTTGGTCCCACCTCCTGATCATGGAACAGTCATAGGGACTAGGTGGGTTTTCAGGAATAAATCTGATGAATTAGGGAATATTGTTAAAAATAAAGCCAGACTTGTTGCTCAGGGGTACAACTAGGAGTTTGGTATTGACTTTGAAGAGTCATTTGCCCCTGTATCCAGATTAGAAGCTGTTAGAATTTTATTAGCTTATGCATGTTCCCTAGGTATAATCCTCCAACAGATGGATGTAAAATCTGCATTCTTGAAGGGGGAAATTAATGAGGATGTTTATGTTAGACAGCCCCCTGGGTTTGAATGTCTAGATTTCCCTAATCATGTTTACAAATTAAATAAAGCTCTATATGGTCTTAAGCAAGCTCCCAGAGCTTGGTACGACAGGTTGAGCAAGTTTCTCACTGATCAAAATTTCACTAGAGGAGTAGTTGATCAGACCTTGTTTACAAACGTGAGTCATTCTGAAATTCTTATTGTACAGATTTATGTGGATGATATCATTTTTGGGTCAACTAACCCTAAATTGTGTGAGGAATTTTCTGAAACAATGACTAATGAGTTTGAAATGAGCTCAATGGGTGAGCTCAAATTGTTTCTTGGACTGTAGGTTACACAAACAAAGGATGGAATGTTTATCACTCAGTCCAAGTACACAAGGGATCTACTCAAGAAATACAAGATAGATAACCTTAAAGAGATAGCTTCTCCAATGGGTACATCTACAAGCTTGGATGAAGACACTAAAGGTAACCCATTTGACCAGAAGTTATACAAAGGTATGATCGGATCCCTTCTCTACTTAACAGCATCTAGGCCTGATATTCAATTCGCTGTAGGATTATGTGCTAGGTTTCAGGCCAGTCCTAAAGAAAATCATTTTAAAACAGTGAAAAGGATTTTTAGATATCTGCTAGGCACCCAAGAGCTAGGATTATGGTATCCTGCTAGGTGTGAGTTAGAGCTTCTAGCTTACACTGATGCTGATTATGCTGGGTGTCGAGTAGATAGAAAAAGCACTAGTGGCTACTGTCAATTCCTTGGTGGCTGTCTAGTATCTTGGGCATCTAAGAAGCAACACACTGTAGCCTTGTCTACAGCTGAGGCTGAATATGTTGCAGCAGGTAATTGTGCTGTCCAAGTACTTTGGATTAAGCACCAACTAGATGATTATCAGATAAAACTGGAATGTATTCCAATTCTATGTGATAATACTAGTGCCATATGCCTTGCTAAAAATCCGGTTCATCATTCTAAGACTAAGCACATAGAAATAAAACATCATTTTCTAAGAGATGTTGTAAACAAAAAGGAAATTGAACTAGATTTCATTGAAACAGACAAACAAGTTGCTGATATCTTTACTAAGCCACTTGGAAATGAAAATTTTAAATTTTTTAGAAGAGAACTTGGCTTGTGTAAATTTCAGCATAATGAATGAACTCTTTGTTGACTTGAATAAAACTTTTGAGCTGCTTTGAATAAACTTCTGATTTGGACTTGCTGTTGATAGATTGAATAAACATTGTGCAACAGACTTATGATAATGCATGACTCTCATATTTTTATTGCACTCATGATCATCATTGCATATATATGTCTAGATGCATGATATGTCTATATTTCTGCATGGGTCATACTGCACGATAAGATAGTCTGAGTAAGCATGAACTTCAAAAATCATCTGATCTATCATCTTTTGCAAAAATTGCATGCATATAGACAGGGGGAGTCTTGTCAGAATTTCAAGGTGAACTGGTGCGTCGAGGCTGCTATTATGTGGCGTTGACGCAGTGAACTAGATCTGTGAATATCTCTATTTCATTATTCTGATGAGTTGACGCTGCAATAGCATGGAGTCGACGCACTGACACTATCTCAGTGTCTTATACTGTTGCCTCTTCAACTGATGCGTAGACGCCTTGAACTCCCAGCGTCGACGATGTCTATTCAATCCTTGACTCTGAATGATTGAGTCTGACAGTATGGCAATCTTTTAGTCAGTTCTAATATTAAGCAATAGAAAATAGATTTCTTCTTTCATAAGAACTTTAATTGCTTAAAGACTGACTTAATGGTTTAAAATTTATAATCTTTAGAGTTGAAAGACTACAATCAGTAAATAAGGATGCTGAAAAATGATAAAGCTCTCAACCTTATCTTATTTCATGTCAGACAAAGTTAATTATATCTGAAATCTAAAAACTCATCTGAAATCATCTTAGAGAAGCTAGGTATGTGTATTGTCCTTAAACAAGTCATTCTGAAACAAATAAAGGGTAGCTAAGAAAGATATTAAAAAATATTGAAAATTATTTAAAAATAGCATTGACAGAGCAATGACTGGTAAATCACTGAGAAACTGAGTGATCCATCAAAGAAGTGGACACCACTCATGTCATGAGGTGTATCAGCTATCTCTGTATAAAATGATCAAAACAGTAGGTTGTTTTCACTGAGTACCTGGGGGTAACTGGCGTCTAATAAACGTGTACCCTCACACAAAAAGGTGTCAATCAATTCTATTGAGTTTGATCATAGGCAAGATGGTCCATCATGTTGAGTATCTAGGGGTATTGGTGTCTGATAAACGTATACCCTTACGCAAAAAGACTTTTGGTACCTGAATGCCCTAAATGAATAATACTGAAAATGCTGTTCCTTCAAAGAAATTTCATGGATGTCAATTGTTTAATTTCAATACATGACCTGGTTTCTCTTAACACATTTTACTGAGTCTATGAAAGTAAGATATTCTGAAACTGAATCTCTCATGTAAATATGACTCTAGTTTATTGTTTTATCATGCACATCTACCTTATCCAATGAATGCAGTGCATGAACTCTCATTTTTATAACCTTTAAACCAGAATTTCAATTTCTAAGCCGTTTCTCAGTTCATATGACTGAAGGTTCTGTGCTTTAGTTGCTTAATTTCTGAACTACTTGCTAAGAATGCCAGTCAGTTGAACTTTCTTTTTCTTCGCTTGCACTCACTTTCCCTCCTATTTGTTGATGGCAAAGGGGGAGAATATTGTCTGAATTCTTTCTTTCAGTTCAGGGGGGGCGAATTCTGAATTGAGAATTCTGCATTCAGGGGGAGTGTATGCATCTGCATCATGGTATGGCAAAAGGGGGAAATTTTATTAGCAGGGAGTTGCTTACATTTTGTAGCATGTAGCTTGTCATTCATAGCATCTACATGCATCTGCATAACAATCTGAATAACAAATCGTGTCCTTCATCAAAAAATGCATCTGTATGACAGGATGTTGCTACTCTATATGATAGGGGGTTGCCATCATAAAAAAGGGGGAGATTGTTGTGACTCCTCTGTGTTGATGGTGTTGACATGTAACTTTACTTCATATGGCAACACATTGTTTTGATTGATTGGCAACACTGTTTATGTTTTGATGAAATTACCTTATCAGATTGTCTGTGTGTTATATGCATTTTATCTTATTTTCACACTGAACACACACTCAAAGTCTCAATGTATATACATTGCTTCAGCAACGTAAGTCTATACACTGCACGTTCAAGACCAAAGTATATACATTGCTACATTACCTGCTAGAGTGAAATCTGTACAGCCGAAGAACACATATCAAGTCTATACTTGAAGCTACTGTGCAAGTCCACACATTGGCCTTCAAGCTTGAAAGTCTGTACATTGGACTGCGTCAACTCATTGCATTGGCTAAGTCTATAAACTGTCCGTCTCACTTAGAGTCTAAGGCAATGTCTATACATTGGACGGTGTCAGGTGAAGTATGTACAATGAGCGTCTCATGTAAGTCCACACATTGGACTGTAGCATGCATTTGTCAATGGCATGTAAGTCTGTACAATGACTGTCTTCCTTAGCGTCTTGATCCTCCAAGTCTATACAGGCTTCTGTTTTACAAAGTCTGTACATTGGTCTCAGACTCCAAAGTCTATACATTGCCTGTTGACTGCAAAGTCTATGCAGAGCTCAAGAGTTCGAAGTCTATACATTGGACTATAGCAGACCCGAAGCCAAGTCCATACATCGGACTGTTCATGATTTCATTGGTAGAGTCTGTACATCAGACGCGCATGCTCGCCTGTCCCCCGGGATGCTCTCCTAGGACCGAGTATGCCCTCCAGTGACTGCTAATGCTTCCCTAACTTTAAGGATGCTCCCCTGGAGCAGCGATTGCTCCCCAGAGACAGCATGTGCTCCACATGCTCCCCTGACGCTGGTGATGCTGTCCAGAGGCCATAGATGCTCCCCTGAGACTTCATATGCTCCCGTGGGAGAACGCACTAGTCTCTGGGTATTTAAAAGAATTATATTACATGCATTCCCTTTCACTAAGTCTGTACAATGCATGCGCTTTCACAAGTCTATACAATGCATTTCATTTTACAAAGTGTCGACACCAAGTTGATACTCTGATACTCTGTTTGACAGGTGCTCTGCTCGTGAAGCTTAAGGAGGGCACGTGATCCGAGGCTGGAAGGCCTGACCAGATGCTGACACGTGGATGGAATTGCCTCGGATCTGGCGAATTCACTTGGGCGGGAAAACGTGGAAGCCACGCGCCCTTATCCACCTGCTGCTGTCAGTATATATAGTAGTCTTCATCTTCTGTAAAGGCTGATCAAAGTTGGCGAAGTCTATACATCCAGTCTGAAACAGCAGCCACCGAGATCCACTGTGAGAGAAGAAAAGCAGATAAGAAGAAAAGGAGAGAAGAAGAAAGAGAGAAGAGATGAGTTGAGAGAGTTATTGTGAGAGCTTGTGAATCAGTCTCTTGGTCCAGTTACCAGAGATGATATTGCTCAACTTTGAGCTACAGTCGTTTTGGTTTTCTTCCATTCGATTTTGTGTTTTGTTTGTTTTCAGTCTTGCTATTTTCTCTTTGAAAACTCTTGTTCTATCAAGCTGTTAGTCAGCGGTTTCAAGCTGTGAGGCAACGGGTTGCAGAGGTGTTCCTCTGGTAGGCTAAGTTGTAGTGCCCAGCAGAGCAAGCTGTGATGCTCAGCTGTTGCAGAGGGTGCTCCTCTGGTCGGGATAAGCTGTAAGCCCCAGCCGTTGTTGGCAAGCTGTAGAGCCCAGCAGATTGAAGCTGTGTATCAGCAGTAATCCACATTCGAGTTGAATGTGGGGTGGACGTAGGTCGGATTGACCGAACCACCTAAAAGCCTTGTGCCTCTCATGTGTTTGATTACTTGTTCAGCAGATCTTGTGTGTTTCATTCGGTGCATTGGCTGTGTTCGTTTAGTGTTCTTCTAATTCCGCATTTGATTCTAGGCCTAATTTTTAAATAGCCAGTTGATCTATTCACCCCCCCTCTAGATCCACATCCTGTGGTGATAGAGCCTTCCATCTGACTTCAACAATATCTTGTATGTCAAACCACTTGCACCATTCGCACTCCGGGTCATCGACTTTTCCTCTCTTGAGAGTTCTTGAAGACCTCTCATCTAAATATGCAACTTGCGGCTTCTCATGTGCTCTCTGTGAGTGATCCTCCATCTGTACAACATGACCCTTTTTGAAGTGAGAGTATAGAGACCACTCAAGGGATTTCCCATCCGCTTCAATTGGCCGTTCAAAGCCTAGGCCGCCTCTAGGGATTAACCTTGTCTTCTTTATTGGCTTTAGCCTCCCTTGTGATTGTGCTCCTAAGCCTTTGTCTGGTTGATAGCCCATATTCATCATAATCTCCCATCCTTTATAATGGGGAGGGAGACGTGGCATTGGCGAGGAAAGTGGCTTCTTTTGTGTCAATGGAGCGCAACAAGGGTCATATATGTCCAATAGTGAGAGAATGGGCTTGTGGGTTTGCCAAACAGAAGGCAATGAAGTGGAAATAGCATCAACAGTAGGAAGGATAGGCATGCTAACCACTTTGATGATCCGCCCTTTATACGGAAACTTTAGGCACTAATGGTTAGTAGAAGGCAACGACGTTCATTGCCTCAATGTAGGGATGACCCAATATGCCCTTGAATGTCATATCCATGTCAAGGATATGGAACTCCGTGGCAACTATAACAGGACCCAAATCTACATTTAGAGTGATCATCCCCTTTGGGGGCCTTTTCCTTTTGTCATAGATCGTGACCGTGATTGCCAAAGGTCCTATTTGTTCTGCTTTGACCCTGCACAATTGGAGGGTGCTCATAGAAATCACATTTATAGATGCACCCGTATCTATCAAACATGAGTCCACAGACACTTTGTTGATCTTCAGTGTAATACACAATGTGTACTTCTGAGGCTCTTTAGGGGCAAGTTCGTGATCGTGGAACATGATGGCCGGGTGAATGCTTGCCGGGGTTAGCACTGCCTAGATCTTCTCCACTGGGAGGTCTTCATTCACCATGACCTTTTGAAGGTACTCCATCGATGCTTCTTGATGTGTCTTGGATCTCTTGATTAATTCAAGGATTGAGATCCTGGCCGGTGTCTTTTTCAGATGTTTTAGTAGATCATATTGGGTTCCAGGGGTAGACTCTTCTGCCTGCTCTTCAGTTGGCCTTTCTTGCTGAGACTGCTCTTGGACTTGACCATTTTGGGGAAAGACCTGGTGGAAGATTCTTCCACTTCGGAGCACCATGGCTTGCAGTTTTTGCACCTCCGTGGGGTTGGGTGTAGGTTTGAGGAGAGGTTTAAGTGGTAGTGGCAGAGGGACGGTCGGTGGAATAGGTGTGGCAATGGGTAGAGGGATTTTAATGAGGGGTTTATTTGGTGGAGGTAGAGTGTAAGTACATGGGGTTGTGGATGGCTGGTGGATGATGAGGGGTTTTAAGGGTATGGGTGGAGGTGTGTGGAGATAGATGGTGAGGGAGACGGATGAGGGATGATGAGAGGTTTTGAGGACATGGGTGGATGCAAGGAGGATTTTTGCTGGTGGACTGGTGGAAAATTAGTGGTAGGCATGCGGATGAGAGGGCATGACAGTTGCGGGAATGGAGAAGGCATGGTTGCGGGTTATAGTATAGGTCGGGGAGAGGGAGGTGTTGCTCGGATGAGGCGAGGGGGTTGGCTAGAAGCGTGGTTGGTGGCAAGGATAGAGGTGCTTTCTACATATGAACCTTGCCCTCTTCCAGTTTCTTGAAAAGAGGAGACATGATTAACTTGTTGGTCAGGCTGGTGGTGCTCCGGGAGCGGGTTCTGGACAATGCCCATGTTTGGCTATTGCCACTGGGCTTGTTGAGGTTGCTGGTGTTATTGTGGCTGTTGTAGTTGTTGTTGTTGTTGTTGAGGAGCTCTTATGGCCTTTAAAGTGGTGATGTACCATCTCATCTCATCTCATCCCAATCTATTCCTCCTTGATCGTTCATATCATAAATATAATCTTTAAATTGAAAATACTTTTTCACAGTGTGACCCGGTTATCTATGGAAGACACAATACCTGGAGGTATCAACATTTTGGGGCCACACAGGTTTCTCCCTGAGCAAAGCGAGTGCGTTAGCGGCCATAAGAGCATTGAATACATCCATAGGTTTCCGGCAATGGTGGCTATTGGGCTCTTTTTGGGCCAAACGGTCTTCTCTGTTGTTGTGGAGGGGCATGGTTCCCACGGGTTGGAACTTGATGGTATTGGGGAGGTGGTTGACGTTGTTCTTGGGGATGAAATGGTTGGGGTCTGTTGTTGTGGTGGAAGTTATTTTGTGGTGGCGGATGATAAGGTTGCAGATTCTGTTGGTTCTACTGGAAGGGGAATTGTGGTGGAGGTTTTCGGTTAATTAGTTGATTCAGGCCACCAACTACACTCACTTGCTCATTTGTCGCGACCCCTTCTGTCACTCCGCCCTGAACACTGATGTTTGCCTTTCTCAACATCCTTGGCTTGGGCCGTTAAAACAAGTGCATGATGGGAGAGTCTTTCAACATTGTTTGAATGTACAGAGCTCTCTCATACAGCTCTTCCATGGCAGTGAGCATGTTCATAGCCAAGATGTGTCTGAATTGAGGAGTAGCATTAGACACAATCATCTTAATCTGTTCTAGTTCTGAAAGGGTATCCCTCACCCTTTCTACCAAGGATCTCCACCTATTAGCATACTGGACAAAGTCTTCATCTGGCCTCATTTTTCTAGCCACTAAATCGATAATGGAAAGAGAGGGGCTGACCCGATCCCTGTATTTCTCGAGAAATTTTCTCTACACTGCATTGAAGTTTTCAGCCTCGCTTGTGTTGACACCCATTTTTTACCGATAAGTTGAGTCATTTCTCTTACTCCTATTTATTGATGCCTCGAGTTGTCCATCACTCGCTGGGCTATTTTCTGGCACGTTCTGGGCCAATTTTATGGGTGGCCTCCCTCCCTGGCTAGGTCTGAGTTGATTCAGGGCTTAATTGGCCTTGGTTTTGGTTGATTGAGCTTTTCTATGAATTTCAAGCACCCATGTACATGTGCGGTCAACCTCCAGCCGCATAACCATATGTGCGGTTGATACTGGGCCGTCCAAACATTTATTGGATATATTGGTTAATTCTCTGAATTATCACTGACAAGCATATATACGGCCTAGCCATAGCCGCATAAGACCATTGTGCGGTATATACTAAGCCGTCTATCTCTCAAGAGTCCTAACGTCGGTTAACTATTCAGATAATTACCTATTTATCTTCTTATTTATCACCGACAGGCTTGGGCGGTTTCCAAGGATTCGTTCAACTATGAGAGAGTCTAGCAGCGAATTGATCGGTCAGTTCAGTGGATAAATTAATTATCTCATGATTTATTTGAATTTCCACCGACAGGGATGGACGGCCCATTTTTGGCCGCTCATCATTTGTGCGGTCTATCGTGAGACCGTGTATCCTCTCGGACCAGAAAGTGGTTAAGGGTTTTTTATCCATTCGTGTTTTTTCTCCTTAACTTTCTCCGATGATTTCTCCACGAATCCTTAACCATTTCGAGTGCCATTTCTTCTGGATGAAAGATAATTGAATTATCTTCATCTTTTATTTGATTATCTTGACCTGAAAATGGCTAAAAACCCTAATTTCGAGCTAGGACTTCATGTGCTCTATAAATAGACCCTAAAGCCAAGTTTTGAAAAGGGGGGAGATTTCGGGTCGACGGCGAAGCTCTGCCAGATTGTTGGGCGACCGAAGACAAGGAGGGAGGCCTTCTACGTCCGCATAGGCCTCCGATTCAGGGAGTACACCGTTTGTTTGATTCATTAGTTCACTAGTCCCACCGTCGGTTTTCTCGTTGCATGCATCGTTCTCCTTTCTTTCACCTATTTTTCTTCATTGTCTCAACACATTACACACATCCTCCCACGTTTTTGGTGCCCCTAGGGGTTTAAAACCCCCAGGTATTCCCCATTCCATTTAGTTATGTTCATTTCTTTCCATTCTAGCACTTACTACACTTTCTAGTTCTAATTTGGGTTTTTCTTTGTGTTCTACAGTCTGTTTCGCAGGTCAGCAACACACTAACGCGAGGCCCATCCTTTCTGGCCGATCGGAAAGGGTGGAGGTTGGACCCTTATAACTTCTGGCGTGGTGGTCTTTTGCGGCTTCTTCTGGACCGTTCAGGGAGATGTACGGCCTAGTATCATCCGTTCTTCCTCCTCCTGCGGTCACCATCAAGCCGTTCAACCCTCCATCCATCTTCGTCCTGCATTCCACCTCAGCACCGAAGAGCGGCCTATCGTGAGACCACGCATACCTACAGATGGTCCATAAGGAGCCGTGCAAAGCGTTAGTGCTGATTTTAAGGCGAGTACCTCCCTCTTTCCAAGGTACGGTGTGCGTTCATCGCATGTCCGGCATCTTGGTGGTGATCATGATCACAGGTTCACTCCTCTATTCAATCCCACCTCCATTTTATTTTATTTCCTGTATCTGCATAGTAGAGGGATATTTTAACGCTGGTGGAAAAAGAGGAGTCACATTTTCCACATCTACACCCCCATTTTTTGGCGATCACAGTGGGACACCTAATGCCCATCGTGTTAGTGACTTGCTGAACTTCTCTTTTGCTTTGTTAGTCCTTTTTTTGAAGTGGTTTCAGGTTGATCTTGGCTGCCCACGCTCTCTGTCCTCTGGAACTTGCGCGGCTCTCCATGAGCCATCCAAATCATGTGCGGCCGTAAACCAACCGTTCTTCTTTGCGAACAGTGCCACTTCTCCTCCAAGCCTACTGTCGTGAGCGGTCTCTCACCACCCGTTCATCGTCCATACGGCCTGTGTTTGGTCGTCTATCTTGCTGGCTCAGGTACGCCTCTGCCTTCATGCTGTTGGCTGGATTACTGTCACGCGGTTGATGTAGGTCCGTTCTAGTACTTACGCGGCTATTAATAGACCGCCCATCCTGGTACGCTTCTGATTTCTGTCTCCTTTCATTCTATCATTTTTTGATTCTCCTGTTACTTTGTCGTTACTCCATGGTCTGCATGATCGTTCACAGGCCGTCCTTGATCCCTGAGCGGTCTTCATCGGACCGTCCTTTTGCTGCTATAGCGCACCCCATGCTACAGTGTCACGCCCCGACGCGGAATATCGGGACGTACAGTTAGAAACTAGCTAGAAATAACACTAAATGTTCTAAACTAAACAATTACACATGTGCTAAGAGAGAAACAAATCTATTGATCAAGATGATTCCAATTTATTACAATAACCACACTGCTAACACACGATCAAACATGACTTCCAAATCTGAATTCTAATACAATAACTGACTCCAAAAGTAATTAAGTACTAACACAACTCTAAGAAAATAACTAGAGGTAAACAACCATGCCCACACGGCATCTACTAAGGAGTACACTCAAAAGAAATCACTCTTGCCCTTCCCCATCGGTATGCGCATCATCACCTGAATAGCCTGGAAAGGGGAGAAACAAGAACTATGAGCTAACGCTCAGTAGGAAATAACAGGCAAGTTTACGTGATTAACAAGTTAATTACATTTTCATATGCCATGCTAAATAAAGGAAATAAAAGATGATACAATAAAGCAGCGTAATACAAAGATCTTGCAAGGTCAAGAAATATAATGATGACAAGAGATAACAAGATAACAAGTACAAGAATTTACAATAGGAGATAGTAATAGAGAATTGAGAATTGGCCAAACAAGCAAGTATTTAAACATCATTCCAAGCACGATCAACTAACAAGTAACAAGAGATTTTATGTCATAGACGTTACACAAGTCAAGTACTCGGTGCAATGCCCCACCTTGTCATTAACATCCCATGGGCTCACTAACTTTCGGGCACTCTCCCCAGGACCAGACCGGGCCCTTATGATGCGTTTGCATTGATTTATTGGATCCAAGATCCCACGTTGTCTAGACATTCAGTCAAGTTAAATGACCAATTAATCAGAGGAATTTCTGCCACAAGTATGAGATTTAAGGACTAACTTGTCCTTGGATTCACTAAAACAAAAACTCGGTTACACGGTCACTTTGGGCCGCAATACAAGAATTGGACCAAAACTCAGTCCACGAGGTCAAGAAAGAACGGCTGACAGTGTACCGCTCAGGTGTGTAAGCAATCCATTTTACTGGAATAATAATGACTATCCAGCAACTTAACAATCAATTTAATCCTAATTACCAAGTTAATATACCAAAGATTATCTATTATCATTTGCATTAAGACAATTGCCAAAAAGCTGATTCAAGATGATAAGGTAAAGAACAAGCTCGCACAGGAGTGAAATAGCATGCATTAACAGAAATTTAGTTGCACAATTAACCACTAATTATGTGGGTTTCTATTTAACCATTGTATACGTTGAAATGGAGATGATAAACGGCATGTTTTTACACCATAGTTGAATGCAAGGACCAATGTAAATTGAGATCATAAGGTTACATGTATGGGTCAATGGTTCCTCAAAAATATAGTTTTCAATTGGACTAGGTTAAATGGGTCGATCCCCTAATGATCCGGATCGATCCTCGGGTCGAAAAATGACAAAAACAAGTTCACTGGTGTATGGGTCGACCCCTGGGGTCGACCCCTGTAAAAATAGGGTCTGCCAGTTGAATGGGTCGACCCCCCATAAATCCTGCGGCATGGGTCGACCCCATGGGTCGACCCTCACATTGGGCAGCGAGGGTCGACCCAATGGGTCGACCCTCGGGCTGGCCAGGGCTGCTACAAGATGGATCGACCCCATGGGTCGACCCCTGCAAGCCCAGAAATGGCCGTGGCCTCCGGAAAACACAAGAACTCATCCATTTAGGGTCTAAATGAGTTGGGATCTTAACCACATGTTCTAGGGTTCTTAATAGACATACTAGGGTCATAATACAATAGTTTTGAAACACGAATTTTAATAGAAATCAATTGAATCATGACCTGTAAGACCCTGAATTATTTAATTGAGCCCAATATATTTATTAAGCTTTTATTAATTAAGAATTGAATTCTTATTGAATTAATAATTGAATTTCAAATTTATTAATATTTCATTCGTTAGAAATAGTATAAGTGAAAATCCGACTACCTTATAAAAATCTATAAAAATAGTAAACAGGTTAAGGTCGATGTAGACAACAACTTTGTCTTCTAGTATTAAGCCATTTAAAAATCCGTGGTTAGATCTAATTGGAGATTAAGCCCAAAAGTACACACTTTTTAACCCTTACCTAACCTTAGTTTAAAATGCAAAATTCGGGCTTAATACTCGACCAAATTAGCTCAAATCAGTGGCAAATGAACGGCCATGAGCTAAGGATTAATAGCCCTCAATCAATTCGACACAAACCTAACCCTAGGAGGCGCAGCCGGCCAAGTTTGGTTGAGTCAACCATTTCGGCGCTGTTTTTAACACGTCTCTTGTTCCGTCGATTTCTCACAGCTCAGAACTCTCCAGAAGCTGTGTGAGCTATAGATAGAAAGCTCTTCGAGTCTAGTTTCTTTTGGTGGCTGTGGGGTTTGCTGAAGTTTCAGATCTAGGAAGATCATGCTCGATTTGTGGAGGTGTGTCGGCAGGCCGTCGGCTTCCTTCTTCCTTCTTTGTTTCTTCAATTGAGGTAGGAATTCTTAACCAAAATTCGATCATGAATATATGATTTTGTTCCTCCAGACGAGATCTATCCAGTGGGACTGAAAGCCCCAATTTTTATCAGGTATCTAGAGAGCTATCGTGGGTTTTGTGAAGGGTGATCCAGTTCGTTCTTCATTTTAGGGTTTTAAGTTCTCTCTTCGATTGAGGTAGGTTTAACAGGCCAAACTCTAATTAACTTATATGATGTAATCAGCATGTTGTTAGCTTTCATTTAACGTAGAAAGCCCCAATTTTCATTGAGCATGCTTGGAGAATTTGATTTTTAGTGAGAGCATGTCTAGAACTTGATTTATATTGTGACCCTTTGAGTTAGAGCTTGATTGCGGGCTGATTTTGAGTTAGATAACTTGATCCACATATAGCTTATCATATATGGTTGGATTCAGCATCAAGTTAGCTTTCTTTTGACATAAGAAGCCCCAAATTTCGTTATGTATATTGAGAGAATTTCACGATTTAGTAGAAGCATGTCAATATCTAGGTTTTCATGTGTTCATCATAGAATATGTTAATATTTAATTAATTTCTGTTGAAATTAGTGTTTCAAATCACTTGTTTATGACCCTAGTATGTATATTAATGACCCTAGATCATGTGGTTAAGATCCCAACTCAATTGGACCTCAATTGGGTGAGTTTTTACGTTTTTCGGAGGTTAAAACCATTTTTGTTCTTGCAGGGGTCGACCCCTGGGGTCGACCCGTTTTCTGGGAGCCCTGGCAGGCCCGAGGGTCGACCCCAGGGGTCGACCCATGGGGTCGACCCATACAGCCAGAGTGTGGGGGTCGACCCCAGGGGTCGACCCATTCTGCAGAAATTGTGGGGGTCGACCCCAGGGGTCGACCCATCTCACTGGCAGACCCCATTTTTACTGGGGTCGACCCCAGGGGTCGACCCGTGTACCAGAAACCCAGTTTTTGTCATTCTTCGACCTGAGGATCGATCCGGATCATTAGGGGATCGACCCATTTAACTTAGACCAATTGAAAGGTATATTCTTGAAGAACCAATAACCTATTCATGTACCCCTTTGATTTCAATTAACATTGGTCCCTACATGCAAACGTAGTGTAAAAACATGCCATTTATCATCTTCATACAATGGTTAAATAGAAACCCACATAATTAGTGGTTAATGGTGAAACTTCATCTCTGTTAATGCATGCTATTTCATTCCTGTACGAGCTTGTTCCTTTACCTTATCATCTTGAATCATCCTTTGGCAAATTGGTTTAATGCAAATGATAATGGATAATCCTTGATATATTAACTTGGTAATTAGGATTAAATTGATTGTTAAGTTGCTGTTTTAGTCCCTATTACTCCAGTAGAATGGATTACTTACACACTTGAACGGTATACTGTCAGCCGTTCTTTCTTGACCCCGTGGACCGAGTCTTGGTCCAGTTCTTGTAAAGCGGCACCGAGGTGACCGTATCAACCGAGTTTTTGTCTGGAATCCAAGGACATGTTAGTCCTTAAAAACTCATACTCTTGACAGAAATTCCTCTGATTAATTGGCCATTAAAATTGACTGAATGTCTGGACGTGTGGGACTTTGGGCCCATAAAAATAAATGCCATCGCATCATAAGGGCCTGATCTGGTCCTGGGGAGAGCGCCCGAAAAATTACTGAGCCCATGGGATGCTAATGACATGGTGGAGCATTACACCGAAATACTTGCTTGCTTGTTGCGTCTATGACAAACATCTCTTGTTACTTGTTACTTGTTACTTGTTACTTGATCGCGAATGAATTGATATTACTTACTTGTGGCCAATTCTTTACTACTGTCTCTTGTTATATCTCCTGTTGTAAATTCTTGTACTTGTTATCTTGTTAATTCTTGACATCACATATTTCTTGACCTTGCAAGATCTTGTTATTACGTTGTTTCATTATATCGTTATCGTCATTTCTTTCTTTCTTAGTATTGCATATGAAAATGTAATTAACTTGTTAATCACGTAAATTGCATGTTATTTCCTACTGAGCGTCAGCTCATAGTTGTGTTTTCCCCCCCTTCCAGGCTTTTCAGGTGACGCGCTTACCGACGGGGAAGGGCAGGAGTGATGTCATGAGTGTGTCAGTTCTAGTGTGTTAGCAGTGTGTTATCTTACTTTTAATTGTGTTTTGGAGAGCATTTAGTTTCAGTTATGTTATTGAGTTTTAGTGGTTGTAATTCCAGTTGTATTAAGTTGAATTTGAGGTTATTGTATCAGTTGTGGTTAGTTAATGATCATTTAGTATTTCCATCTTGTAGCATTGTGTATTATTTTAGATAGATCTCTCTCTTGCTAGCTCGTTCCCGACTGTACGTCCTGATATTCCGCGTCGGGGCGTGATAGTTTAGTTGGTATCAGAGCCCTAGGTTTCACATTCCTAGGTTTCCTAAGTTTAGGTTTTCTCGCATTGCATCCCAATAACCGGTATATCAAAAGGTGCTGTCCGAACGTTAGGCTACGCCTATCGGGAAGGTCGCATACTTGCGCGAGTGGTCTTCGGATCGATTATCTCCGCCAGGTACCGAGTTTTTGGTCATGTCTAGGTGCATTAGATCCCTAACCTTGTAAAAGTCTAGGACCTGACCTGGTGAGAATGGGTAGAGACTTGGGTTAAGTTCGTTTCTTAATCGTGTAATTATTTATCTTGATTAAACCTAAGTAATCTATTTCTCGTGTAGATGGCAGCTGATCGCGCTAAATGGAGGAATTTGTAGCGCACTGTTCAAGGCCTTACTCAGGCCCTTCAACAGGTAGATCAGGTAGGAGCAGCACAGCATGGGACCGGTGATTTATACCGAAATTTCCGCGGGATGAATCCGCCTAGATTCGCTGGTTCAACCGACCCCGACCAAGCCGAGCACTGGCTAGATAAGATGGGGAGAATCTTCGAAGTTATGCAATGCACCAACCAGGAGCGTGTCCTTTTGTCCACATTTCAACTGGAACGTGATGCACGTACTTGGTGGGATTCTATCAAGGCGACTCTCGGTGACCGGCAGGTTACGTGGGAAGAGTTCGAGGAATTCTTTAACAACAAGTATTTTTATGATAGAGTGCAAGAGAAGAAAGCGACGAAGTTCGCGGCCCTGAAACAGCGAGGGTTGTCCGTGGCAGAGTATGAGGCTCAATTTGCACGGCTTTCTCGTTATGCTACACATCTTATTTCCACCGAGAAAATGAAGGCGAAGCGTTTTCTCAATGGTCTGAAGCTACATTATATTAATCAACTGGCACCGTTGGAGATTTCCACTTATTCCGAGATGGTAAGGAAAGCACAAGTTCTGGAGGATACTCTTGAGATGACGGAGAGGATCCGTGGCACAGGCATGAAGAAGGAATGACCTACGGGTTCCGGGAGTGTCAAACTCGGGTATATCAAGAAGAGGCCCGCGAGTGGGTCGAGTTCGTGGACCGGAGCAGGATCATGGAAGGGAAAGATGCCGAAGCATGAAGATAAGAAGCCTGGCCCTATTATTCCATACATGGGCGTTTGCAAGTTTTGTAATAATCCTGGCTACAGGGTGGAGGATTGCTGGCGCAAGCTAGGCGCATGCCTACGATGTGGAAGCCAGGAGCACCGTATCTTTGATTGCCCTCGTATGTCTGAGCAAGCTACCCTGGCAAAACCGCAAGTCTTCAAGAAACCACAAGGCAAGCTCCAAGCTCTGCATGCTGAGGAAGCGGGAATAACCGAGGATGGTGGACTCGTCGAAGGTACACTTATTATACTCGACAAGCCAGCATTTGCTCTTTTCGATACTGGTGCAACACATTCCTTTATTTCTCGGAGATTTGCTAAGTCTTTAGCTGTGGAACCTGTTTTGATGAATTCTCCGTTAGAAATATCAACCCCTATTGGTACTAGATCAGCAATCCAGTATTTCTATCCCTCTAGTACGGTTATGATTGGTGAACAGAACTTACAAGCAGATTTAGTCTGCATGGACATGAAGGATTATGATGTGATCCTAGGAGCAGATCGGTTGGCTCGATATGATGCTAGTGTTCACTGCAGTTCTAGCTCAGTGTCTTTTACTAGGCACCCGAGACTTTCTTTTGTGGGTGTTAAGCATCACAACTCTGTGTCACTTATTTCGGCTCTTCGAGCTGATAAGCTGATGAGACGTGGATGTGAGGCTTTTCTAGCCTTTGTCTGTGCAACCCCTGAGCAGTAGATTGAGATCAAGGACATTCCTGTTGTCCGAGATTTTCCTGATGTCTTTCCAGAGGAACTACCAGGACTTCCGCCTGAGCGGGAAGTTATCTTTTCTATTGATCTTATTCCTGGCACATCTCCTATTTCTAAGGCTCCTTATCGTATGTCTCCTGCGGAACTGAGAGAGTTAAAACAACAGTTGATGGAATTACTCGAGAAGGGCTTCATTCGTCCTAGTACTTCTCCGTGGGGAGCCCCTGTATTATTCATCAGGAAGAAAGATGGTTCGATGAGGTTGTGCATTGATTATCGGCAAATAAACCAGCAGACTGTCAAAAACAAATATCCATTGCCGAGGATTGACAAGTTATTTGACCAGATAGCGGGAGCTCAGTATTTCTCTAAGATCGATCTTCCATCTGGATATCACCAGTTGTGGATTAAGGAAGAGGATATCTATAAATCAGCTTTTCGCAGCATGTATGGTCATTTTGAATTTGTCGTTATGTCTTTTGGTCTAACGAATGCTCCAGCAACTTTCATGCAGTTGATGAACAATGCATTTCGGCCCTATCTTGATCAATGGGTCGTGGTCTTTATTGATGACATCTTGATCTATTCCAAGAGTGAAGTGGAGCATGCTGAACATCTGAGGATGGCAATGCAGTTATTGAGAGATCATCAACTTTATGCCAAGTTCTGTAAGTGTGAATTCTGGCTGCAAGAGGTGTCCTTTCTCGGACATATCATTACGAAGGACGATATTTCTATTGATCCTTCGAAGGTTGAGACAGTGAAGAATTGGGAACAGCCTACCAGTATGACAGAAGTTAGAAGTTTTCTAGGCCTGGCAGGCTATTATCGAAGATTTATCCAGGATTTCTCTAAGATTGCGGTACCTATGACAAGATTAACCCGCAAGGAGAACAAGTTTGATTGGTCCGAAGATTGTCAGCGAAGCTTTTAGACTTTGAAGGAGTGTTTGACTACTGCACCTGTATTGGCTTTACCTTCTGGTGAAGGAGGATTTGTCGTATATACTGATGCATCAGGTATTGGCTTAGGCTGTGTGCTCATGCAGCATGGGAAGGTGATTGCCTATTCTTCTAGGTAGTTAAGGAAGCACGAAGAGAATTATCCTGTTCATGATTTAGAACTGTCAGCAGTCGTGTTTGCTTTGAAGATTTGGAGGCACTACTTGTATGGAGAAACCTTCACGGTGTTTTCAGATCATAAGAGTTTGAAGTATTTATTCTCTCAGAAGGAACTTAATATGCGGCAGCGCAGATGGTTGGAGTATTTGAAAGACTTTGACTTCTCGATTGAGTATCATCCTGGCAAGGGTAATGTTGTGGCAGATGCATTAAGCCGGAAGCCGGTAGCTAGATTGTCAAGTCTTATGTTACAAGAATGGAGGTTATTGGAACAATTGTCCAGCCTGGATCTTAATATTGACAATGATCGGGTTATGATTGCTCAGATCCAACTTAAGCCCGAATTGTTGATGGAAATCAAGTCCTTGCAAGATAATGATCCCGAGTTGGTAGAGATCAAGGGAAGCTTGAGCGGCAGACCTGACTTCATGTTGGCCGATGATGGAAGATTATTATTCAAGGGCAGAACTTGTGTACCTGACGAAGCCGCAATAAAGAACAAGATTCTGGAGGAAGCTCATAGATCCAGATATACTATTCATCCTGGCGGCACTAAGATGTACTAAGATTTGAAAATATCCTTTTGGTGGCCGAATATGAAAAGAGAAGTTGCAGATTTTGTGAGTAGATGCTTAGTATGTCAACAAGTTAAAGCCGAACATTTCAGACCGGCAGGGAAACTGAAACCACTCGACATACCCCAATGGAAGTGGGAGAGCATTGGCATGGATTTCATTACGGGTCTACCTAAGACTCGTGGTGGATTTGATGCGATATGGGTGATTGTCGACCGATTGACAAAGTCAGCTCATTTCTTACCAATTAAGTCCAAGTGGACGATTGATGTATTGGCTGCTTTGTATTTGAAGGAAGTGGTGAGACTCCATGGTATTCCAGTCAGCATTGTATCTGATCGAGACCCCAGATTTACTTCACATTTCTGGAAGGGACTGCAAGAGTCTCTTGGTACTCGTCTGAATTTCAGTACTACTTTTCATCCGCAGACAGATGGACAGACTGAAAGAACTAACCAGATAGTGGAATATATGCTGCGAGCTTGCATGATTGATTTCGGTGGTAATTGGAGTGAGCATTTGGCATTAATTGAATTCGCCTACAAAAACAATTACCAATCCAGTATACAGATGGCTCCTTTCGAAGCATTGTATGGTAGGAGTTGTCGTTCCCCGTTGTGTTGGGACGAGGTAGGTGAGAAACAGTGGCTTGGACCGGATCTTGTCTCAGAATCTTCACAGAACATCCGTATTATCCGAGACCGGTTACAAGTAGCCCAGTCAAGACAGAAGAGTTATGCTGAAAACAGAAGAAGAGCATTGGAATTTCAGGTTGGCGAGCATGTGTTCTTGAAGGTCTCTCCTTCGAGAGGGATCCGAAGATTTGGCATTCATGGCAAGCTGAGTCCGAGATACATTGGTCCATTCGAGATTCTAGATAGAGTGGGAGAGGTGGCATACAGACTGGCTTTACCACCGCATTTATCTGGCGTACACAATGTTTCCCATGTGTCTATGTTACGAAAATATGTGTACGACCTTACTCATATCATTCAGCAAGTGGATTTTGAACTGAAGGAAGATTTGACTTATGAGGAAAGACCTGTCAAGATTCTGGACCGGAAGCAACAGCAACTCCGGAATCGTTCGATACCGATGGTCAAGATTCAGTGGAGTCGGCGTGGGACCGAAGAAGCTACATGGGAGTCTGAAGAGACTATGCGGAAGCGGTATCCCGACCTATTCTAGGTGAGCGATCTCATTCCCTACTCTCAGTTTTAGTGCAGTGAATTTGGAGGACCAAATTCCTTTAAGTAGGGGAGGGTGTAAGACCCCGAATTATTTAATTGAGCCCAATATATTTATTAAGCTTTTATTAATTAAGAATTGAATTCTTATTGAATTAATAATTAAATTTCAGATTTATTAATATTTAATTCGTTAGAAATAGTATAAGTGAAAATCTGACTACCTTATAAAAATCCATAAAAATAGTAAACAGGTTAAGGTCGATGTAGACAACAACTTTGTCTTCTGGCATTAAGCCATTTAAAAATCCGTGGTTAGATCTAATTGGAGATTAAGTCCAAAAGTGCACACTTTTTAACCCTTACCTAACCTTAGTTTAAAACGTAAAATTCGGGCCTAATACTCTACCAAATTAGCTCAAATCAGTGGCAAATGAACGGCCATGAGCTAAGGATTAATAGCCCTCAATCAATTTGACACAAACCTAACCCTAGGAGGTGCAGCCGGCCAAGTTTGGTTGAGTCAACCATTTCGGCGCCGATTTTAACACGTCTCTTGTTCCGTCGATTTCTCACAGCTCAGAACTCTCCAGAAGCTGTGTGAGCTATAGATAGAAATCTCTTCGAGTCTAGTTTCTTTTGGTGGCTGTGGAGTTTGCTGAAGTTTCAGATCTAGGAAGATCTTGCTCGATTTGTGGAGGTGTGTCGGCAAGCCGTCGGCTTCCTTCTTCCTTCTTTGTTTCTTCAATTGAGGTAGGAATTCTCAACCAAAATTTGATCATGAATATATGATTTTGTTCCTCTCGACGAGATCTATCCAGTGGGACTGAAAGCCCCAATTTTTATCAGGTATCTAGAGAGTTATCGTGTGTTTTGTGAAGGGTGATCCAGTTCGTTCTTCATTTTAAGGTTTTAAGTTCTCTCTTCGATTGAGGTAGGTTTAACAGGCCAAACTCTAATTAACTTATATGATGTAATCAGCATGTTGTTAGCTTTCATTTAACGTAGAAAGCCCCAATTTTCATTGAGCATGCTTGGAGAAATTTTGATTTTTAGTGAGAGCATGTCTAGAACTTGATTTATATTGTGACCCTTTGAGTTAGAGCTTGATTGCGGGCTGATTTTGAGTTAGATAACTTGATCCACATATAGCTTATCATATATGGTTGGATTCAGCATCAAGTTAGCTTTCTTTTGACATAAGAAGCCCCAAATTTTGTTATGTATATTGAGAGAATTTCACGATTTAGTAGAAGCATGTCAATATCTAGGTTTTCATGTGTTCATCATAGAATAGGTTAAGATTTAATTGATTTCTATTGAAATTAGTGTTTCAAATCGCTTGTTTATGACCCTAGTATGTATATTAATGACCCTAGATCATGTGGTTAAGATCCCAACTCAATTGGACCTCAATTGGTTGAGTTTTTACGTTTTCCGGAGGTTAAAACCATTTTTGTTCTTGCAGGGGTCGACCCGTTTTCTGGGAGCCCTGGCAGGCCCGAGGGTCGACCCCAGGGGTCGACCCATCCAGCCCCTACAAGGGTTCGACCCATGGGGTCGACCCATACAGCCAGTGTGTGGGGGTCGACCCCAGGGGTCGACCCATTCTGCAGAAATTGTGGGGGTCGACCCCAGGGGTCGACCCATCTCATTGGCAGACCCCATTTTTACAGGGGTCAACCCCAGGGGTCGACCCGTGTACCAGAAACCCAGTTTTTGTTATTCTTCGACCCGAGGATCGATCCGGATCATTAGAGGATCGACCCATTTAACTTAGACCAATTGAAAGGTATATTCTTGAAGAACCAGTAACCTATTCATGTACCCCTTTGATTTCAATTAATGTTGGTCCCTACATGCAAACGTAGTGTAAAAACATGCCATTTATCATCTTCATACAATGGTTAAATAGAAACCCACATAATTAGTGGTTAATGGTGAAACTAAATCTATGTTAATGCATGCTATTTCATTCCTGTACGAGCTTGTTCCTTTACCTTATCATCTTGAATCATTCTTTGACAAATTGGTTTAATGCAAATGATAATGGATAATCCTTGATATATTAACTTGGTAATTAGGATTAAATTGATTGTTAAGTTGCTGTTTTAGTCCCTATTACTCCAGTAGAATGGATTACTTACACACTTGAACGGTATACTATCAGCCATTCTTTCTTGACCTCGTGGACCGAGTCTTGGTCCAGTTCTTGTAAAGCGGCACCAAGGTGACCGTATCAACCGAGTTTTTGTCTGGAATCCAAGGACATATTAGTCCTTAAAAACTCATACTCTTGACAGAAATTCCTCTGATTAATTGGCCATTAAAATTGACTGAATGTCTGGACGTGTGGGACTTTGGGCCCATAAAAATAAATGCCATCGCATCATAAGGGTCCGGTCTGGTCCTGGGGAGAGCGCCCGAAAAATTACTGAGCCCATGGGATGCTAATGACATGGTGGGGCATTACACCGAAATACTTGCTTGCTTGTTGCATCTATGACAAACATCTCTTGTTACTTGTTACTTGTTACTTGATCACGAATGAATTGATATTACTTACTTGTGGCCAATTCTTTACTACTGTCTCTTGTTATATCTCCTGTTGTAAATTCTTGTACTTGTTATCTTGTTAATTCTTGACATCACATATTTCTTGATCTTGCAAGATCTTGTTATTACGTTGTTTCATTATATCGTTATCGTCATTTATTTATTTCTTAGTATTGCATATGAAAATGTAATTAACTTGTTAATCACGTAAATTACCTGTTATTTCCTACTGAGCGTCAGCTCATAGTTGTGTTTTCCCCCCTTTCCAGGCTTTTCAGGTGACGCGCTTACCGACGGGGAAGGGCATGAGTGATGTCATGAGTGTGTTAGTTCTAGTGTGTTAACAGTGTGTTATCTTACTTTTAGTTATGTTTTGGAGAGCATTTAGTTTCAGTTATGTTATTGAGTTTTAGTGGTTGTAATTCCAGTTGTATTAAGTTGAATATGAGGTTATTGTATCAGTTGTGGTTGGTTAATGATCATTTAGTATTTCCTTCTTGTAGCATTGTGTATTATTTTAGATAGATCTCTCTCTTGCCAGCTCGTTCCCGACTGTACGTCCCGATATTCCGCGTCGGGGCGTGACACGACCTATCTATGATGAACACATGAAAACCTAGTTCTTGACATGCTTCTACTAAATCGTATGGTTCTCTCAATATATACAACGCAATTTGGGGCTTCTTATATCAAAAGAAAGCTACTTTGATGCTGATTCCATCCATGTATGATATGCTATATGGGGATCAAGATATGCAACTCAAAATCAGCCCGAAATCATGCTTTGACTCATAAGAACACTGCATAAATCAAGCCTAGACATGCTCTTACTTCGATCCAAAATTCTCTAAACGTGCTCAATGAAATTTGGGGCTTTTTACGCCAAATGAAAGCTAACATGATAATGCTTACATCCATGTATATTAATTAGAGTTGGGCTGTTAGATCCTACCTCAATCGAAGAGAGAACTTAAAGCCCTAGAATGAAGAACGAACTGGACAGCACCTTAGAAAAATCTCGATATCTCCTCGGATACCTAATGAAATTTAGGGCTTCTTATATCATTGGAAAGATCTCGTCGAGAGGAACAATTTGATGTATTCATGTGCAGGTTTTGGTTAAGGAAACTTACCTCAGTCGATGGAACAAAGAGGAGAGGAAGGAGGACGATGGCTGCCGACCCACCTCCACTAAACGACCAAGATCTTCTTAGATCTGAATCCAATGCAAACACCACAGCCACCAAATGAAAATAGACTCATAGAGCTTCATTTTGATAGCTCATAGAGCTTCTGGAGACTTCGGAGCTGGGAGAAATCGACCACGCAAGGTGGTGTTGGAAAACGGCGCCGCCAAGGTTGACCAAGCCAAAAATCGGCCGCCACCATGTGTTAGGGTTAGGTTTGGGTTCGATTGATAGAGGGCTATTGATCCTTAGATCGTGGCCTTTCATTTGCCACTGATTTGAACTCATTTGGTTGAGTATTAAGCTCTAATTTGATGTTTTAAGATGAGGTTAGGTAAAGGTTAACTAAGTGTGCACTTTTAGGTTTAATCCACTAATTAGCCCAAATTACGATTTTTGCTGGGTCGATCACAGAAGACAAAGTTGCTAACTACATCGTCCTTAACCTGATTAGCATTTTTACAGATTTTTGTAAGGTAGTCGAATTTTCACTATTATATTTTCTAAGGAATTAAATATTTTAAGTCCAAAATTCAAGCATTAATTCATTAAAAATTCAATTTTAAGTTAATAAAAGCTTAATAAATACATTGGGCTCAATAAAAATTTTTGGGGTATTACATACAGTTTGATCATTGAGTTATATCGTTATATACATATATATATTTGGTGCTGCTGTTGATCTCCCCTGCTATTATTTTGCTGATTGCATACTTGTTTTTATTTCTCTCATATGTGCTTGATCATTGCTTGCTAGATCTAGGTTAGAATTTTGCATGCACTCCGGTGCACATAGGATTCATGCATTTCATTCACAGCTAGTTACATTCCTACCGAGGTAGGGTTTCCTCTCGTCTTCATATTCCTTGGAGCCGACTAGGGGACCTTGTCGAGGACCTCCGTAAGTCCCCGTGAGCCGTGGATTCCCACACAGACGCCGGGCAAGTTGTACAGTACCACCCCCAGTCTAGGGTCTGTATTCATGAGAGAGAGAGAGTCCCTTAGAGTCTGCCAGTTTCCCGTCGCCCACTCTAGTTAGGTACCTTGTGGTTGAGTGAATTCATATCTTAATTAATCCACTAAGGTCCTAAAAGGGAACTTATAAAAATTTTCGCGCATCATTTGTAATTTGATTGGGTAATTGGTCGATTCTTCTCTCATCTCTCCCCTCCATTATGTGTTGCATCCACATTGTTTCGCCAATTAAACCCACCTCATTTGTTTGGGCTTGTGTAGGCCCATTGTGTGGTGCATCCACATCCTTTCTTGATTAGACCCATTTAGGCTTATTTATTTTTATGCGTCCCTCCATCTAGTTGCATTTGTCTTAGGTTCATTTCCCTCCTTGTATTCCTTTGAAGTTCACTGTATAAAGTCTCCATTCTCACCATGGAGCCCTTCTCCCCTGTACCTTGTTCCTATACTTCTCCATCTTCTTATCCCCGTGTGGATTCCTCTTCCCATGCGGGCCCTTCTCCTTATTCCTCCATTGGACCCTATTCTTTTAGCGGGCCTTCTTGTCCCGCCCGTGCTACTGCTAGCCCAATCAATTCTTACCCCCACATACATGATTCTTCTAGGCCCATGCATTCCTCCATTCTCAGAACGGGCTTTCCTTCTTCTCAGGCTGGGTCCCTCTATTCGACCCATCATCATTATCCTGGTTTAAATTCATCCTCTCTTGCTCAGGCTGGCCCATATCCTTCTCAGACTCTTCCTACCGAGGAGATGATCGCTCAGGCCCAATGCCAGCTTGATGAATTACAACGCCGAATCAATCCTCAAACTTCTTTTGATATCCCCTTTGCATTCTAGGGTCTTCAGCTTCCACCACGTTCACAGATCCCCGTATATCGTTGCTATGGTGGAATTGGTGACCCCTACGTCCATTTGAAGGATTTCTTATATGAGCCGGCCCAGTTCCAGCATGATCAACGCTTGATGGCCTATTTGTTTGGCCTATCTTTAGAGGGCTCGGCAAAGTATTGGTTCTTCACGTTATCGCAAGAGCAGATGATGAATTTTCAAGCCATCCAAGCAAGATTTATTCAGCAGTACCAAGACCAGGTTGGGCCCACATATTCTATGGTTGATCTGGCCCAAGAGAAGATGAAGCCCAACGAGGAATTCTCGACCTTTGCCGACCGCTGGCGTCGCCTGGCCATGCAAGTCCCGGGGCATATTTCGGAGGGCGAACAAATCAAGATGGTTATCTCTAATGCAACGCCCGAGCTCAGATGCATTTCATCCCTGAATGATATCACTTCCTGGCAACAACTCTACAGTCGAGCCCGCTTCGTTAGCCAACAACTCCTAGTTTCCCTTGACCACGAGTCTCCTCTACCTTCGCCTTCCACATACCCCTTCTCTTCACCATCCCCCACAAGTCAGCCCTCCACCTCATATCCCTCCACGAGTCAGCCTTCGCTCCTTCATACCCGCATGAACCTTTAACCCCGGTCAAGGAGACACCACACTCCAATCATGTGGATGTTGTCTACATACCTCCCACCACCTTTTCCGCTCCACGCATGCCTCCACCAGGTCCTTCCACCAGTGACCATACGCCCTTGCCTACGCAACCTCCGCTTCCATCCCCACTACCTTCTCATACCCCTCGGCATCAACCTTGCCCGAAGCGGGTTCTTCACCCTCCGTTGTCGGAATCTCTTACAGATGTTTTCAGGGCTTTGATGGCCACCCATGCTTTGCAACTCCCTCCGGTTATGCCTTGCCAACCCGCGGTCGGGAATTTGCTCCATTTCTGTGAATTCCATCGTCAACAGGGGCATTTGATTGAGGACTGTCCCGATTTCTGGGAACTTGTTTACAACTTGGAAGATAAGAAGATGATTGATTGGGCTGTCATGTGCCAAGTTATTGTAGATCTCCGCAAACAGCAGCAGCAGTAGCAAGCGCCGCCCAGGCAGCCATCTCCGCTAAAAGACCAGGGGCATCCCGGTGATTCTTCAGTTGATAAAGCACCCGCTCCGTTATCTATCCCCTTACCTACCCTCTCACCTTCACCGTCTCCTACTCAACCTCCACGGCCTCCACAAACCCAAGCCTCTGCTCAGGCTAGCGTAAACTCTTCTCTTTCCCCCTCCATTTCCACCACTGCTTCTACTCCCAACGCCGCTCGACGTGTTGTACCGACATGTCGGAGATGGGCGGCACGACCCACCACCTCTTCTGCCTCGCCACCACCTTCTCCAACCCCATCTTCACTGCCTCCATTGACCACATCTCCATCATCGCTTTCTCCATTGTCCCCATTGCCGTCACCACCAACATCATCACCTCCTCTCACAACAATCCCTGTTCCGTCACCTTCACAACCATCCCCGCTATTGATGCCGCTCCCTTCACCACCATCGTCCGAGCCTGAGCAAGCTACCCCTACGCCCGCACCCTCGCCATCGCCTTCATCTCCACCCACGCCACCGTCTTCACCTTTGCCTTCTCCTACACCTCTACCCTCCAAACCTTTACCCCCACCAGAGCCTATCATCGCCTTTATCTCTCCGCCGCTCGCATTGCCTTCGCCCACACCTGCCAAGCCTCCTCCACCCCTCTCTCTACCTATTTCAACCCCACGGAGTGGGTGCTTGCTACCATTGGTGCCACTCGGGTCTAGTCCCCAGGGAGATGAAGAGCCGAGCCAGGTTTTGAATGTGCATTACAAGCTTCAAGATTTCATTTGCCGCATGCCGGTCCGAGTCCTGGTCCCTGGCTATTCTAGGGATAATGAGTCTGCACTTATTATGAAGACGATTGCTAAGAAGAGTTCCTGTGCATTGGTGCCAGTTTCTTCTAAAGCGAGGCCGGTGGCAATCTCTTTACTTGCCGGAGAATTCACTATTGATGTTGTTATCACCTCTCACTTGATTGCTATTCAGTTCACTAGCCCAGAAGAGTTTTTTGCCCGGATGGTGCTAACCCACACGGCTGCCGAAAGTTTAATAGATTTAGCGTTCAAGGGGCAATTGGCCGTGTCCTCGAGATTGGCTAGGGGCATTCTGCATTTTCTGTCTCATCTCCCTCGACTTATTACTGAGGCGGCCACGTCTACGTCGTGGATCACCCTCCCTCAGTTCCGTCCTGTGCTTCTAGCAAGGGAGTTATACTTCATGCCTGATTACCGAAAGGAGATGCCAAATCTTATGCTGTTGACGTCAAGCAACATAGCTCAATGTTTTTCTAATAAACAACACAAGGAGTTGACTGTTCTGGAATGTCTTTCCAAGGTTGGCACCGCACAGCTAGGGTCAACCGTCCCGATGAAGCTGCATATTCATGACCGGGCCAGACCGTCTGCCAGGTGGGCCCGTTGCTTAAGGAAACATTGCAAGACAAGAAGCCCGAAGGCCCGAGTCCGCGCCAGGGGGAGTTATTGCAAGCATATTTCTGCCAAGAAGAGGCGACGGCATAAGTTCAAGGGCCATCAGTTGTGCACTCGGGGGTCCACTTCCTCCTCTCCTTCTTCCTTTCATTCGTCTTTTCTTCTGCTCAGTTCCTATCCTTGGGTGGTGTACTTTCCACCACCTGACCATATTTCTACCATGTTCTCCTATTCACACCATTCTAGGCCTCCGCCTATGTCCTCCTCTTCCCCTGATCTAGGGGCATCTTATAGTTTTTCTCCCCGGATACGTCCGAATTTCGCTTCTCATCCTTATTCCCCGACCCTGTCGGGGATTCCTTGTGCTCGTTCCCCGACCTCGTCGGGTGGTTTTTCTGATCCTTCCCCAACTTTGTCGGGTGGTTTTCATTTCTTTTCCCCGACCTTGTCGGGTGTTCATGCATTTTCTTCCCCGCCTCTGGCGGGTGATCGCTACTCTTTTTCTCCGACCACGTCGGATGATCATTCTCCTTCTTCCTTATCTTCGCAATTATCTTCTCATCGTCTTTCTGTTCTTTCCTCCTCACCCTTTCAGGGTTCTTACCCTTTTTCTTGCTATTTTTGAGGCTTTAGTCCGCCTTGATCTCAGTTAATCTCTGTTCATTCTGTATTCGGTTCCTTGTTATTAGGGCCTTTGTGCCTTAACGAGGGAGTTCTAGCCCTCGTCTCTCTTCCTTTTTATTCTTCTTCGTCCAGTATGATATCTGCCACTCCTCTATGTCGAGGAATCTTTGATCCTTTGCTATCCTCTCCCTTTTGTCCTGACAAGTAAGGAAAATAAAGTTCGTGCTCCTCAAAGCTCGATGATCGAAATCGCTTCAGGAGGCCGATTTCCACGCCATCGATTTGCAAAGGTATCTTTGATTTTGTGCCGGAACATGTTATCATTGCTATTACTCTATTATTTCTCCACATGCTTATAATGCTATTCCTCAACATGATTGAGTGGCTTTAGAAGCTTTGGTTTAAATTTGATCTTAACTTTGTGTCAAATAAAATGAGTCGCTTCTACAGCATCTTAGGCTGGTGATAACTTAGCGCTGGTAGTCTAGTTCCTTTCCCCAATTGTTAAGGGTGACCTTTTGAGTCTGAGTTTTTCACGCACTACACGGCGAGCCGTGGCCGATCTCTCTAGTGCAACACCGTTGCTGCTTTGTCCATACTATGGGTATGCACAAAGGCCTTTTCTCTTCTCTACTCGGTCAAGTGAAGGGGAAAGAGATTGATGGATGAGATAACTAACCTAGGCACTCCCTAATACGAGAGAGGTCTTAAATAGGGGCAGTCTTGACCCTCAAAAGTAAGCTTTCATGTTTTATCTGGCCAATAAGGGCTATCAAAATGAGAAAACAAATAAATACGCAAAATTATGAATCAAAGGCATGGCAAGAGTGACAGTAAAGTTCCCCGCGGGACGTCATGAGCCCGGTCGCATACGTGCCTAATAAACATGGGTCTAAAAATCAAATACATAAAGCCCCGGCGCAACAGACTATCTCTTTGAGGGGTAGTGCCCTGGAAGGAATTCAAGTCATGATATCTCCCATCCTGCATGAAGTTTATCTCCAATTCTTCTTCTGTTTCTCCCTCTTAGGCTGGGTTGTATCCCGGGTATGGCCTTAGTAGGGGTACCGTTCTTTAGAGGCGGTTGGTTGTGGTAAGCCACCCTCACATGCACGCCCTGCTCAAGGGAAGTCTTTAATGAGAGGGGAGGGACGGCGATCCCTGGCCAGTAGTTCGAGTCTGTCTTTGGGTGTTGCGAATTACTATTTCAAAATCCAAAAAAATGAGATATTGTCAAAAATCTAAAAAAATGAGATATTGTCAAAAATCTAAAAAAATGAGATATTGTCAAAAATCTAAAAAAATGAGATATTGTCAAAATCCAAAAAAATGAGATATTTTCAAAATCCAAAAAAATCAAGAAAATTGAAAAATCTAAAAATATTTATCTTTTACATTTTAAGAACAGATACGTAATCTATTTGCTAAGTGTGCAGGTTGCAAGTACTCAGGCATTCCTTACTATATCTTTTTACTCTGTCTCATGTTCACATCTTTGATCTGTTCTTTCCTTCTTCAATAATATCTCTCGATTTATTCTGAAGCTTGTGTCCTTCTCAAATTTTGTTTGCAATGATTATATCTATATGAGAGGGCTTTGCCTCATGACTATGAACCTGGCGGTTCTGCTTCGTTCTGATCTTGAGTTTTGATTGAATGACGTATTTTGTTCATGTCTTTTATCCCGCCGTGTCCTTGTCTCGTGTTTATGTCCCACCGTGTTGTCCCACACATGTTTTTTTATCCCTCACCACGTGTTGTTAGTTGTCTTGCATATGTTGATAGTCATCCCTCTATGTTATGTGTGTTGTCCCAACCATGTGATCATCCGTCATGTTCTTGTCCCAACCGTGTGTTGTCCCGCCGCATTGTTGTCTTGTCATGCTATGTTCATGCATGCGTATTGTCTGTTTATGCCTTGCATATGTGCTCGTTTGCCTTTGTTATGTTATGTTACATTATCTCCCATTTCATTTATTTGTTATGTTATGTTATGTCATTTGTCGTTCAATTGATTGTTATGTTATGTTTGTTATGTCTATTTATCGTATACATGAAAATCCATAAAAATCTGAAATGAAAATCCAAAAAACATGCCGTTTCGCCTGCACAGGTAAGTTAGGTATGGCCTTCTATCCCTACATCCCTTATTGCATTACTATATGGTACTATGCTATATTATCTCGAGAACCAGTTGGTTATCTACGTGTTTCAGGATCTGATGTTCCCCTTTAACAAAAACGATGATGATCCAGGTTCACGTGTTTAATCTCCGGATAAGCCTTTGGGTTGGGAAAACCTGGGGAGGATGGTTCTATCCTGCATATCGTGGTTGAGGATAGTGTCTTGACTATGAATCTCCCAGCTTAGCAATATTATTCTCGAGTATTTTATATTTTAATCCTTTCTTTACATTCGTTTTAATGATTTCTTTTATTTTAGCCCATCATGCATCATGTGCATCTCTTGAGCATTCATGACCCATGGTTTGCTTGCGAAGTGTCCCACCAATGATGGTTAGATGTGTGTTCAGTGCTTGAGTAAGAGGAACAATTCCACTCTGAGTTGGAAGGTTCTCTTTGGTCGATTCGCTTGGTTCGGTTGATTAAGAGGTCCCCGTCTAGAGTTTTAGTCTGCTTCTTTATTTTTCATAGCTTATTCCGATCTTCTCATTGGTCCGAGGGATTGTGTCCCCCATGAGGTTGATCATGTGTTTCCTTTTTATTTAGTTTAGTTCCTCCAGATTGGTGTCGCTTTTGGTCTAATCGTTCCTTGTGTTCGGTTCAGAGTTTTCTAGAAGATTCCTATTGCTTGTTGGTGAAAACGGGTGTCGTTTTACCTTAACGCCCGCTTTTCAGTCCGCTCCGCTTCATTTCCGCTTCATCTCCGTGTTCCATCTCGCTTCCGCTTCACCTCCGCTTGCTCCCCTGCAAAGAGGACGTTAAGGAGGGGCATCTGTTGACACCCGTTTTTTACCGATAAGTTAAGTCATTTCTCTTACTCCCATTTATTGATGTCTCGAGTTGTCCATCACTCACTGGGCTATTTTCTGGCATGTTCTGGGCCAATTTTATGGGTGGCCTCCCTCCCTGGCTGGGTCCGAGTTAATTCAAGGCTTAATGGGCCTTGGTTTTGGTTGATTGAGCTTTTCTATGAATTTCAAGCACCCATGTACATGTGCGGTCAACCTCCAGCCGCATAACCATATGTGCGGTTAATACTGGGCTGTCCAAACATTTGTTGGATATATTGGTTAATTCTATGAATTATCACCGACAAGCATATATACGGCCTAGCCATAGCCACATAAGACCATTGTGCGGTATATACTAAGCCGTCTATCTCTCAAGAGTCCTAACGTTGGTTAACTATTCAGATAATTACCTATTTATCTTCTTATTTATCACCGAGAGGCTTGGGCGGTTTCCAAGGAGCCGTTCAACTATGAGAGAGTCCAGCGACGAATTGATCAGTCAGTTCAGTGGATAAATTAATTATCTCATGATTTAATTGAATTTCCACCGACAGGGATGGACGGCCCATTTCTGGCCACTCATCATTTGTGCGGTCTATTGTGAGACCGTGTATCCTCTCGGACCAGAAAGTGGGTAACGATTTTTTATCCATTCGTGTTTTTTCTCCTAAACTTTCTCCGATGATTTCTCCACGAATCCTTAACCATTTTGAGTGCCATTTCTTCCGGATGAAAGATAATTGAATTATCTTCATCTTTTATTTGATTATCTCGACCTGAAAATGGCTAAAAACCCTAATTTCGAGCTAGGACTTCAGGTGCTCTATAAATAGACCCTAAAGCCAAGTTTCGAAAAGGGGGGAGATTTCGGGTCGACGGCGAAGCTCTGCCAGATTGTTGAGCGACCCAAGATAGGGAGGGAGGCCTTCTACGTCCGCATAGGCCTCCGGTTCAGGGAGTACACTGTTTGTTTGATTCATTAGTTCACTAGTCCCACCGTCAATTTTCTCGTTGCATGCATTGCTCTCCTTTCTTTCACCTATTTTTCTTCATTGTCTCATCACATTACACACATCCTCCCATGTTTTTGGTGCCCCTAGGGGTTTAAAACCCCCAAGGTATTCCCCATTCCATTTAGTTATGTTCATTTCTTTCTGTTCTAGCACTTACTACACTTTCTAGTTCTAATTCGGGTTTTTCTTAGTGTTCTACACTTTGTTTCGCAGGTCAGCAACACACTAACGCGAGGCCCATCCTTTCTGGCCGGCTGGAAAGGGTGGAGGTTGGACCCTTATAACTTCTGGTGTGGTGGTCTTGTGCGGCTTCTTCCAGACCGTTCATGGAGACGTACGACCTAGTATCATCCGTTCTTCCTTCTCCTGCAGTCACCATCAAGCCGTTCAACCCTCCATCCATCTTCATCCCGCGTTCCACCTCAGCACCGAAGAGCGGCCTATCGTGAGACCGCGCGTAACTATAGGCGGTCCATAAGGAGCCGTGCAAAGCGTCAGTGCTGATTTTAAGGCGAGTACCTCTCTCTTTCCAAGGTACGGTGTGCATTCATCGCATGTCCGGCATCTTGGTGGCGATCACGATCACAGGTTCACTCCTCTATTCCATCCCACCTTCATTTTATTTTATTTCCTGTATCTGCATAGTAGAGGGGTATTTTAACGCTGGTGGAAAAGGAGGAGTCACATTTTCCACATCTACAGCTTGGTTCCAGAGAGTAGAACCATTCCAATTCCGGGCCATCTAATGATCTCCTGAAGAGATATGTCAGAGATCTTTTATCATTTTGTCAGTAGGAGGACTCATACATGAAGTCCTTGAGGTAAATGAAAGGTTTTCTCGTGCCGTTGTACCTTTAGTACGTAGCCATCTCGGAAGGAAGAAGATGGAACACCGGGAGAACCGGCAAGGAGACCTCAGGGACGGACTTTACATCCACCATCTTCTTCAGATCTTGATACTGCTCATCCATTTTAATTAATTTGTTGAGGGATTGGGTGAGTGGATTAGTTGGTGAAGGGGGTGCTTGCCATTGAGGAGGAAGGGGCCTACTGGAGGCCTGAGAGGGGAATCTAAAGCGAGAGGGGTATTGCGGTCTACCAATGGATTGACCTGGCTGGACCGTGGTGTGAGGAATGGCTGGAGTTAGGGACTGTGAAGGGAATTGAAAGGAGGGAGGCTGTTGACTCGCCTGATCCTGGGGTGAAGGAGAAAGAGTGGCCTGTGCTGGCTCTTGAGGAGGGAGGGTGGCCTGTGTCGACTCTTGAGGAGAGGGGGAGATGGATTTCCCCTTCAAAATGGCCTGAAGGGCCTGGAGTTACTTGGGGCTAAGTTGCGTGGTGGCGAGGATACCTAGCATAGAGGAGATGTCCTAAGAAAGGGATGCCTCCCCAATAGCGGTTTGCACCTCTTGTGAGGGATCATAAGATGGACATGCGTCCATGACATGGATGTGTGATTCACCCTGGTAGTTATAGCCAGGGTGATGCTCCTCATAAGAATCATGGCCCGGGTCGTACATTTGGGGATCATAATCGAATGCCCCGATTTCAAAATCATCTTAGCTGTACCCGTCCATCTTTAAAACCTTACCAGAACGTAATAACATACACTAACAAATAATTTGCAAAGATTAGCATGCAAGTGGATGTTTACACCAGTTTAGAATTTTTCTTGGATGAAATAAGGTGGCTTTTAACACATTTTAAAGTTCACACAAGAAGGGTAAGACCCTAGTTACAATTTTGGTCACCGACATGCCAACTAAGGTCTCTCACCTTGTCACGTCCCGAGCGCGGAAGATACTCGGATGCGTGACGCGTCTATATAGATCGTGTCATTAGAGCGATAAGAATTTTAACATACAAAATTTTAGAGTGCGCAAATGACTAAAAATCTAATAAATTCCAATAGACCAAGTGATGTGTATTTGATTAATCAAAGGAAATAAAGATATTCGATGATGAATTTTTAAATTTAAAAAAACCAAACATTAGGCTACACGACTTAACACAAAGTTTATACCACTAACTGACATAACTGGGAATACAAGGTAGACTCAAATAAATTCAAAGACTCGACTAGCTAATGATAAATGGATGGCGTTCTAGCACTCTTCACTCGGCCTCAAACCCATTCTTGTCGCTATCCAAATCACATGAAAATGTTAGGAAGCAACTGGATGAGCGAATCGCTCAATAGGAATTACATCTCAAATTCGAGTAATCTTTACGTGAATTACAATTTACATGTATTATCAGTATGGCTATGCATGACGTACGTATAAAAGAATCGGGTATGCAGGTATATCTATACATGATGAACAATAAGAGATCAAGAGCTGTATACAGAGAGTATATCAAGATTTCAAGTATTTGACAAGCAGTATTTCAAGAATTATAGATGTAAATGCCACTTCGGGTCTAGCAGGGATTCATGTACGATTACGAATTCAAGTGCGAGTATGTACTCATGTACAAGTATATCTCAGGTACGAGCAAGTAAAATTTAATTCGAGCAAGTAAAATTAAGTACGTATCAGTAGAATTGGCTATTTAAATCAAGCAAGTATTTCGCCCTTTCTCGGGCCACAAGTCAAGTATTGCCTATTCCGGGCCACGCAAGTCAAGTCAAGTGAGTAAAGAGAGAGTAGGGTGGAGTGTCTCAAGTCAAGCAAGTACTCCGGTGCAATGCTAAATACCGTGGTCAATAAACTCCCATGGGCATAAGTACCTTCGGGTGCTCCTCCCAGGACCAGACCGGGCCCTATATGCACAACATTTCATGTATTTCCTTTGACATCCACTCTCATTTATAGCCAATATGGAGTTTCAAGGGTTGCCTTAGTAGGATATACAAGGTAGATTTTTATGGAATGGAATTCAAGGACTCATAATATGCAAGAAAATGACTTAGGGTTGCGTCTGTACAAACCACGATAGAAATGAGGGAAAATGTATCAATTTATATACTTTTTTCCTAAACAAAAACTCTAGATAACTCTATAGTAAGGTTAAACAAAAGTTAGAACATCTCGTAAGGGCCATTATGCAATTATGCCAGTTTACTATTTACGAATACTATTCATTACTATTCACTACTATTCACTTACTATTCATTACCATTCACTTACTATTCATTTACACTATTCACACAAATAACGCCCTTCACTGAGTCGTCATTTTTGTGAATGACGACTGTTTAAGCAGTCGTCATTTCTAAGTTTATGTATATATTAATAGTTTAGTATATTAATCATCCATGTTAAAATTTTAATAAATGTGAATCATGATACCTAATCCAATGCATGAGCATACCGTTAGATTCCTTATATTTTTCTCTACCTATCTACGTGTCTATATCAAAAAAATTATTTTATTTGGAAAAGTGATACTATTCATTGAAATAGTGACTTTTATACACTATTTATACGGTAAAATTTTTTCAAAAATAGAAAATAAGGATATGGACAGGTAGAGGACATTCTCGAGAGCTCAGAATCATGCTCATGCGAAATTGTTGGGTTTTGATATTTAATAAATTAGGGTGATTTACGCGGGGAAGGTACATTTCGTGACTCAAAACACTATTCAAACACTATTCATTTTTAATACTTTCATTAAACTAGGAATTAAGTACATAGTTAAATAGAGAAAATTATGAGGGTTCCATAACCATATTAATGCAGGAGTTTTGTGATTAGGTTAAAAAAATTATAATTGTCTGAATATGGTGGCTCTATATTATGAGTCAGAGTTTACTATTTAAACAATATTTATTTTTAATTCTTCCAGTAAATCAAGAATCGAAGACATGAACAGGTAGAGAAAAATCTCAGGATCACAGAATTATATTCGTCCAAAAAATTTTATAGTCGAGTTTATTAGTTATAGATTTTTCAATGCTTTGATTTACTAGTTTCTTAAAATTTCATGAAAATGAATTAACGACATTGGTCATGTCGTTAATTAATTGACGACTGTTCACACAGTCTTCAATTTGGTAATTGACGCCCTGGTCAGGGGCGTCATTTACAAACTGTTTCACTATTCACACACTATTCATGCACTATTCATCTGTATAAAAATATTCTAAATCAGTAAGTAATGATACGAATATGTCGAGAAAAATGTCAGGATTCTAGAAACATGTTCATGCAAAAATTTAGTGCTTTAGTTTGATAGTTATGGATTTTTGAATGTGTTGAATTATCAATTACTGGAAATCCAGGAAATTAAATTGACGACATGAGGTATGTCGTTAATTAATTGACGACTGTTTACACAGTCTTCAATTTTGAAATGGACGCCCTTGTCAGGGGCGCCAATTACATTGAGGTTTTTTTTGGAATTAGTAATTACTTAAAATTTCAGAAATAGAATTGACGACATTGGTGGTGTCTTTATTTAATTGACGACGTTTACTAAGTCGTCAATTGTTTAATTGATGCCCTAGTCAGGGGCGTCATTTTCAATGCCCCTGTATGTTTAACACGTTAACAGAGGTTATAATTTAAGGTTTTAAGACTGAAAACTAGTGTGATAAAATCCGTTAAAAAGCTCATGAAATAATGCTAAAAAATCATGATAACAGTATGTAACGAGCTATTAACGGATGTATAACATGGTATTATTCTGGGTCATGGTATATATATATATATATATATATATATATATATATATATATACATAGCATGGTTGACTAATTGATCGAACTCTAAATATGCATCAATTAACCTATTAGCTACTAGTTAGGCAAGGATTTGAGAACATCTACCTTTTGACGTGTGATACGAGGTTTAGAGCTGCAGCAGGATGTAGCCTCGGGAGGAACACGCTCCTGCAGCACAGTAGTAGCCTCTGACAGTGCTACGGATGGGATTAGTTATAGGGAATGATAAGGCATTGGTTAATACCTTGTGGGTCATGCTGAGTGGGCATTATTTTTGCCAGCTCGAATGGGTTGCTCGTGTCTCAATCTTTTAGAATCACATGTTTAAATGACGCCCGTGTAAAGGGTCGTTCATTTAATAAATGACGCCTTGCATGAGGGAGTCATTTATTTGGGTAGCATTATTGTGGCATTATTAATGGAAATGACGCCTTGCAAGAGGGCGTCATTTGTTAGACAACACTGCCCCACTCACGTGTTCTGTATATATATATTAATACTTTAATAGAATGGGGTCCTATTCAAATTGATGCCTATATACATGGTCTTCAATTTTTCAATTGACGCCCTAGTGAGAGGCGTCAATTCACTAAGTGGACAAGGTGGAAGTCCACTTACGTACAAATCATGGCCCATGTGTTTAAAGGTGTTTTGTAAATTTATATACTAACCCTTTCATGATTTATTTCTTTGTATAAGACCTCCTAAGTAAGATTCCTTACCCATATGCATAAAGTTGGAATGTACATTTGTATTCTAGTCCTCATATAATTTAATTTCTTAAACAAAACCTAGAATTTTATAAAGAAGAGTAGGTTACGTATTTCATAAGTTAACATTTCCATGTTAACTTCAAAGATTTTTATCTTTCAAAATTGAGGGAATTTGTTTGTGAAATTTCAGGGGTAAGACCCTTACATATTTCTCTATTTTTACATATAAATTTTTTAAAAAACTCTTTTTAATTAAAAAGTGACACTATTCACGTCAATATTCATGTTTAGGAAATAACAACTTTGTTGGGTTAGATGGACGCAGTCTATCTCCACTAAGTGTGGATCTAGAGGGGGGTGAATAGATCAACTTGCCTAATTTAAAACTATTGTAAGTTCTAGAGCGGAATTTAGACAAGCATCAACAAATCTAAATGAAAAGAGCTAAGCAAAAGGTAGAAAGCTAGACATGATCATAAGCGATGCAATCAAACAAGCTAAGCAAGAAATCCCATCGCACACAGATCACACAAAAACACAAACACACTGCACACACAATTTTTAGGTGGTTCGGTCAACGACCTACGTCCACCCCACACTCAATCGAGTATGGCTTCCTGCTGCGCAGCACAGCTTGCGTCCGCTGGGCTTTACAACTTGGCCAAACAACCCGCTGATACACAGCTTCGCTGGGCACTACAGCTTGCCGACCAGAGGATCTGATCCTCTGCAACCGCTGGGGAAATACAGCTTAACCCGTCCAGTGGAGACCACCACTGCAAGACCGCTGACACAGAGCTTGAAGAAATAGCATTCGAAAATGAAAGACAGAATCAAAACGAAAAATAAAAACCCAAAAGCAATGTAGCTCTTAAAGAGCAAAGCTCAGCTCTGGTTTTGAACCACTAGACTGAGATACAAACACTCTCACTCTCACTCTCGATCAGCTCTCTCTCACCTCACTCTCTCTCTTTTCTCCTTCTTCTCTATTTCTTCTTCTTCCTCTCTGTATCTTTTTCTTCTCTCTTTTCTCTCTATGGATCGAAGGCTCACTGCTGCTGAGTGTATATACTTTTTCTTCTTCTGCGTCGATCAACTTTCTTCTGTGGAAGAAGGCTTGTATATATAGCAGCGACAGCAGCAGGCGTGTGCTCTCCACATTTCCCGCCCAGCAATTTGGACCACGTGGCAGCATGCAATGGAGTGTCAGTACACATGTCCTCATCTGGATACCTAGTCCTTTTCGGATCACGAGCCAGGTACCTGGGGTCACGTGCCCCTCATAATCTTCTTTAGTCCGATGTATAGAGTTCTCCGTTCACGTGCTCAAAGACATCAATCTGACTTGCTGCGTCGACGCTTTCACTTAATGGCGTTAACGTAGTGAGGCATTCCAGTAGCCATTTGCCTCGTTTCTTTAGCTGCTGCGTCGACGCTGCTTGCATGTGGCGTTGACGCAGTGGAATGGCCTGTGAAGACGAATGCTTCTTCAACTGCTGCGTCGACGCTGCTTTCATGTGGCGTTGACGTAATAGAAGACATCGTGAAAGCTTCGTCTACTGATGCGTGGACGCTTTAAGCTCCAGGCGTCGACCCTGTCCCTTCAGCAACAAGAATAAAGACATAAGAGTTAAGTATGTACATTGCATTATATATACATCGTTGTATAGACTTTGTATAGACATAATGCACTTAAAGGCTTCATGCGAAGGAAAGCATTGTATATACTTGAGGAGTTGACGCAGCATGAAGGATGAGTTGACGCTGCATGAAGCATGGACAGTGTACAGACTTTGCCCACTTATGGACTTCATGTTATGCACGCGAATGTGAAGACTTCAGTGTATAGACTTTAGAAGACGAGTGCAATGTATAGACTCCATGAGACTCTAGTGCAGACAGACGATGTATAGGGTTCTTAGTTCAGCCGTCAGTGTATAGACTTGAACAGCAAGGACACAGTATAGACATCAACTCTGCACATCGAATGTATGGACTTCAAGTGTGAAGACCATTGTAGAGACTTTGGATTAGAAGATTAATGTTTAGACTTTGAGTGACACTGTGGATGTACAGACTTTGCTCAAGTGTATGAGACGCTAACTGAGACGCTGGACTCTGTACAGACTTTGAGCGATGTGTGGACTTGAAGCTCCTGAAGCAGTGTACAGACTTCATGAAGCGAAGCCAATGTATAGCGTTGAGTGTAGCTAAAGCCTTGATCGTAGGACTAGGCTGGACTGTATAGACTTCAGGCTTCAGAATCGAATGTTCAGACTTCGCCTAAGACACGTAGGAAAAAGACCCCAGTGTATAGACTTTACCTTGAGTGAAAAGTAATTGATGAATGTATGGACTTTAATGTGTGAAGGCTACAGTGAATGAGTGTATACATTTCACCAGATCAAGGGTAATTCGGATGTACAGACTCTGAGGTTCAAAGCCAGCGGTGCGTTGACGCTGTAACATTGATGCGTTGACGCTGCACACACATAATCAACTTAATTGAGATGCAGTGTGTGGACTTATGCGTTGACGCTGTAACATGATGCGTTGACGCTGTGCACACATAATCACTTTAATTGAGATGCAGTGTGTGGACTTATGCGTTGACGCTATAACATGATGCATTGACGCTGTGCACACATAATCACTTTAATTGAGATGCAGTGTGTGGACTTATGCGTTGACGCTGTAACATGATGCGTTGACGCTGTGCACACATAATCACTTTAATTGAGATGCAGTGTGTGGACTTATGACAGTAAGAATTGCAGACAGCAGTGTATTAAAAGCAAAGAACATATAGTCAATCTGATGGAGCAATTTCATCAAATCAAACTCAGTTGCCAATCAATCAAAACAATGGTGTTGCCAAAGAATAGAGCAAGTGTCAACATCATCAACATAGAGGGGTCACAACAATCTCCCCCTTTTTGATGATGGCAACCCCATATGAAGTAGAGTAGCAACAACCTGTCATAGATATATATGTTTGATGAAAGACATGATGTGTTCTGCAGATTGACATGCAGATGCTATGAATGCATGCAACTCACTACCTCAAACTCTCCCTTGGAATTAATTCAGAAATGACTTCAGAATTCAGACAGATATGTATTCTCCCACTAGACATCCTCTAGACAATATTCTCCCCCTTTGTCATCAACAAAGAGGATGGAAAAAATTAAATACAATGGAGGAATTAAGAGAAGAACTGACTGGCATTCTGAACAGGTGGTTCATGAATAAGCATTCTAAAGCATAGAGTCTTCAGTCATATGAAATTAGAAATTGCTGTCAGAAAGAGTGCTGGTTTAAATATGATAAAATTTGGAGTTCATGCACTACAACCAATGGATAAGTTCACTGTGCATGATAAAACAAAAAACCAGAATCACATTTGCATGAAAGATTCAGTTTCATGATATCTTACTTTCATAGTCTAAAAAAATTTGAGAGAACCCAAGTCATGTATTGAAACTAAACAAATTGACACTCATGAACTTTTCTTTTGAGGGAGCAGCATTATCAATATTAGATCATTGTGAGCATTCAGGTACCACAAGTCTTTCTGCTTAAGGGTATACGTTTATAAGACGCCAATACCCCTAGATATTCAACAAGATGGACCATTCTGTTTATGATCAAATTCAAAAGAGCTGAGTTACACCTTTTTGTGTGAGGGTACACGTTTATCAGACGCCAGTTACCCCCAGGTACTCAGTGAAACCAGCCTGCTGTTTTGAACATTTTAAACAGAGATAGCTGATACACTTCATGACATGAGTGTTGTCCACTTCTTTGATGGATCACTCAGTTTCTCAGTGATTACCAGTCATTGCTCTGCCAATATATATATTTTCAATGATTCTCAATATTTTTCAGTATCTTTCTTAGCTGTCCTTTTTATGTTTCAGAATGACTTGTTTAAGAACAATACACATACTTAATCTCTCCGACATGATTTCAGATGAGTTTTCAGATTTCAGATATGAATAGCTTTGTCTGACATGAAATAAGAAAGAGATTTAGAGTTTTATCAATTTTCAACTTACTTATATACTGATTGCAATCTTTAAACTCCAACCATTATAAGATTTAAACCATTACATCAGTCTTTGAACAATTCAAATTCTTATAAATGAAGAAGTCTATTTTCTACTGCTTAGAAATCAGAACTGACCAACAGATTGCCATAATGTCAGAGACAAGTATTCAGAGTTAAAGGTTGAATGACTTCAAGAAAGTTGAAACCACTCTGATTTTTCTTAGCAATACTCCCCCTGTCTATATGCATGCAGCATGGCAAGAATTAATTGAGAGAGATCTTATGCATCGGTCATGAATGAATGATATGCAAAGACATGCAAAGACACAACAAGCTCCCCCTGAATATATGCAATGCAGGATAGTTCTACATCCACATTCACATCCACATGATTTATCCAAGCAATCAAAAACAAGTCCACATCAGAGATTTTATTCACAGCAATTAAACAACCATTCATCATGCTGAAATTTACATAAGCCAAGTTCTCTTCTAAGAAACTTAAATTTTTCATTCCCAAGAGGCTTAGTAAAAATATCAGCAATTTGTTTTTCAGTTTCTATGAAGTTCATTTCAATCTCCTTTTTATTTACAGCATCTCTAAGAAAATGATGTTTTATCTTTATATGCTTAGTCCTAGAATGGTGAACAGGATTTTTAGCAAGGCAAATAGCACTAGTATTATCACATAAAAGTGGAATACATCCCAGATTTATCTGATAGTCAGCCAGTTGGTGCTTAATCCAAAGTACTTGGGCTGCACAATTGCATACTGCAACATACTCAGCTTCAGCTGTGGATAATGCTACAGTGTGTTGCTTCTTAGATGCCCAAGACACTAAACAGCCACCAAGGAATTGACAGTAGCCACTAGTGCTTTTTCTATCTACTCGACACCCAGCATAGTCTGCATCAGTGTAGGCTAGAAGCTCTAACTCACACTTAGCAGGATACCAGAGACCTAGTTCTTGGGTGCCTAGTAAATACCTAAAAATTCTTTTCACAGCCTTAAAGTGATTTTCTTTAGGACTGGCCTGAAATCTAGAACATAAACACACAGCAAATTATATATCAGGCCTAGAGATCCGATCATACCTCTGTATAGTCTTTGGTCCACAGGTTTACCTTTAGAGTCTTCATCCAAACTGGTTGATGTACCCATTGGAGTAGCTATTTCCTTGAGGTTGTCCATTTTGTACTTCTTCAATAAGTTCTTTACATACTTGGACTGAGAGATGAAGATGCCATCTTCTGTTTGCGTAACCTGCAGTCCAAGAAATAGTTTGAGCTCATCCATTGAGCTCATTTCAAATTCATCAGTCATTATTTGAGAGAATTCCTCACACAATTTGGGGTTAGTTGACCCAAACATAATGTCATCCACATAAATCTGAATGATAAGAATATCTGGATGGCTTACCTTGGTAAATAATGTTTGATCCACTATACCCCTTGTGAAGTTCTTGTCGGTGAGAAATTTGCTCAACCTGTCATACCAAGCTCTAGGAGCTTGTTTTAACCCATAGAGAGCTTTATTGAGCTTGTAAACATGATTAGAAAAATCTAAACATTCAAACCCAAGAGGCTATCTCACATAGACATCCTCATTAATTTCCCCATTTAGAAAAGCAGATTTCACATCCATCTGCTGAAGGTTTATTCCTAGGGAACATGCATAAGCCAATAAAATTCTTATTGCTTCTAATCTAGCTACAGAGGCAAAAGACTCTTCAAAGTCTATTCCAAATTCTGATTGTACCCCTGAGCTACAAGTCTGGCTTTATTTTTAATAACATTCCCCGCTTCATCAGTTTTCTTTCTAAATACCCATTTAGTCCCTATGACTGTTTCATGATCAGGAGGTGGAACCAAATGCCACACCTTATTCCTGTCAAACTGATTGAGCTCCTCTTGCATGGCATTAATCCAATGTACATCTTGGAGAGCACAGTCAATGGACTTGGGTTCTATGTTTGATACAAAAGCATACGCATTCAATTCATGTTGAATTCTTAAGTGGCCTCTAGTCCTAGGGGGGTCATGCAGATTTCCAATAACATTATCTACAGGATGATCCTTGAGATATCTAATATTTGCAATTGGAGTATCATGAACTTGATTTACCTCCCCCTGAACTGTAGGCTCCTCTTCATTAAGCTCTTTATGTTCTTCTTCATCCTCGGATTTGTCTGCAGGATCTCCTTCCTTCAGGATTTCACCATTGGTTTCATTCCTGCATTTACCAGCATTAGAATTTGCCAAAGATTCATCAAAAATTATGTGTGGAGATTCTTCAACAGTTTTAGAGTTCAGATTGTACACTCTGTATGCTCGGGTGTTTTCAGAATAACCAAGAAAAATTCCTGGTTCTCCTTTAGGTTCAAATTTATCAAGGTCCTTTTTATCATTTATGTGAATGAAACATTTACAACCAAAAACCTTGAAGTGAGCAATAGAAGGTTTCTTACCTTTTAATATCTCATATGGTGTTTGCTGGGTAGAAGGTCTTACCATGGCTCTGTTAATTACATAACAGGCAGTGTTCACTGCTTCAGCCCAAAACTTCCTTGGTAGACCCCCTTCGACGAGAAGTGTACGACCCATTTCCACTAGGGTTCTATTCCTTCTCTCCACAACTCCATTCTGCTCAGGTGTCCTTGGAGAGGAGTACCTGTGGTTGATTCCATTCGACCTGTAGAATTCATCAAATTGTGAGTTTTCAAACTCACCTCCATGATCAGACAAAATGTTTTCAATTTTCTGATTTGTTTTAACATAGAACTCCTGAAATTCTGAGAAAGCATCACTCTTATTAGATAAGAAATAAACCCAAGTATACTTAGAAAAGTCATCTACCATGACAAACCCATACCTCCTCCCTGATAGGCTGACAGATCTAGTTGGCCCAAAAAGGTCCATATGTATCAGCTCATAGGGTTTGGAAGACAGATTTTCAGTTCTAGACTTAAATGACTTTCTAGTTATCTTTGATTGAGTGCATGCATCACAGATTTTGTTTTCTTTCTTGAATGAGACTTCAGGAAGTCCTCTAACCATGCCATGCTTATTTAATTTATGCAAAACAGTGTAGCTAGCATGACCTAACCTACGATGCCATAAAAATGCTATGTCTTCTCTACTAGCAGTAAGGCAAAGGTTAGTGTGTTGAATTTCATCTAAATTTATCATGTAAGTATTATTTATTCTTTTTCCAGAAAATTTGACAATATCAGAATCAGGTTCAAAAACCTTGCAGCATTGAGAATTGAATAAAATATTGTAACCTTTATCACATAACTGGCTAATGCTAAGTAGATTATAGACTAACCCTTCAACCAGCATAACATCATCAATGCAGCAGGTAGAACACTTACCTACCTTACCTGATTCGATAATCCTACCCTTTGTGTTGCTTCCAAAGGTGACAAGGCCTTCTACTTTCTCAGTCAGTATGCAAAATTTGACCTTATCTCCTGTCATATGTCTGGAGCAGCCGCTATCCATGTACCACAAGTTGTTCTTGGCTGCCAGGCATGCCTGCATACACAATTAGGTAGAGAAGTTTGGAACCCAAGACGGATTGGGCTCCAATGTAAATGAACTAGAAGCAAAACAGGAAAGCAAATGTTTCGGAATCCACATTTGTTTAAATGTGTTTTGCTCAGTGGATCCTACAGATTTTCTTCTGTTGTTCTTTTTCTTATTGGCAGCAGCATAATTATTGACAGTATTGTTATTTCTGTGCCAGTGCCTTGGCCAGGGTGTGTTCACAAAATTTTGACCATAGTACTTCCTAGGCTGGCTATGAAAATATTGATTTCTAGATGTCCAGTAACCATACCCATTTACCCAATTTCTACTGTGAGGTCTTTGATATTTAGCACCCTTGTGTGCAAGACCTGTAAACCTATCCTGAGTTCTAGACCAATTCGACCTATTGAAGTAGGTTGGCTGTGCATTGTAATGGGTCTGAGCTCTGGGTTGATAAAAATAATTGGGTTGACTCCTAGCAGCACTTTGTCTCTCCTGTACTTTGGACCCTGCTGACCTATACACAGGTTTGTATTGGGTCTTCTTCAGAGGTGGAGGTGTTGGTGGAGACTTGGTTACCTTGACCTGGGGTTTACCAGACTATGTAGGTTGACCCCTAACCTGAGTCTGAGCCCTAGGATTCTGCTTAGATGTGCTAGCTCTACTAGACTCTTTAACCTTTCGTTTGCCCTTCTCCTCAGCACTGGGCTTTTTCAGATTAGCAGTTTTGTTCATCAAATTTGTTGAGTTCATGCTAATTAAAGGTCCCTTTTCTTTTTGAGCAACAAATGAAATTGTTTTCATTCCGAATATTTTTGTTACACTAGAATTAAAACCTAGGCCCTCTTTTATGAAATTAACCTTTGACCCTAACAAAGCATTTAAGTTATCTGTTCCTTGGGTCATTTTCTCAATGGTTTTCATTTTATCTTCATTGTCTTTCTGAAGTTCATCAATAGCCTTTTTCAGCTCATTGTTGACATTGAGGATAGCTTCATATTTTTCAGAGATAATTTTGACTTCACTTTCACATTTCTGAATCTTCAGCTTCCATTCATCAATTTCATTTTCAAGCCTTAGATTCTCTTCCTTAGAAGCTTTTAACTCATTTTTGATTTCATCTTCTTCAGAGCATGTGAGTTTCAATTCATCAATCTCAAATTCCAAACATGCAATTTTATCAGTTAGTGTTTTATCATTTTACATGGAATTGATTTTTCTTCTAAGATGCCTATTCTCTTTTCTAATATCATCAGCTCTATCAGCTATGTCATGATAAGCATCTACCCAATCAGCAATTGTGAAGTTTTCAAATCTAGTGATTACCTCATCTGTATCCTCCTCTCTATCTTCGGAGCTTGTTGCCATAAGGCAAATGGGCTGTTCAGATTCGGCTTCACTATTTGAGCTGTTGTTGAAAGAGCCTTCATCTTCATCACTCCATGTGGTGATCATAGCTCTTCCCTTCTTGATTTTCTTTTTTGACCTATCCTTATGTTTCTGAATGTCTGGACAGTCAATTTTCAGATGCCTTGGTTTCCTGCATTGATAACAAACATTAGCTTCATTTTTCTTTGCAGGTTTAGATTTATACCTTTTATCCTTTCGGTCACCACTGTATTTCTTCTGACCGAACCGTCCTGCTCCCTTTCTGAGAAATCGCCTGAACTCTCAAGTCATCATGGCTATCTCAGATCGAGTCACATCTTCCTCTTCATTTAGATTCTCTTCTGATGATGAAGAGCTGCTGGAGCTGGATCTTGTTGATTTGCTGGAACTAGCCTTCAGCGCTATCGGCTTCTTCTTCCTCTCGGCTTCATCTATCCTTGGCATGTTTATCTCATATGCCATTAGTGAGCCAATTAGTTCATCAGATTTAGTATTACGCAAGTCCCTTGACTCCTCCATCACAGTTGCTTTGGTGTGCCAATTTGGAGTCAGGGAGCGCAGAATTTTCCTCACTACATCATACTCTGCCTGAGGTTTCCCAAAACCTCTGAGGCCATTGGTTATTACAGTCAGCCGAGCGTACATTTCGCTAATGGACTCGTTCTGCTTCATCTTGAAGGCTTCATACTCAGATACAAGAAGATTGGCCTTCTGCTCTCTTACTTGAGATGTACCTTCATGAATTACTTCCAGCGCATCCCACATTTCCTTAGCTGATTTGCAAGCAGACACACGGGAGAATTCTGTAGGATGCAGAGCGCACTGGATAGCATTAATAGCACTCCAATTCAGTGTGGACCTTCTGATCTCCTCCTTGGTCCATACATCTTCATTCGGGGACAGCTCATAAGGTCCCTTGCTGACAATCTTCCAAATCTCGTAATCCTTAGCCCTGAGGAACACTTGCATACGATTCTTCCAGTATGCGTAGTTTGATCCATCAAAGAATGGGGGCTTCGTTGTTGAGTGACCTTCGGCAGTCATCCCTCGAGCATCCATCTCTGCCTATTCTCTTCGGGCGATGAGTCCCTGCAGAAGAGTTAGGCTCTGATACCAAGTGTTGGGTTAGATGGACGCAGTCTATCTCCACTAAGTGTGGATCTAGAGGGGGGTGAATAGATCAACTTGCCCAATTTAAAACTATTGTAAGTTCTAGAGTGGAATTTAGACAAGCATCAACAAATCTAAATGAAAAGAGCTAAGCAAAAGGTAGAAAGCTAGACATGATCATAAGCGATGCAATCAAACAAGCTAAGCAAGAAATCCCATCGCACACAGATCACACAAAAACACAAACACACTGCACACACAATTTTTAGGTGGTTCGGTCAACGACCTACGTCCACCCCACACTCAATCGAGTATGGCTTCCTGCTGCGCAGCACAGCTTGCGTCCACTGGGCTTTACAGCTTGGCCAAACAACCCGCTGATACACAGCTTCGCTGGGCACTACAGCTTGCCGACCAGAGGATCTGATCCTCTGCAACCACTGGGGAAATACAGCTTAACCCGTCCAGTGGAGACCACCACTGCAAGACCGCTGACACACAACTTGAAGAAATAGCATTCGGAAATGAAAGACAGAATCAAAACGAAAAACAAAAACCCAAAAGCAATGTAGCTCTTAAAGAGCAAAGCTCAGCTCTGGTTTTGAACCACACGACTGAGATACAAACACTCTCACTCTCGATCAGCTCTCTCTCACCTCACTCTCTCTCTTTTCTCCTTCTTCTCTATTTCTTCTTCTTCTTCTCTGTATCTTTTTCTTCTCTCTTTTCTCTCTATGGATCGAAGGCTCACTGCTGCTGAGTGTATATACTTTTTCTTCTTCTGCTTCGATCAGCTTTCTTCTGTGGAAGAAGGCTTGTATATATAGCAGCGACAGCAGCAGGCGTGTGCTCTCCACGTTTCCCGCCCAGCAATTTGTACCACGTGGCAGCATGCAATGGAGTGTCAGTACATGTGTCCTCATCTGGATACCTAGTCCTTTTCGGATCACGAGCCAGGTACCTGGGGTCACATGCCCCTCATTAGCTTCTTCAGTCCGATGTATAGAGTTCTCCGTTCACGTGCTCAAAGACATCAATCTGACTTGCTGCGTCGACGCTTTCACTTAATGGCGTTAACGCAGTGAGGCATTCCAGTAGCCATTTGCCTCGTTTCTTTAGCTGCTGCGTCGACGCTGCTTGCATGTGGCGTTGACGCAGTGGAATGGCCTGTGAAGACGAATGCTTCTTCAACTGCTGCGTCGATGCTGCTTTCATGTGGCGTTGACGTAATAGAAGACATCGTGAAAGCTTCGTCTACTGATGCGTGGACGCTTTAAGCTCCAGGCGTCGACCCTATCCCTTCAGCAACAAGAATAAAGACATAAGAGTTAAGTATGTACATTGCATTATATATACATCATTGTATAGACTTTGTATAGACATAATGTACTTAAAGACTTCATGCGAAGGAAAGCATTGTATATACTTGAGGAGTTGACGCAGCATGAAGGATGAGTTGACGCTGCATGAAGCATGGACAGTGTACAGACTTTGCCCACTTATGGACTTCATGTTATGCGCGCGAATGTGAAGACTTCAGTGTATAGACTTTAGAAGACGAGTGCAATGTATAGACTCCTTGAGACTCTAGTGCAGACAGACGATGTATAGGGTTCTTAGTTCAGCCGTCAGTGTATAGACTTGAACAGCAAGGACACAGTATAGACATCAACTCTGCACATCGAATGTATGGACTTCAAGTGTGAAGACCATTGTAGAGACTTTGGATTAGAAGATTAATGTTTAGACTTTGAGTGACACTGTGGATGTACAGACTTTGCTCAAGTGTATGAGACGGTAACTGAGACGCTGGACTCTGTACAGACTTTGAGCGATGTGTGGACTTGAAGCTCTTGAAGCAGTGTACAGACTTCATGAAGCGAAGCCAATGTATAGCGTTGAGTGTAGCTAAAGCCTTGATCGTAGGACTAGGCTGGACTGTATAGACTTCAGGCTTCAGAATCGAATGTTCAGACTTCGCCTAAGACACGTAGGGAAAAGACCCCAGTGTATAGACTTTGCCTTGAGTGAAAAGTAATTGATGAATGTATGGACTTTAATGTGTGAAGGCTATAGTGAATGAGTGTATACATTTCACCAGATCAAGGGCAATTCGGATGTACAGACTCTGAGGTTCATAGCCAGCGGTGCGTTGACGCTGTAACATTGATGCGTTGACGCTGCACACACATAATCAACTTAATTGAGATGCAGTGTGTGGACTTATGCGTTGACGCTGTAACATGATGCGTTGATGCTGTGCACACATAATCACTTTAATTGAGATGCAGTGTGTGGACTTATGCGTTGACGCTGTAACATGATGCGTTGACGCTGTGCACACATAATCACTTTAATTGAGATGCAGTGTGTGGACTTATGACAGTAAGAATTGCAGACAGTAGTGTATTAAAAGCAAAGAACACATAGTCAATCTGATGGAGCAATTTCATCAAATCAAACTCAGTTGCCAATCAATCAAAACAATGGTGTTGCCAAAGAATAGAGCAAGTGTCAACATCATCAACATAGAGGGGTCACAACAAACTTAGCATATGTCGTTATTTTGAACGGAGGTTTTTTGTATTCACTCTACACTAACTAAAATTATTTATATACCCTTTCTCACTTTCTAAATTATGTTTATCCTTTAACACTTCATCTATATACCCTTATTTCTTCAAAATAATGATATAATGTAAAAGTTGAAATATAAAAATTTCTAAATTATGAAAATATGAATTGGCATCTTGTAAAAGTGATGTTTAACCTTTAAAACACTATCTATATAACATATTTCCTATTTCTTTAGAGTAGTGTAATATTAATTTCCTAAGTGATTGAAAATATAAATTGGCATTTCCTAAAATATAATTTGGCATCTTCTAAAGCATATATTGGTAATTAAATATTTTAAATGGTTAAATCAATAGAATTAGAATATGAGTTCAATAATTAAATATTAATATATATATATATATATATATTTGTATATTCCTATTTTAAAATCCTCGGGTGTTACACCCTCCCCTACTTAAAGAATTTGGTCCCCAAATTCAAATGTATAAGGATATTGTGGAAAGTATAAAATACTTACAGTTTAGAATAATTCTCGATATCTTCTTTTCATAGATTCTTCTGTCTCCCAAGTTACTTCTTGTTCCGCGCATCGATTCCATTGGATTTTCACCATAGGGATCGTCTTGCTCCTTAGAACTCGGACTTCGCGGTCGAGGATCCGCATCGGCCTTTGCTCATAAGTGAGGTCTCTTTGAATCACCAAATCGGCATGGTTGATGACGTGAGAAGGGTCGTGTACATATTTCTTCAGTATAGATATATGGAATACATTGTGCACTTCCGAGAGTTGAGGAGGTAAAGTAATACGGTAGGCCACCTCGCCCACTCTTTCTAATACTTCGAATGGACCGATAAACCTCGTTGTGAGCTTGCCCTTAACACCGAATCTTCTAATATCTCGGCCAGGAGATACCTTGAGAAATATATGGTCACCAACTTGGAACTCCAAATCTCTCCTTCTATTATCAGCATAAGATTTTTGCCTGTACTGAGCTACCTTGAGTCTCTCTCTGATAAGGTGTATCTTCTCAGTCGAATCTCTAACCATATCTGAGCCTAGAATTTGTCTTTCACCGACTTCTTCCCAGCATATTGGAGAACGACAACTCCTGCCATAAAGCGCCTCGTAAGGTGCCATTTGAATACTAGCTTGATAACTGTTATTATAGGCAAATTCGGTTAGGGATAAGTGGTCATGCCAGCTTTCGCTGAAATCTATAATACATGCCCTTAACATATCTTCAACAACCTGATTTGTCCTTTCAGTCTGACCATCTGTCTGTGGATAGAAAGCAGTGCTGAAATTAAGTTTCGTCCCCAGAGAGTGTTGTAGACCCTTCCAAAAATGAGAGGTGAAGCGTGGGTCTCGGTCAGATACGATCGAGACGGGAACTCCATGCAATCTAACCATCTCCTTAATATACAGGGCAGCAAGTACGTCAACTGACCATCGACTTTTGATGGGTAAGAAATGGGCCGATTTAGTTAACCTATCGATAATTACCCAAATTCCATCATATCCGCCCCTAGACTTGGGCAAACCCATGATAAAGTCCATGCCAATGTCTTCCCACTTTCACTTGGGAATATCCAGCAGATGTAGCTTTTCGACGGGTTTTTGATGTTCCGCCTTCACTTGTTGGCATGTGAGGTAACGAGACACAAAGTCTGCTACCTCCCTTTTCATGTTAGGCCACCAGAAAGTTCTTTTCAAGTCTTGGTACATCTTAGTGGCCCCAGGGTGGATTGTGTATCTCGATCTATGAGCTTCTTCAAGAATCTTCTTCTTCAATTCAGGACAATCGGGCACACATGTCCGTTCATGAAATAGCAATCTGCCATCAGGTGCCAGCTTGAAATCAAGTCTCTCGTCCAACAGCTCTTTATCTCTACTAGCGAGGGATCCTCTTCTTGTAGCTTCTTGATTTCAGGTAGCAAATCTGGATGTAGGCTCATATGAGATAGAATAATACACATGTTCTTCTCATCTGTGCTGATATCAAGCTCAGAGAATTTCTCTAGTAGTTTCCATTCTTGTATCATGCAGTTGGCCAATATTGTTCTCGGCTTTCGACTAAGGGCATCAGCTACGGAATTACCCTTACCAGGATGGTATTGTATAGTGAAGTCGAAATCCTTGAGATACTCGAGCCAACGCCTTTGCCGCATGTTCAGCTCCTTTTGGGAGAATAAGTACTTGAGGCTTTTATGATCGGAGTACACAGTGAATTATTCTCCATAGAGATAGTGCCTCTAGATCTTCAAAGCGAATACTACTGCGGCCAGTTCTAAGTCGTGAACCGGGTAGTTCTCTTCATGTTTCTTCAATTTTCGGGAAGAGTATGCAATGACTCTCCCATTCTGCATCAATACACATCCGAGGCCAATACCAGAAGCATCGGTATATACCTCGTATTTTTCTCCTTCCATTGGTAATGATAAGACTGGAGCAGTGGTCAAGAGATCCTTCAAAGTTTGGAAACTCTTTTCACAGTCTTCCTTCCACTCATAAGGCACTTCCTTGCGGGTTAACCTGGTTAGAGGAATAGCAATTTTAGAGAAGTCCTTGATAAAACGCCGGTAGTAACCAACTAGACCCAAGAAGCTCCGAATCTCAGTTGCATTTGTGGGTCGTTCCCAATTCTTCACGGCTTCGACCTTTGATGGGTCAACAGTAATTCCGTTCTTCGAAACGATATGGCCTAAGAAGGATACTTCCTCGAGCTAGAACTCGCATTTGCTGAATTTGGCATATAGCTTGTTTTCCCTTAATATCTGCAATGCCTTCTTGAGGTGTTATTCATGATCCTCTTCGGTCTTTGAATAGATCAGAATATCATCAATAAAGATCACAATAAATTAGTCTAAATAGGGCCTGAATATGTTGTTCATTAACTGCATAAAAGCTGCGGGGGCATTTATTAGTCCGAAAGGCATAACAGTAAATTCGTAATGCCCATACCTGCTTCGAAATACAGTTTTATGAATGTCTTCTTCTTTGATCTTCAATTGGTGGTAACCAGAACGAAGATCAATCTTGGAGAAATATAAAGCTCCAGATAGTTGATCGAACAGCTCATCAATCCTTGGCAGTGGATACTTGTTCTTGATTGTAAGGTGATTTAACTGCCGATAATCTATGCATAATCTCATTGATCCGTCCTTCTTTTTGACGAATAGCACGGGTGCTCCCCATGGGGAAGTACTCGGCCTGATGAAACCCTTGTTCAATAACTCCATTAGCTGCTCCTTTAGTTCCTTCAGCTCAGCAGAAATCATTCTGTACGGTGCCCTGGAAACATGACCAGCACAGGGGACAAGGTCGATTGTAAATGACACTTCCCTTTCCGGGGGTAAGCTGGGCAATTCTTCTAGAAAAATATCAAGAAAATCCTGAATAACACGGATGTCTTCAAGTTTAACCTTCTCGACTTCCGTTCCAGTCACGAGTGCTATGAAAGCCATGCATCCCTTATTCATAAGTTTACTAGCTCGGAGTGCTGATATAAGAAGTGATTTACTCTGAGGGCTATTGTAAACTAGCTCTAGGAAATCCACGAAAGTTACCTTGCCATGCCGGTAATCTACAGTTGCTTGGTATGTGGATAGCCAGTCGGCACCTAGTATGACGTCATAACCCTTCATATCTAGGCATATCAGGTCAGCAGGTAAATTACTTCCCTTAATCATCACTTCACAATTTGGATAGTGATAAGTGATATTAGACTCATTCCCAAGAGGTGTAGATATGACCAAATCTAACAGTTCATGTTTCTTAGAAAATGAAGTAGCAAAGTTCTTGGAAACGAATGAATGAGTTGCTCCGGTATCAAATAAAACTTGAGCAATTTTTGAATAAATAGTGAGAGTACCTTCCACAATTCCACCTTCAGTGGGTTCCGTCTCTCGGAGAGCTTGCAGACGGCCTTGTTTCTTTACCGGACGCTTCTCGTCTTTGATGTCCTGCTCCTTCATCAGTGGGTAGTCTGGGATCCGATGCTCTCGGCTCCCGCATCGAAGACAAGCTCCTAACTTCCTCCAGTATTCCTCGATCTTATGGCCAGCTTTATCACAATACTTGCAAATTTCTTTTGATGGTGTGGTGGTGGAGAATGGCCTATCATTCTTCTGGAATTTCTTTGCCTTGGAGGGCTCCCCTCCCATGAAGAACCGCTTCTTGTTGAAGGATTGTTTGAATTTTCCTGGGCTTATGACGGGTTCCTTCTTGTCTCTTCCTCAGATTCTCTCAGATAATTCGGTGGCATCTTCCAGCAGTTGAGCACGCCGAACCATCTCCGAATAGACTTGGACGTCCATCGGGGCAAGTTGTGTGATATAATGGGGCCGAAGCCCGTTGAGGAATCTTCTTGCCTTCATCTTTTCCGTACACACCAAGTGGGGTGCATACCTAGATAATCTGGAGAACTGTGCCTCATACTCGGCCACTTTCAAGCCCCATTGTTTTAGAACGGCAAATTCCGTGGCCTTCTTTTCCTGGATATGATCGGAGAAGTACTTGTTGTTGAAATGCTCCGTGAATTCATCCCATGTGACATGGTATTCTGGCAGTGTTGCTTCTATGGATTCCCACCAGCATCGAGCGTCCCGCTCTAGTTGGAATACGGCCAGTAAAACCTTCTCTTCATTCGCACATTGCATCACACGGAAGATTCGTTCCATCTCCTTTAGCCAATTCTCGACATCCTCAGGGTCGGACGAACCCGTGAACCTCGGTGGGTTCATGTTACGGAAACTTCGGTGGAGATCTCCCGCTCCACGGTTTGCTCCGCCTTGGGTCACTTGCTGTAGTGCCTGTGCGAGGCCTTGCACGGTGCGCTGCATCTCGCGCCATTGTGCTCTTTCCACAGCCATGATCCTACAAAAGAGTTAAGTATGATAAAGATCGGGTTTACTTGTAAGGTCGAAAGTCATTGTAGAACTTAACCCATGGCTCTATACATCTCACCGGGTAAGGTATATCTATCATTGAACTTGGGTTTTACCTATCCTTGGACTCAAGTTTTTACTTAGATTTCAATTTCTAACCTTTTATTTCTTCTAGTTCCCTAGGTTTGAAAACCTAGGCTCTGATACCACGAAGACTGTCACGTCCCGAGCGCGGAAGATACTCGGATGCGTGACGCGTCTATATAGATCGTGTCATTAGAGCGATAAGAATTTTAACATACAAAATTTCAGAGTGCGCAAATGACTAAAAATCTAATAAATTCCAATAGTCCAAGTGATGTTTATTTGATTAATCAAAGGAAATAAAGATATTCCATGACAAATTTTTAAATTTAAAAAAACCAAACATTAGGCTACACGACTTAACACAAAGTTTATACCACTAACTGACATAACTGGGAATACAAGGTAGACTCAAATAAATTCAAAGACTCGACTAGCTAATGATAAATGGATGGCGTTCTAGCACTCTTCACTCGGCCTCAAACCCATTCTTGTCGCTATCCAAATCACCTGAAAATGTTAGGAAGCAACTGGATGAGCGAATCGCTCAGTAGGAATTACATCTCAAATTCGAGCAATCTTTACGTGAATTACAATTTACATGTATTATCAGTATGGCTATGTATAACGTACGTATAAAAGAATCGGGTATGCATGTATATCTATACATGATGAACAATAAGAGATCAAGAGCTGTATACAGAGAGTATATTAAGATTTCAAGTATTTGACAAGCAGTATTTCAAGAATTATAGATGTAAATGTCACTTCGGGTCTAGCAGGGATTCATGTACGATTACGAATTCAAGTGCGAGTATGTACTCATGTACAAGTATATCTCAGGTACGAGCAAGTAAAATTTAATTCAAGTAAGTAAAGTTAAGTACGTATCAGTAGAATTGGCTATTTCAATCAAGCAAGTATTTCGCCCTTTCTCGGGCCACAAGTCAAGTATTGCCTGTTCCGGGCCACGCAAGTCAAGTCAAGTGAGTAAAGAGAGAGTAGGGTGGAGTGTCTCAAGTCAAGCAAGTACTCCAGTGCAATGCTAAACACCGTGGTCAATAAACTCCCATGGGCACAAGTACCTTCGGGTGCTCCTCCCAGGACCAGACCGGGCCCTATATGCACAGCATTTCATATATTTCCTTTGACATCCACTCTCATTTATAGCCAATATGGAGTTTCAAGGGTTGCCTTAGTAGGATCAAGGTAGATTTTTATGGAATGGAATTCAAGGACTCATAATATGCAAGAAAATGACTTAGGGTTGCGTCTGTACAAACCACGATAGAAATGAGGGAAAAAGTATCAATTTATATACTTTTTTCCTAAACAAAAACTCTAGATAACTCTATAGTAAGGTTAAACAAAAGTTAGAACATCCCATAAGGGCCATTATGCAATTATGCCAGTTTACTATTTACGAATACTATTCACTACTATTCACTTACTATTCATTACTATTCACTTACTATTCATTTACACTATTCACACAAATAACGCCCTCTTCATTTTTGTCGACTGTTTAAATAGTCGTCATTTATAAGTTTATGTATATATTAATAGTTTAGTATATTAATCATCCATGTGAAAAATTTAATAAATGTAAATCATGATACTTAATCCAATGCATGAGCATACCGTTAGATTCCTTATTTTTTCTCTACCTATCTACGTGTCTATATCAAAAAAATTATTTTATTTGGAAAAGTGACACTATTCATTAAAATAGTGACTTTTATACACTATTCATACGGTAAAAATTTCTCAAAAATAGAAAGTAAGGATATGGACAGGTAGAGGACATTCTCAGTAGTTCAGAATCATGCTCATGCGAAATTGTTAGGTTTTGATATTTACTAAATTGGGGTGATTTACGACGGGAAGGTACATTTCGTGACTCAAAACACTATTCAAACACTATTCATTTTTAATACTTTCATTAAATAAGGAATTAAGTACATAGTTAAATAGAGAAAATTATGAGGGTTCCATAACCATATTAATGCAGGAGTTTTATGATTTGGTTAAAAAAATTATAATTGTCTAAACATGGTGGCTCTATATTATGAGTCATAGTTTACTATTTAAACACTATTCATTTTTAATTCTTCCAGTAAATCAAGAATCGAAGACATGGATAGGTAGAGAAAAATTCAGGATCACAGAATTATATTCGTCCAAAAATTTTTATAGTCCAGTTTATTAGTTATAGATTTTTCAATGCTTTGATTTACTCGTTTCTAAAATTTTCATGAAAATGAATTGACGACATTGGTCATGTCGTTAATTAATTGATGACTGTTAACACAGTCTTTAATTTGGTAATTGACGCCCTGGTCAGGGGCGTCATTTACAAAACTGTTTCACTATTCACACACTATTCATGCACTATTCATCTGTATAAAAATATTCTAAATCAATAAGTAATGATACGAATATGTCGAGAAAAATGTCAGGATTCCAGAAACATGTTCATCCAAAAATTTAGTGCTTTAGTTTGATAGTTATGGATTTCTGAATGTGTTGAATTATCAATTATTGAAAATCCAAGAAATTAAATTGACGACATGAGGTATGTCGTTAATTAATTGACGACTGTTTACACAGTCTTCAATTTTGAAATGGACGCCCTTGTCAGGGGCGCTAATTACATTGAGGTTTTTTTTGAATTAGTAATTACTTAAAATTTCAGAAATAGAATTGACGACATTGGTGGTGTCTTTATTTAATTGACGATGTTTACTAAGTCGTCAATTGTTTAATTGACGCCCTAGTCAGGGGCGTCATTTTCAATGCCCCTGTGTGTTTAACACGTTAACAGAGGCTATAATTTAAGGTTTTAAGACTGAAAATGTGTGTGATAAAATCCGTTAAAAAGCTCATGAAATCATGCTAAAAAATCATGATAACAGTATGTAACGAGCTATTAACAGATGTATAACATGGTATTATTCTGGGTCATGGTATATATGTATATAGATATATATGTATACATATATATACATATATATATATATGGGTTGCTCGTGTCTCAATCTTCTAGAATCACATGTTTAAATGACGCCCGTGTAAAGGGTCGCTCATTTAATAAATGACGCCTTGCATGAGGGCGTCATTTATTTGGGTAGCATTATTGTGGCATTATTAATAGAAATGACGCCTTACAAGAGGGCGTCATTTGTTAGACAACTCTACCCCACTCACGTGTTCTGTATATATATATTAATACTTTAATAGAATGGGGTCCTATTCAAATTGACGCCTATATACATGGTCTTCAATCTTTCAATTGACGCCCTAGTGAGGGGCGTCAATTCACTAAGTGGACAAGGTGGAAGTCCACTTACGTACAAATAATGGCCCATGTGTTTAAAGGTGTTTTGTAAATTTATATACTAACCCTTTCATGATTTATTTCTTTGTATAAGACCTCCTAAATAAGATTCCTTACCCATATGCATAAAGTTGGAATGCACATTTATATTCTAGTCCTCATATAATTTAATTTCTTAAACAAAACCTAGAATTTTATTAAGAAGAGTAGGTTACGTATTTCATAAGTTAAGATTTCCATGTTAACTTCAAAGATTTTTATCTTTAAAAATTGAAGGAATTTGTTTGTGAAATTTCAGGGGTGAGACCCTTACATTTTTCTCTATTTTTACATATAATTTTTTTTAAAAAACTCTTTTTAAATAAAAAGTGACACTATTCATGTCACTATTCATGTTTAGGAAATAACGACTTAGCATATGTCGTTATTTTGAACGGAGGTTTTTTGTATTCACTCTACACTAATTAAAATTGTCTATATACCCTTTCTCACTTTCTAAATTATGTTTATCCTTTAACACTTTATCTATATACCCTTATTTCTTCAAAATAATGATATAATGTAAAAGTTGAAATATGAAAATTTCTAAATTATGAAAATATGAATTGGCATCTTGTAAAAGTGATGTTTAACCTTTAAAACACTATCTATATAACATATTTCCTATTTCTTTGGAATAATGTAATATTACTTTCCTAAGTGATTGAAAATATAAATTGGCATTTCCTAAAATATAATTTGGCATCTTCTAAAGCATCTATTGGTAATTAAATATTTTAAATGGTTAAATCAATAGAATTAGAATATGAGTTCAATAATTAAATACTAATATATATATATATAATTTTTTTTGTATATTCCTATTTTAAAATCCTCGGGTGTTACACACCTCACCACGAATAGGTCAACTAGCTCTAGGGAACTTTAGTGGTACAACCAACCTAGTGAACGAAGAGGGAATCCTTCACTGTCGGGGACTTACGGAGGTCTCGATGGAGGAGATTCTAGTCCGTCGAGAGGAATTCCCAAACGGAGAGTCATTCCTTCACCAAGAGAGGGTAACTTCCTAGAAATGCAAGGGGGAGGATGCTCCAATGCCCATAGGCGATGCAATGCTACTGCAGAACAAAAATATGCAAAATAAACAAGCAGAACAGAAAATATGCAAAATAAAATTGGATAGAATATAATATCACAGAAGCAAGAAAACACGTCCACTCAGGAAGACGCCTTTATAAGAGCGAGTCCACTAGTCAAGACGCCTCTGAACACAAGGTGAGGGCAATGCAGGCAAAGACGCGTCCATGCAATGGGACACGTATATATATACATCTCTTGGGTTACAGACGCATTCTCAGACCAGAACCCACTTTTCGCAAGACTAACTAAGGGAAGAACAAGAAAGAACTTTCACAAATCAAACACATCCAAACATGGCAATCAACTAAATAATGAAATGCTCTTGTTAAACCCATTTTTTTCTTTCCAAAACACGCAAACTTCTTGAGGAATCACAAGGGACAATAGGGGAGTGCACGTGGTGCACGAGAGATGAAAATAAAGGTGCTGCTGGGAGCAAGAATGTAGTGCGCAAAGGCACAATAAGGAGGGGCACGTACGGGTGCCAAGAGGAGGGGCACACGTGGGTACCGAAAATACACGGGTAATCAAACAAAAATAAAAGATGTCCCACCATGATCGTCAAAAGATGTGAACGACATCATGAAACTGAAGGGAAATATGCACGGGGGGTGAACCAAGATCGCGAGAGTTGCTTTCCACGGGTTCAAATGAAAATTAAACGAAAATAAATCAGAAATCACGCATGAGTGCATGTGTGGTGCATGATGTGTGACCGCTAGGGGTTGGGAACCCTAAAAATAGAAAGAGTTAGTGATCGCGAGTATACCTTGGATGTGGAAGATGATTCCGCGAGACCCTGGAAGATCCTAGCATTACAGGAAAACTAGGTTTTACCTATGACAAATGTGGTAGGTAAAAGCCAAAAAAATCGTAGGTAAAACCTTTACCTACGACATTCCCTATGGCGTGGTGTCGTAGGCAAAAACTGCGTAGGTAAAGTTTTTCTTACGCGACATAATACCGTAGGTATAGTGTGGTCAATACCTACGACAAATAGCGTAGGTATAGGGGTGCTCATTACCTATGAAATTATGTCACGTAGGTAAAGATTTACCCACACAGTATTTGCCTACGACGAATGTCGTAGGTAATTACCTTCGAGTTTTGTCGAGTAGGTAATTACCTACGGCGTACATGGCATGCCTACATAGTTTTATACCTACGACATATGTAGTAAGTAATATCATATGATTTAACTCGCGTAGGTATTTTACCTATGGTTCTTTTGCGTAGGTGATTGTTGGTAGTTACCTACAGTTAATGTTGCGTAGGTAATTTCCTATGGTCATGGTCGCGTAAGTCGTAGTTGGTATTTACTTATGATTTATCTCGCGTAGGTATTTTCTCCTACGATTTTTTATCACGTAGATACTCGCGTAATTTTCACTAACAATTATAAGATAGTTACCTACGACTCAAATAAGTAGTTTCCTACGATTTTTTGAGCTGTTAATAAAATGTAGATAACGTGAACGAACCGTAGGTGAATGTTTTTTTAATCTTATTCCTAAATAATCTATATTAATAGTAGATAATCTATTTGAACCATAGATAACCTAAACTAATTATGTACATAATAAATTCATCTATAATGCCTATATGAACCTTAAGTAACCTGCAACTTGCACACATTCACAAATTTCATATATCAAGAAATCTGCACATTCACATTCAAACCATAACTTGTACGCATTCAAAACTTGCACATTCACATCATTCACATATCATATATCAAGAAATCTACACATTCACATTCAAACCATAACTTGTACACATTCAAAACATACACATTCACATCATTCACATATCATATATCAAAAAATCTGCACATTCACATTCAAACCATAACTTGTACACATTCACAAATTTTACACATTCAAAACTTGCACATTCACATCATTTACATATATCAAGAAATCTGCACATTCACATTCAAACCATAACTTGATATTATATATACAAAATACCATCATCAAGTATGATTGTGGCAATGTATCAACTTTGCAATCACAAAAAATGTAGCAAAGTTTCATGAACAAACAAGTGCATGTATGTGAAAATATATACACAATCAAAATTCATGTAAACATTATATTACAATCACTATATATATGGAAAATGAGGGGGCGGTCTAACATATATCACCATGTTAGTAAGGGAATCACCATGTTAGTAAGGGAATCAAGGGCTGGGAGATGCCTTCCCCGGGTGCTGATTCTCCTATTGTCCCCGTTTGGCTGGAGCTACCGGGCCTTTCGGCCAATTTCTCCAACGAAGTCATGATTCGCTCTATCGCCGGCAGCATTGGGCTAGTCCTCAAGGTTGACAGGGACACATCTTGCTTGCTCTGGGCTCATGCTGCCAGGGTGTGTGTGCAGTTGGACGTGTCTAAACCTCTTCCGGCTCACGTTTGGGTTGGCGTTGGGGGTGGTGGGACATGGCAGACCATCGTCTACCGTGATCCTCCCTTGTTCTGCCATGGCTGTCTACACCTCAGCCTACTAGCGGACAAGTGCAAGAAGAAGGCCCAGTCGCTTGTTAGGTCTGATGGCCGTGGGTTTGGTGGTCCAGGCACTGCTTCGTTTGCTGCAGCGAGCAGTCCTCCTACCATCCCTGCAAAGGCTTCGAGGCCTACCCGTCCTAGGGGCCTCTTTTCTACCCATCCTGCTGTTTCTCCTACTGTGGCTCTCCACTCGCCTGCTTTGCCCCTCCAGCCAGCGGTTGGTGGGCTGGAATCTTGTGGTCCTTCTTGCTCGAGGGAGGCCCCTGTTGGTTTAGCCACTGCTTCTCCTCTGCCAGCCTTGGCCTCATCGAAGGGGGTCGACCCTTCCTATATGGGGGTCGACTCTTGCTCTACTCCTGGTGATCTCCGGTGCCCACCTGTGGTCTTTGGGTGCGTTTCTACTGGAGCCCCGTTTCGATCTGCAACTGTGCTCCCTACCGTGGTGCTTCACCCGTCCGCTGTGCCCCTTGGGGCTGTTTCTCTTCATGCTGGTCTTGCTCCAGTGCCCCGTGCTGATTCTTCGGTGGCGTTTCTCTCTGCTCCTTCGGCCTCCACGGCGAGGGTCGACCCCTCCTTGTCGCGTGTCGACACCTCTGCGGAGGGGGCTGACCCCGCGGGTGCTGGCTCCTACGTGCTTGGGCTCTGTTCTTCTGGCCCTTCTGTTTCCCCTATTGCATCCTCGCTCACCCCCTCGGTTGTGGCCTTCAGCCCTCCTAACGCTGGCGTCCAGGGCGTTGGTCTTGTGTCTGCCGTGGTTGAGTCTCCGCCTCTTACTGCTCCTGTCTCCGTGGCGACTGTCTTGGCCCCTGCTTCGGCTGCCTTCTCCAGCTCGCTCAAGGCTCTCTTGCTAGTTGGTTCTCCTCCTGCTGTTGGCCTCTTGACTACGGGAGAGGGGTCCTCTCCTTCCTTGGCTGATGGCCTCCCTGCTGACTCATCTCCACGTGCTTCTTCTTCGCTTGCTCCTGGCGGTAGGCTTAACGCCGATGCACCTTCCTGGTCCCCTTCTTTTGCCGTTGCTGTTGGCCCTCTTCAGGTGGGGTCTGGTTCTCCTAGGAAGGGTGAGGCCCAACGTTCATCTCCTGAAGAGTCTGCCAAGCCTCGTCTCTCCTTCGCTCAGGCTCTTAAACATGCTACCAAGTCTTCCGGCTTTGGACCGCCATCTACATTCGTACGCGCCCCTCCAGCCATGGCCCTAGCTTCCTTGGGAGAGTCCTCTGCCGTTGGTGCCATGCCCTCGTCTGATAATGGCCCCGTCAAGCCCCACATTCTTCTTCAGGTTCTCAATGTCCCTGGCCTTGAGCCGGCTACCTCGTTCGACATCCACGCTGCCCATGCTAGGTGGGTGGGCGATCAGCAGGTGGGTCTTCAACGCCAGGAGCGATCCAGGCCATCTTCTTAGGCGGAAGGTGTTGCAACTAAGAGCTCCCACCGTCGCTCCAACTCCACCAGTTCCTGTAGGGACCATTGACGGCCTCTTGTGTTTTTGTTGTCTTCGTTTCTGGGGTGTTTGACTTGTCCCCCCCTTTTTTAGGCCTTTTGGGCTGTGTTATCTCCACCCCTGTTGTATCTGGCCCGTCTTGTCCCTATAAGATTGGGTGCCTCCTCCTCGCCCTTGCCCTCCCATGTAATTCCCTCTATCCTTTTATCTATGGAAATTTCCCTGTCTGGCGGTTGGGGGTGGAGCGCCCATCCTTTCTTTGAAGGGGAGGCGCTCTTCTTCGTCCTGCATGGCGGGTATGGCAGGATTAAAAAAAAAAAGAGCCGGGAGATGAACTGTTCCGTGCATCGACCATAGCCTGCAAAATAATTAAATATTTATAAGTAATTTCACATGAAAGTTAAACATGCCAATATTTTCTTAACAAATAAGAAAGATACTTTACATATTCTACGAGCCAAAGAATATGGCTCCCAAGTGCATCTCTAATTTTCTTTCTTTCTTGATCTTTAATAATAAAGGGGGCTTCGAGCTTGATTGCATGTAAAACTGATACTTCACAATAAGCATTCTCTATCTGTCGCCACGTCACAACTTTATCGTTATCAACACTTATTACAAGACCAGTTGCCACATGCTCTCCTTCTTGATCTAATAGTTTCACCCACTTCCCTTGCAACTATGCAATAGAAAAAATTAGAAGCATCAAATAGAACTTTGTACAATAACTGCAACAATACATAGATGCTTAAAAAAGCAGTAGCAGCATTTTAAAAGGAAAAATAACAGCAATAATTAGGAAGTTAGTATATAGCAACAAATATAAATTCTTGAAAGTTAGCCAATACTTTAGATATATTGTAAAATGCATGCCCTCTCTAAGACTGCAATAACTTAAGTTCAAATTACCAAGATTGAGTGCAGATGTGAAGTGATCAAAGATCTACATTAAGAGGATAAAGGTAGTTGAAATAGGGCATGTTCCTACGTAAACAACTTAAGTAAAGATGGGAGAGACGTAAAAAATAAGGGAGAGAAGAAGCATGTGATTGTATCTTATTTAAATTTAAAAATAGAAATTACATTAATGGGACTTTCTAGTCCCAAGGCAAACTCACATTGATAGGGAAAGCATTTTGTTATGTCAAAGGTGATGATGGTGATGGTGATGCCATTAGAGCACATGGAATTAGATCCACTGTGAGTCAGTACTTGAACCCAATCATGGCCTCCCCCAAAACCAGGCATCAGTCATGAGACATAGGTCAGTTCACTTAGCATCTAGAATGAAGCTTTCAATGAGTGTAGCTGCTCCCCCGACCCTTCCTTTCATGTTGTGTATAACTTCCACCTTCCCACTACTATGCACTTTACTCCCCAAAAAAATTCTGATTGATTCATATACAATGTTTGCATCTTCATCATTGCCCCCTTACTGCAAAAATGTTGAAATATCTCTTTTAGGTCTGCCAAATGTCAAACTCCTGAGGTAACACTATCCATATTCAGTTTAGACTGCCCCTCTATTTCAAAGCCAGACTTTCCCTTCTAGTCACATCAAAAGATGTTGTTCCACACAAAGTTCCCAAAAACATATGTGTTGATAGTTTTTCTTATGAGATTGTGATGGTGTGAGTGTGTGGTGAGTGATGTGAATATGTGAAATATGTGTGAACAAGTGGTGCACGAGCTCAAGCAATCAACATGAAATTAAAGCATGTGGGCGTGTCATCTCAAATATCACAAGAAAAAAGAAAGGAGGAATAAAAACACACGATGGGGAGTGGAGTAAAAGAATAAAAGGAAAAACACACCAGGGGTGTGGAGCAACTAAAATAAAGAGAAGACAAGCAAGATGATGAACAATGCCCAAGGAGTGATGTGATCACCACCAAGGTAAATAACACAGTAAAACCGCAATATGTACCATGGAAAGAGCCGAGTGGAGTCACCCGCCCGCGGGAGAGAGAAAACCAGGTGCTACGACAGAAAATGATCTTCCAGATGACCGCCAGACGATGGCAAACGGTACTACGATAGACCGCCTGAGTTCTGCAAACGGTCCTCCAAGAGACCGCAAGGGCACCCAGAACAGCAACGTGGAACTTTGAATCTCCACCCCTCCAGGCCGGCCAGAAGAGCTGGGCCTCATGCAATGAGTCCTGTAAACTTGCAAAATAACGTAGACACAAAGAAAAATGACCCAATAAGCCCTTGGACTAGTGTAGTATCTATAATGCAATTAAGTTATGATGCATAAAAGGAAGGGTGAATACCTTGGGGTTGGTGGTTTTTTAACCCCTGTGGGGTGTGGAAAAGATAGGAGGATGTTTTAAAAACGTAGTGTGAGTGTAGAGAACGTGGAAGAGGAAGAGGGAAGATTCTATGATGATGCAAAGAGAAAGGGAAAACTAAGAAAGAAAAAGACTCAAATTAGACTAATGGAACTTAATACTCCCTGGATCAGAAGTCTTATGGACATAGAAACAACTTCTCCCTGGTTGGTACTCGCTCTAGAACGTAGCAGCACTTCATGGCAAACTCTAGAAAATCTCCTCCTCAAGCCATGAAGTCAAGGGTTCTATTTATAGACCCTCAAACCCTAGGTCCGAGTTGGAGAGATAATGACACGAAAATAGACCTGAAACTAGATAAAGCTCGAAGATAATACTCCCAAGAGTCCATAGAAACAAACAGAAGCTTCTGAGAGCCTTTATCTAGAGAGAAATCAAGAGATCAAGGACTCTAGCTCGACCACGGCGAAGCAGAGGAAGAACAGACAGAGCAAGACTGTCTGTCTCCCCAAACGGTCTTGCGATAGACCGCAAGGCTCAAGAAACGGTCAGACAATGGACCGCTAAGCTCAGTCGTCCAGAAAAGATAAGACCAAAGAAACCCAACATGACTCTCTGCCTCCTAGCGGTCTAGCAAAAGACCGCCAACGCCCACCATACGGTTGTGCGATAGACCGCTAGGCTAATGGACGTGTCAAAAGAGATAAAGGCTAATAAATCTCCAAGTTAATCCACAATAAAATCCTTATTAGGCCTTATCCAAGCCCAATAAGCTAAAAATGACGAGAAACTAGAGGAGCTAGGTCCAACCAGGGAGAATAACCCATAAAATAAGCCTAAAACTGACCAAAACTGACCCAATAACCCGGTGAATAACTCGACACATCATAAAAATAGATAAGGAGATGACCCAACTCATTGGTCATAAAACGGGTGTCAACAGATGTCCCTCCTTAACGTCCTCTTTGCAGGGGAACGAGCAGAGGTGAAGCGAAAGTGAAATGGAACATGGAGATGAAGCGGAAATGAAGCGGAGTGAACTGAAAAGCGGGCGTTAAGGTAAACTGACACCCGTCCTCAACTAACGAGCGATAGAAATCTTCAGAAAAGTATCGAACCAATCACAAGGAATGGCAAACCGAATGACACATGCCTGGAGGAACTAACAACTAAAGAAAATACAAACACGACCAACCTCCTCATTGGAACTCACAGCTGATAGGCGTTCGGAGCAAACAAAAAAGTAGAGAGACGAGCAACTAAACTTCAGACATGAATCCTCAGCTAACCAAACCGAGCAAATAGACTGAAGGAAGCCTTCCAACTCAGAGTGGAATGATTCTCCTTACTCAAGACCATGGATACATAGTTATCCACCATTACTGAGACACTTTAGACAGATGAGGGCTCATGAATGCTCAAAGATGCGCATGATGCATGTTGGGCTAAAATAAAGGAAATCATCAAAACAAATGCAAAGAAAGGATAAAAATAGGAAGATACTCGAGAATAATATTGCTAGACCAGATAAATCAGGGTCAAGACACTATCTGCAACCACGACGTGCAAGATAGAACCATCGTCCCCCAACTCTTCCAGCCTAACGGCCTATCCAACGATTAAACATGTGCACCTAGATCATCATCATTTTTGTTAGAGGGGAACATCAGATCCCAGAACACATGAATGACCAGCCGGTTCTCGAGGTAATATATCATAGATACCATATAGGAATGCATTAAGGGATTTAAGGATCGGAATACTTACCTAACTTACCTGCCTGGCGAGATGTGACGGCATGTGATATGATGGGACGAAGTGTTCATACTTTTGACAATAAGAGGGGTTAGCCATCAATAATTGTATCCAGATAAAATGAGGCATAAATAAGATATGAACCATACCAAAATAGAGCCAAGAATAAAGTATTACAAATCACCATCATGCAGACATAAACGGTCTAGATAAGGACCGCAAGAAGACCCCTAACGGTCTAGTGATAGACCACATAGGCGAGGGCAGTTCACACTCTTTGATGAGGGTGACTCAAATGGAAAACGGTCTGCAGGAAGACCGCCAAGAGGGCATAAACGGTCTGGCGATAGACCGCATAGCTCTGAGCGAATTCAAAAAAAATAGAAACGGCATTCACTCTCCCATTTATCAATCCATTTCACAACCCCATTCCACTCACTCCGGCCACCGAGCACCGGCAACCACCTCAAATCTCACACTGACCCATCCCAAAAAATGGTGAAGAGGAAGGCTATTCGGGGCTTCCGGCGGCGGATAGAGGAGGAAGAAGTACTTCGAGCAGCGGCGAAACCCACCGGAGGGGGAAGAAACTCCGGCGGATCAACCGGCGGTGGAGGAAGTTCCTACGGCGGAGGGAGACCCCGGAGATGCTACAGAGGAGGGTGACGATGAACCCATGGCCGTCGAGGCACAGGAGACGGTGGCTAGACGTCGGTCATCAGAGGTAGGCCGACGGCTTAAAAAACCCAAGTTTTGATTTTTCTAGGCCATGCATGTGTATGAAATGGGAATGGGTCTGGGGACCCATAAAAATGATGTAATAGCCTTTAGGGCCATTTTCAATCTTGGGGAAACAAGGCAAACAACGCCCATGTGCTGGGTGCCTAGCGGTCCTTCCAGGGACCGCTAGGGAACCAGGCGGTCTAGGGGCGACCGCCAGTGAACAAGAAATGGTCCTAGGATGACCGTTTGGGAACCAGGATAAATTTTTTGTGTGTGTTTTTGTTTGAAATGCAATGCAATGTATGATTTAAAAACTACATGAATGACTGACCTTGATTGTTTAAATGGATGCAGGGGAAGAGATGGACCCGGATCTCCTGGCTGCAGGTCCGAGCAGTATACTTAGCACTGTCGGACGACCAGAGAGAGAGAGATTGGCTGTGATGGGCTTCGACGAGCTACTGAGCATTGAAGTGATGAGGATCGACACTGCACTATTGTACGCGCTTCACGAGAGATGGGATCCGATTAGCCGGGCATTTCTGTTCCCGTAAGGACACATGATCCCGAGGCTCCAGGATGTGGCAAGGATCACGGGAATGAGAGTGCACGGTGCACTGGTGACGGGATGGGCTTATGCTGACTACCGAGAGCTGGCACAGGAGCTACTCGGGTTAGAGCTGCTGAGACCGGGGTGCCACTCGTCGATGTTGGGACGGGCGACCCTGCAGGAGAGCCTAGGGCTGAGGGGAGCGGTGATAGCCGTAGGAGAGCTACCAGAGGAGCATCTCAGGAGATTGACGGAGAGAGCCCGAGAGAGAGTGGCCGCGGAATCGGGACCAGAGGGGGACATCACCCTGTGTCGCTTCCTGATGCTACTGTTCGGGAAGCTACTGTTTGCGACGAGGGCGGACCGAGTGAACTGCAGGCTCCTCCCACTGCTGCGGGACCTAGACGGAGTCGGAGGGTATGCATGGGGTGCCGTGGTGCTGGCATTCCTGTTCGACTCGCTGAGCACCACCGACCGGTAGATGATGCTGGGCGGCTTCTCACCTTTGCTTCAGGTAAAAATGCTTGACTATAAATGATTATGAGTATGCTTCTGCTCATGATTTGCTATATGCTGACATTTGACTAATGCAGGTATGGAGGTATATGTACCTCCTCGGCCTAGGGCAGGGAAGGGAGGTACAGCCGGACCGGGTACCCATCGCGAGACGATGGATGGCAGTTCGAGACACAGGGTCGCTACGGCGCCTAGCGCGGGTGATCCAGGATGACATGGACACGCTCCCCTATGCATCGATAAACTTCTAGACTTAATATGCTAAATGCACTTAAATGCTTTTATAAAATGTTGACACTGATTTAAATGCATACCCTTTCAAATGCACTGGACACTGTACTGTGACGAGGGTCACGAGGGACAGCCCTGGGTGGAGGCGGCCCAGGCGTACGCGGGACGAGAGATATGGCTGCACTGCATGAACATCATCAAGCCACTGCACCACTGCCTAATCATGAGGACTCGAGGTGTGCACCAGCCAGACGTGGAGTTCCCAACGCGGAACGACGAGTGAGTCAGACGATCCTCGAAGGGCTTGAGCGAGGAGATCGACTGGGTGACCCGGGCGATTAACGAGGTGCAGGACTGGACCAGGAGAGGCAGGGTGGTTCGAGCCCGAGCTAGTAGCGATAAGGCCTACCTGAAGGCCTACGCTAGGAGATATGGCGACCAGGTTTTCCGCGGCGCTCAATGACCGGTATGCTTTCTAAACTCAAACTTCTAAATTACATTTAATGCATTGATGCCTATAATGATGTATTGACTATCTAACTTTCTTTATGCAGATAGACCCCCAGGGCCGGATAGCGAAGCTCCAGGGACTCCTGCATTCCACCGTTCAGCAGAGGGACGAGCTCCAGCGCTCTCTGGACCTCCTGGTAAGTTATGATCCTTAGACTTAAATGCTAATGCTTATGCATGATTGACTAACTGAGACCACTAAATGCAGCGACCCGAGGGAGCAGGATGGCAGGGACCTGACGCTCCGTCCTCATCTTCCCAGCCAGCGGGCCGAGCAGAGCGGGACGCCGACTTCGCTCGGGCAGTTGCTCGGGTCGAGGAGGCTGAGGCCACTCTCATGGAGAGGGTAAGCAACTGATCGACTTCTCTTTAATGCTATATGAAAATGCACTTTGACTAACATGATGAATGCTCATGCAGACGAGGGAGTTGACTGCATCACTAGGCGAGGTAGAGCGCGCTCGAGCTGAGGTGGAGCGTCTCCGGGCCGAGGCGGCTGAGGTAGCCCATCTCCGTGCAGAGGAGGACCGACTGAGCTTGGGAGCGACAGATTTGGAGCGCTACCGGACCGAGGTGAGGGAGGCTCGGCGCCAGGCGTACGATCTGAGGATAGAGCTACGGGCCATGGAGCAGACGATCTGGATGATGGGCCGAGGACCTACAGCTAGTGCGTCCCAGAGTGGCTCACGGAGCAGCTCTTTCCCGGACTTCCTCACCAGTTCCTCCAGCCTTCGGAGGAATGAGGAGGCAGAGAGGAGACGGCGATAGCGAGAGGAGGGAGCACCTCCATGGCACCACTGGCGAAGAGGCAGGAGGGCACCGGGGACAGCGGGGGCCTAGGAGAGGGACCCGCTGGGGCGTGACTTGTACTTTTCTTTTCTTTTTAGACACATGTATATGACTCTATGTTAGTGAAATACATGATTTTTTTGTCTTTTTGCTAAGTGAAAAATGTGTGGATGTGCATGCTAACTCACTAACAATGACCTCTAGGACTGACAAAGAGATCAGGAGAGCGAGTGGGGGAGTGAGGGAGAGAACTGATGATAAAAAATAATCAAAACAGTGAAAACAGGGGAAAACGGTCTTCTGGAAGTTCATAAGGAGGAATAAAACGGTCGAGGTAGGACCGTTAGGCGAGCGGAAGAGAAGGTGGCGAAGGAAGGGAAGAAACGGTCATCAGTTGACCGTTTGAGGGTGCCTAGCAATTGCTCGATAGACCGCAAGGGAGAAAAGACAGTAAAGTCCGAGCGGGACTCTCCGTGAGAGTCTGAACCCATGGCTAGAAGCACCTAATCTGTGTCAAGACTTATCCTAACTTAAATTGAAGCTAATTAGACTCAATCCTAATGCATTAGCACTAGAATTAGAGCCCTATAACTAGGAATATACCCAGAATTCGTAGCTCAGAGAAATATCTACTTTAAACCTTGAAAAGTCCCTCAAAATTACCCAAAATCACCATGAAGAGGGGCTTTAAAGCTAGCACCATGGGAGAGGTGATCTATACCGGGCCAAAGCTAGCTAAAAGAGAGCATGGGGAGCTGTAGCGGCTGACTTCTATCCCCAAGCACTTGAGCATAAGCCCTTCAAGAGAGGTAAGTTCAAATTAATTCCAATGATTCATGAATTTCCTTAAACTTCTCCTCATGGCATTTCTTCCCTTCTTTTCCTCTTCTTTTCTTTCCTTCTTCTAGCTCCTTCCTGGCCCAAGATGCTACTCTAGCTTGAAGTGGGTGGTAAAAGAACTCCCTTTAGAGGTTACCTCAATCCTAAGGGCATGGCACCTTCACCCTTTATTAGTTCTAGCCAAGAATTTCTAGAAAGTTTCCTATGATTGGCCAAGCATTTCAGTCCTAGTGGAGCTATGGCACCCTCAAACACACACTTTCATGTTCCCAACCTTTGAGGTCATTGTCCTTATAGAAGAGGTAGGCCTACCTAGCCCTTCCTAAGACCAAGGTGGGGGATGAAGACTTGGTGTGTCACACGGTTGAACCTATAGACCCATCACTCATCTTGGGGACTTCGGACCCAATCCAAAAGATGTGAAAACCATGATTAGCCCTTGCCATATCCATTTGATACCCTTGGCCCAATGGATCACTACTCATTGTAAAAACAAATGTGGGAAATATGAAGCCATATCAAAATCCGTCTCCATTTGCTTGTGTGGGGTTTTACTCTTTTCTACCACCGACCACCTCTTAGATATCCAAAATCTCAGCATTATTAGTGGGTTGTGGCAGGGTTTATCTATCTCCTAAGCCATCCCTTCTTACCTCTATGAAGGCCTTAGTTCAGCTTCCCTAGGGGGTCCCCTCTTTGGGTCAATGATCATCCTTGAGTGTTGGATGGGAATTAGACTTAAATTTCTACCCAAGGAGGACTTGCCTTCAACTAGCCGCATATTCGAGAGCCACCCACTCTTTTTCATAGAAGGTGCATATGGATTCTCTTCACAGGTTGAATGACGGACCGCAAACAAGAAGACTCGAGATGATTGTCGCCTCTTCCTCAACACTTTGCCAATTGACAAGTTTGTGATGCGACCTCGGGCTCTTCAAGGCGTTACCCTCATATTACCTCGGTGACTAGGCCTAGACCTACAGCTAGTGGGGAACACTACCCTGCGATCTACAACCCGCACCGATGCTACCTACAAATTGGACTTCCTCGCACTACGGTTCAAGCACTATCTCACTACCCTCCCCTTCAAGGTAGGAAGATCGAGACCGAGGAGGAGGAACGGGCAGTTCGGAATGCTCTGACCAAGTGGGAGATCATCCGCACCTTGCAAGCAGAAGTGAAAGAGAGCGACGAGGAATATCGAGCTTATGTGAAGGAATTGCACAAGATCCGGCCCCGCGCGGATGGAAAATTGAATGTAAATTGAATTTATGATTATGAACTTGAATTTTATTGAAAAGGTGATGTATCATGAACCTTGGGTGAATGAATAAGAAGATTGATTTGAAAGACGTGCAATAGAATCAACTCTTTGGCTTGATTGATTGAGTGAGGTAGGGTTATCTATTTGACAAACGGTCAAGCAAAGGGCCACTACGGACCCCAAACGGTCTATCGATAGACCGTAAGGGTGAGCACCCAGAAAAACTCAGAGTTTTCTGGCTTTCGGGAATGGCAAACGGTTGCCATTAGACCGCTAGGAGAAGCTAAGCGGTCTATCGGAGGACCGCTAGAGAGGAGAAACAGAGAAACCTGAGATTTATGGTTCTCGGGTGAGGGTAGCGGTCTCCTCACGACCGCAAGGGTAACTTAAGCGGTCTACTAAAAGACCGCAAGGGATGAGAGATAGAGACACTTACAAGCTTTGAATCTTGGGTAATGAAATATGTATCTGTACACACTTAAAATAAGAAACAAGTTAGATCTGTTCTTAGGCTCAACCCCTTGCCTTCAGCAAGTTAGAGAATGACCAATTCTTGATATTTGGTCAAGGGGTGGAGCCTTATTAAATAGGCGAGATAGAATGAAAATGTATAGATGCAAATGCATGCTATGCAAGGATGATGGTATTTTTGGGTTTTGGGAATATTTGATTTTTGTGTGTGTTTTAAATATCTATTTTTTAGATTTTGAAATATCTGATTTTTTTAATTTTTTGAAATATTTGATTTTTTTGGTTTTTTTGAAAGCTAATTCCATCCCGACAACAAGAGCCCTACCTGTCAACAAGGAATCTTCTGAGCTCAGTGTGCTTTTGAGGTGACAAACCTTGGCCAGGGCCAATCCGTAGTGCTTCTAAGTACCAAGGTCATACCCAGGGTACGGTTTAGTCCTAAAAAGGAAAAATAAATTTGAGAGATAAGCTTAGGCCAGGTATAGAGGTTTTTTGGACTTGAATCCTTCCCATGATAACCCTTTCGGAGATTTAGTCTGTTGCGCCAGGGCTTTATATCCGTCATCGAACCTTCATCCATGCTAGGCACGCATACGACTGGGCTCATAATGTCCCGCGGGAAAACTATACTGCCACTCTTGACATGCCTAGGTTTATACTTTTAGAGCTTTTCAGATGAGCTTTTGGTTTTGCTTTGATTTCTGCTCCTTTTCTTTTCTTTCTTTTTTGTTTGGTGTTGCTGTTCCTTTTTCTTATGGCATTAGGTCATAACGGACTGCCCCTATTTGAGACCTCCTCTCGTCAGGGTGTCTAGATCAGTCATCGCCCCCTTATTTGCCTCTTGCCCCTATATTCAGCCGAAGAGAGAAATGGACAGGGACTTTCACTTCCCCTAAGAATGGCCAAGGGAGAAACGGTGTTTACACAAAATTGGAAAACCCAACCAGGGATGTCGTGTAGTGTGTGACTGCCAAACTCGGAATCTTCCTTCATGGTCAAGGAAAGGACACCTTGCTACCGGGCTTTCATTAACCTGACTCTAAGGGAAAAAGCGCTTAAGATACAACCCATTCCAAGCGTGAGACAGCTCCTCACCTTCTACATTAACCAGGCGATATGCGTTCCCTGGATAAGCCTCTTTAACGACGAATGGCCCTTCCCAGTTAGGTTACAATTAGGACCTAGGACCTCCAGACCTAATGAATTTGCGTTTCAAAATCATATCACCTATTTGAAATTTACGTTCGATTACCTTCTTTTTAAAATAACGTGAAACTCTTTTTTGATACACGGACACGTGATCGGCCGCATTCATCCTCTTCTCATCCAAGAGTTCCAACTGGACGAGTAACGCCTCTCGACGTTCGTCGAGATTAAGTTCCTTATCGAGTTGTACCCTTAGGGAAGGGATCAAGATCTCATATGGGAGCACCGCCTCCATCCCGTAAGTAAGAGCATAGGGGGTTTGCCCCGTAGGAGTACGGACGGAGGTGCGGTAAGCCCATAGAGCTTCCACTAATCGTTCAGGCCAATTAGAGAATTTGTGAGATTCGCATGTTTTCTTTATGATTTTAAGAAGGGTTTTATTGATAGCTTCAGCTTGACCATTACCTTGAGTATAATATGGAGATGAATGATGCAATGAAATATTGAACTTCTTACAAAGGTCCTGGAGCCCTTGAGAAATAAACTGAGGTCCATTGTCGGTGATACTGTTGCTTGGCACTCCGAACCGCGCGATGATGTTCTCATGATGAAGCGACACACCGTGGTAGCTTTAATCTCTACTATGCTTCCACTTCGGCCCACTTGGTGAAGTTCTCAGTGGCGGTGAGGATAAAAGATTTCTGCTTGGTCTGAGTGTTAGGATCGTCGAGCGGGCCAACAATATCGAAAGCCCACATGAAGAATAGCCAAGGAGTGGAGAGAGGATGAAGAGATGAAGCAGGAGCATGGATTTTATCAGCGTGGAGTTGGCATTTAAGACACCTCCGGACATAGAGGGAGCAATCTTCCTCTAAAGTGGGCCAATAGTAACCATACCTAAGGATTTTCTTTGCTAAACCCTGACCATTGACATGACCTCCACACTCACTTGAATGGACTGCTTCGGCCACCTTCCAAGCTTCATCGTCATCTAAACATCTCATGAGCATTCCATTGAGAGCGCGCCTGTACAATTCCCCAGCAATGATAGTGTACTTTGAGGCGGCTCTTCTAATAGCCTTACCCTGCTCGGCACTTGCCCCTTCTGGGAACGATCCATCTCTGCAATATAGCTCGATTTCATGGTACCATGGAAACTCTTCTTCTTCCAGAATCTCTTATAACTCAGTTAAAGACAATTCCTTTAACTCTTCCTTCTCAGCCCTAGCCTCTATAGTCTTCCTAAGGTTGTCATACCAAGGATCCTGAAGAGAGGGAGCGTCCAGTCTCTGGACGACGATGGTCTCAGTGCTCTGACTGAGAGGAAAAGATAAAGAGGAAGCAAGTGATGCCAGCGCATCAACAAGTATATTCTGAGATCGAGGAGTATGGATGTAGATTAATTTGCGGAATTGCCAAGCCAAGAGAGTGACCAAATCCGGATATGGCTTGAGCTTTAGGTCACGGGTGCGGTAAGTGGACTGAACTTGCCACAGAACGAGCTGAGAGTCTCCTATGAAGTTCAAATAGCGCACTCCTAAGAGATAGGTGTTGATAGTTTTTTTGTGTGTGATGTGGTGTGATGATGAATGTGAATGACGTGAATATGAGAGAGAAATATGTGAAAGTATATGAGCAAGTAATGACCCAACTCAAACAATCATAAAATCAAGAGCATGGGCATGTCATCAGTGCTTATGAAGGAAGAAAAATAAAAACACACGCTGGGGCATGGAGCAAAGGAATAAAATAAAAACACACACCGTAGGTGTAGAGCAAATAAAGTAAAAAGGAGGCAAGCAAAGATGATGGCAAAGATGAACAAATACCCAACTAAAGATGTGTGATCGCCACCAAAGTAATTAAAGCAGTAAAACCACAATAATACCTTGAAAAGAGCCGGTTGAAGTCACCCGCCCGTGGGAGAGAGAAAACCAGGTGCACAGATAAAAAATGGTCTAGAAACGACCGCGATCCAGCAGAAAATGGCATTGCGATAGACCGCCTTATATCTGAAAATGGCCTTCCAGATGACCGCTAGGGCACCCAGAACAGTAGTTTGGGAAATTTGATCTCCACCCCTCCTGGCCGGCCAGAAAGGTTGGGCCTCGTGCAATGAGTCCTATAAACCTGCGAGAAAGTGTAGACAACAAGAAAAGCAACCCAATTAGCCCTTGGGCAAGTGTAGTAACTATAATGTAATTAGTCTAATATGCATAAACGAAGGGTGAATACCTGGGAGGTTTGGGTTTTTTAACCCCTGTGGGACGTGAAAAAGATGAGAGGATGTTTTAAAAAGATGATTGAATGCAGAGAACGTGGAGAAAAGAAGAGGGAAGATGCTATGGATGCAAGGGAATGATAAACAAGACTAAAGATCAAAGAACACAAACTACACCAAAGAACTTTGTACTCCCTGAACTAGAAACTTGGTGGATGTGGAAGCAGCTTCTCCTTGGTTGGAAGTGGCTCCAGAATGCAGTGTAGATCCAAAATTAAACCACCCCCAAATTGATGAGATAAATATGTGATGAGATGATAAGATGAATTTATGGAACTAAATAATGATAAGGGGTAGGTCACATGTAATAAATGAAAATGATCCGTGATCGCCACCGAGGCCAATAACATGCCAGATGATATGAAAATCAAAGTAGGGGCACGTTACATACCTCAAAAATTCAACGATGGCCAAGAGGTGGCCAAAGCATGAATGTGCTATGTCGGGCGAGTGCCTTCTTAAGATCATGCTGGGAGTGTCTGGCGCGATAAGAGACAGAGAGCGGGATGAGTTCTAGGTACGTTCCTTCCTTGCTCTAAGGCCGGCCAAGGTGCAAGGGCTTTACGTATCTTTCTTTCAGTGCCTGCAAAACGATTTAGACAACAAAGAAAAGGCACATTAGATCGTGATTAGTGTAGAATATGTCCCTATTCTTAAACAAAAGCATATAAAAGAAGGGCTAGATTACCTGGGGGGGTTGGTGGTTTTAAACCCCTATGGAAGGGCCAAAAATAGGTTTGGTGTGTGTGTGTGTATGTATATTTTAGAAAAGAAGTTATTTTGAAAATAGTATGCAATGCTATGTGAAGATTAAAAAGGAATGAAGTGGAGAGAAAATAAAGAACGAGGAAAAACAACAATTAGCCCTAAAATACTCCCTTGGATGTAGACGAAACGAGGAATTGATGATCTGGAACGAAGAGCAGCCTCTTCCTAGTCAAGATCTCGAAGTTGCATCCCCTTAGAACGACGGCCAAGGGCCAAATTTATAGGAGGAGAATGAAGAACAAACCCTAGGTCGGAGTCTGATTCAAACCAATGATTTTGCGGCCCAAATCGAGGTAATCCTGCCGATTAATGAGGGGAAAGGACTCCTAGTAGGACTAGGAACTTTCCTTGGACGAATCACACTTGTAAACTTACAAAATAAGGATCCAATTTGAAAAGGGTAAGTCCGGTTTGGACTGGGTTCCTGCCTGATAACGTGCTAGCAACATAGATCACGACATGGATAGACGTGCTATCAGGGCATAGCGCGACAACCGTTGTCCAGCCAAATAAGGGGAAAAAGAATAAACGTCCATTGGACAGCCGCTCAATCGGGTATTAAGTAAATAGCGACCAGGTGGATGTCGCAAAATCAAATATTAAGAAATAGTGACCGTTTAAATGGGCGTTCAATTAGTCCCATAACGCGCTATGAATAAGAAAGTGCTCTGAGTAAATAGCGTGAAAATGCCAAATTCAAGCCGAGGTCCAAGGTACAGAAATTGAATTGTGGGGCTAAGAATATAGAGAAATCCCCCCAGAAAATCAACAAATTATAGATCAGTTGGTGCATTAACTAAGAGAACAAAAAAATTGCTCAACTTAGGGCCAAAAACGGGTGTCTACAGATGCCCCTCCTTGATATCCGCTTTACAGGGGAGCGAGGCGGAGGTGAAGCAGAAGCAAAACGGAGATGACACAGAGTGTTAGCGAAGCAGAGATGAAGTGGAAATGTAGTGGAGCGGACTGATAAGTGGATATCAAGGTAAGAAGACACCCGTCTGCCAATAAGCGATAGGAATAATCCAAAAAACTCCGAGCTAACCATGTGGTCAAGCTAGCATGAGCGACATCTGTATGAAATGACGGATAAGAAAAGAAAAGGAAAATGATCAACCTCTCGCACAAGAGAGGCACCCATAGTGCATTGCAACTGCGAGTTTCACCCAATTAGTGGAATAGACGCGAGCCCGGTGAATCTGTCGACGCCATCGTGTGGTTCGCTGCTAATGAGCGGATCAAGGAAGACATTGCTGAAATAAGTTTAAAAGATGATAGGAGAAATTCAAGACAAAGGTCGCACTGACCACCCAGATCAGACAATAACTTGGAGTAGTCTTTCAAACTCAGAATGGAAGTGAATTTCTTTGTTTGAGAACTTAAGCACCATTGATCCTCAATTGGAAAAAACTGGGGCATTTGTGAGTCATGAATGCTAAAAAAGGCATGATGCATGCAGGGCTAAAATAAAAGAAATCATTAAAAGTAATGTAAAGAAAGAATAAAATATAAGATACTCAAGGATAATATTGTTAAATCGAACAGACTCGAGTCAAGAGTTATCCGTAACCACGGCGTGCGAGATGAAGTCCATCGTCCCCAAAGCTATCCAACCTAACGGCCTATCTGATGATTAACTGCGTGTTTCTAGATCATCACTATTTTTGGTAGAGGGGAACTCAGATCCCGAAACATACAGAGAATCGGCCGGTCTTTGAGATAATATAATAATGTAAGTATCATATAGTAATACAATAAAGGAAGCGATAAAGGCAATACTTACCTGATGGCCTGTCATTTTACCATTTCTTTCCCTGAGAACAAGATGTTAAGCGACAATGATGCAAATAACAGGCGCAGATTCAAACACACAATATCATTTATGCAAGACAACACAGGCTTTTATTCACTCAAAACATATATATTTTTTATTGTGTTGTTCATATGTATATTTTATTTTTTTATTTATTTCCTTTTTACATTAACGCGCTATATGTATATAGCGCAATGGTGTCGCGCCATTACGCAATAGCGCGTCAATGGTGCTTGCGGTTCAAAAATGAAACCGCTTCCCCCCATTCATTTCACGTCCATCCTCTCTCCCTCCGTGTCCTCTCTTACCCTCTACCCATCTCACACCTTCACTGCTTTGTCCCGATGGAAGAGGAACCTTCTCGGCGTCCCAAACGACGTGCCGTCCGCAGCCGTTGGTGATCTCGCGCGGAGAAAGAACGGGCGACCCCGCCGGTGGAGGAAAACTATGATTCTGAAGCAACGGTCTCGGCTAGGCTCGAAGGAGAAGAAATGGAGGGCCCCTCCGACGAGGCCGAGGAGGCTAAAGGTGCCGCGGCGGCCGAGGAAATAGTGGCGGAGCCCGCCGATAGAGCGGCGGCCCGCAAATGAAGATTGGTAAGAAAACCGATCTTAATTTGTTTTCTTTCGATTTTCCTTGTTTATCTTTTCACACGAGAAGAATTGGGAAGGGGACATGCCCCTTAGACCAAATGTAGAAGGAAGAATGCCCATGGAATAGGCTCAGGGAATGTAGGGTTGCCGCCCACCCTCCGCCGATGAACACGCTACAGTCCAGTAACGCGTTCTTCATAAACGCGCTAGATCGACTTTGCACGTTCAAAAACAAAAAACCTTTTTTTTCTTTTTTCTTTTTAGATGAACTAAAATTGACATTTTCTTCCTCTTATATTGTGTAGGGTGTACAGGGTGCAGTTTGGGCCCGAATCTCATGGACACTAGTCCGGGCCATCTTCTTTGCACTACCGGAGTTTCAACGGGTCCGCCTCCGCCGAATGGGCTTTGGGGAATTCCTAGAGATAGAAGTGTTGAGAGCAGATGTAGGCCTAATAAGGGCCCTGAAGGCAAGATGGGACACAAGATGCAAGGCCTTTCTCTTCCCCTGGGGTCATATGATCCCCACCTTAAAGGATGTCACCCGCATTACTGGACTGCGGGTGCACGGAGCGGCGGTGACAGGCTGTACCTACCCCGACTATCGGGAGATGGCGCGCGGGCTGCTAGGCTTGGAGCTGGAGGGGACCGGATGGACCTCGCTAGTGTCGAGGATCACTCTATAAAAGAGTCTTGGCCTATTCCACACACAGAGGGAGGTGGGAGAGACCTCGACGGCTTATGAGAGGAGACTAGTGGTTGAGGCCAGAGAGAGCTTCACGATAGAGGCTGGAGCACAGGCCGACAGGGAGCTGAGGAGATTCCTTATTTTGATTATCGACAAGCTGCTTCTAGCGACCTAGGGTGATGCAATGAGCTATCGGTTTTTACCCCTATTGGAGGATCTAGATAGAGTTGGACGGTACGCTTGGCCTGCGGCAGTGCTAGCCCACTTGTTTGACAATTGAGGCATTTCTTCACTTCAGTCTATGCTTGGGGGATTTTACCCTCTACTTCAGGTATCCTTAAACTCATGAATTAAATTATGCACTTGCCCCTTGTACTGATCACATGAACTGCCTTTCAGGTTTGGAGTTATCTATATCTTCCTACCCTTGGGCACGCCTGGGAGGATCGAGGAGATCTAGTGCCCCTGGCCAGACGGTGGACCCCAACACGAGACAGCCGGTCTCTGAAGGACCAGGTCACCCGCATTCAGGAGACACTAGATGCCATGCCCCACATAGAGGTAAGATTTAATTTTGAAGTTGAATTCTATTGTATGCATGAAATCCAGGGCAATGATAGATTTATTCGCAGGTGGTTTGGACTCCCTATCAGAGGAACATCGGGGACATGCCCTGGGTGGAGGCGGCCATTCCATACTTCGGGAGAGAGATTTGGTTGCACGCCCTCAACCTGGTCGAGCCCCTATACTACAGGTTAATTATGAGGACACTAGGGCTCCACCAGGCAGTGGTAGAGTTCCCGCCCTAGGCGACGGACCCACGACCCAGGCGATGCTTTTGAGGCCTCCAAGGGACAGATGACTGGTGACAACATGCGCGTGAGCAGCTTGTGGATTGGAAACGATGCGGATGACCAGTCCCTACGGGAGCGGACTCAGACGATGCCTACCTCCAGGCCTACTCACAGACATATGGCAGCCGGGTCTACCACGACACACGTGGACATGTATGCTTTTAATTCATTAGATTTTTCCAAACTTTAAAGACTTAACTATTTGATATGTGATCAACATGTGTTTATTGCAGTTTGACACAAAGGGCAGGCTGGCCATGGTGCAGGGGCTCCTCAACTCCATGATCCGACAGCGCGAGGACCTCCAGCATACTGTAGGCGAGCTGGTAAGAACTTTCTCTTGCAGTTTAGAATGATTTGGGTTTGAATTGCAATTAATTCTAATGCTCTCTTTTCCAGCGCGAGGAGCTAGAGAGAGTCCGATCCTCACACGGTGCTTCATCCTCAACTCAACCTGCCTGCGACCACACCGATCTAGTGAGTCAGCTCGCTAGTGCAGTTGCTCGGGTGGAGGCAACTGAGGCCTCCCTGTAGGAGAGAGTAAGCAATCTATTCTTTAGTCTTGAAATTTTATTAATATCAGTTATTGACCAAGATTTCGGGTGCAGGAGCAAGAGCTGCGGAGGATGGAGGCGGAGTTGGAGGCGGCATAGGCAGAGCTGAGGCGCTAGGACACAGAGGAGCTTCCTCGGGACGTGGCGGAGTTGCGCCTCCTCCTCGGGGTGGAGAGGAGCGAGCGGCAAAGAGAGAGGGAGGAGCGAGATAGAGAGAGATGGGAGAGAGAGAGAGAGAGAGAGTGGAGCGAGAGCTGGAGAGAGTGCAGCTGAGCACTAGATTAGGGATTGCCGAGCAGCGGGCAAAAGAGGCGGAGGAGCGCTATTGGCGGGGGCGTGAGCGAGCTCAGCGTGAGGGGTACTCCCGTGCCTATTCGAGCACTGATTATCTAGTTACCTCCTCTGAACATCAGAGGAGGGAAGAAGCTGAGAGGAGAGCACATGGTGACAAGAGTGTGGCTTCTGGGGGATCGATGGCTCCCCCCAGGCTTTCTCAGAGAGGACAGGAGGAGGCTGAGAGCTCGCATAGAGGGGGAGATCAGGAGGGTCGAGGGGAGAGCTAGAGAGGTTGTTGTACATCCACCCTCATTTTGTACTTTTTTGACAGATATAGTGGAATGAGATAGATTTTCATACTTCTTGCACTTCTTGTGATTATTCTTTGGTTTTACGTGCCCCTGCAATAATACCATCAAAAAAAATACAATGCAAATTTTTGGATTTTGAAATATGCAAATTTTTATAAGTTTTCAAAAAATATTTGATTTTTTATGTTGATTTTGGAAAATATTTAAATTTTTGTGTTGGATTTTGGAAAATATTTGTATTTTTGTGTTGGATTTTGGAAATATGTAGGTTTTTTATTTTTTATTAGATTTTGGGGATATTGTAATTTTTTTGGAATTTTGAAAATATTCAAATTTTTATGAAATTTTGGCTTAGACATGCTAATGCGGCATCAAAGGGTGTTTTTAATCACTGGCTAGGGATCCTTGCTCTTTCCCTTTCGCTAACAACTGCCCGAAGCCAGGCGTGCATTGAAGGGTGGCGCCCTATAACTGACTGCCCTTGATTAACAATGCCCCTACCAAGGCCATACTTGAGAAACACTCAGTCTTGGAGGGAGAAGAGAAGAATAGTTGGAGATAAGCTTTGTGCAGGATGGGAGATATCAGGACTCGAAATCCTTTCAAGGTACTACCCCTCAAAGAGGCAGTCTGTTACGCCGGGACTTTGTGCCTTTGATTTTTAGACCCTTGACATGCATACGACCAGGGTTTTCCCTACGGGGACTTTACCACTCTTGACATGCCATAATTCATAATTTTACTTTTATCAAATTCGGCTTTGATTTTCATAATAGCCCTTTTAGGCTAGATATATCATGAAAGCTTATTTAGTTTGGGTCAAGACTGTCCCTATTTGAGACTTCTCTTGTATTGGGGAGTACCGAGGTTGGTCATCTCATCCGTCAACCTCTTACCCCTACACTTGGCCGATCAAAGAAGAGAAAAGTCTTTCATGCATGCTCCTGGCATGGCCAAAGTAGCAACGGTGTTTTACTAAGAGAGACGGCTAAGGACGTCGTGAAGTCTGTGCGGTGCCCAGCTAGGGGTTGCCCTTAACAAGCGGAGAGAGAATGCCGAACTCCCAGCGTAGGGTTCTTATGACCGAAGTGCCGCATAGCAAGCCTAAAGACTCTTTTGACATTGAATTAATTAAACAAAATCTTAAGATAAAGGCTTAATATCACTCTTAATTAAGTTAAGAAGCACTTTCATTTTGAAAAACCATGGGTGAATAAGGTGATAAAATGCATCAAGAATGCATACTTACGCAAACATATTAGCTTGCGACCATGGTTGTAGAAGCTGCTGCCAGAGGCGATGTTGATAAACATGAGATTTGCCCTTATTAACAGATAAGAAAGGATAGCAAAGTCTTGAAAGTGACTTAACAAGAAGGAGTGATGTTTAAACCAAACTCAGACGAATAATGAGAAAACATAGAGAGGTGAGGGATAGAACTCTCTCACTAAAGTGCGGAGACCCTAATCACATGAAAGATCTACAAAAGGAGAGGAAAATCAAGAAATGGAGTGAGGACTAAAGCCTCGAAAGCAGTGGGAGAACGGGCAGATGCCCAAAGCAGTTGACGTCGAAGAAGTTGGGTCGGACCTGTGATTGGGAGGAATTAGAAGAAGAAATTGATAGACGAAAAGAGGTGGATCCGGAGGTTCCGGAAGCAAGGGAGGAGGAGAATCATGATGTAGGTAGGAATCTTCTGGAGGTTCCGGAGGTTCCGGAGGAGGAAAACCCCGAGGGACACGATGCCTTGGGAAAATGTATGGGAAAAGATTATTGAAGAGGAAGAAAAGAACGAAGGACGCAATGTCCTGGAAGAGTAGGAGGACGAATCGGAAGAAAGATAGGGGATCCAGAGGTTCTGGAGGGATAAAATGAGAAGGGGCGCGATGCCCAGAAAGAATCGAGGAATGGGGTAAGAGATCACAAGGTTCCAGAAGGATGTGGAGAAGGAAGGCGCAATCCCCGGCAAGTGTAAGGGGACCCGGAGGTAAATAAGAAGAGAAAGATATAGGATCTGGGGGTTCCGGAGGAAGGAAATGCCGAGGGGCGCGGTGCCCTGGGTAATCAAATAAGTCCGGAGGTTCCAGAGGTAGGAGATAAAAAGGAGCGCAATGCCCTGGGAAGAGAGAAAGAGGATCCAGGGGTTTCGGAGGGATAAGATGGAAAGGGGCGCGATGCCCTGAGTAATCAAATAAGTCCGGAGGTTCCGGAGGCAGGAGATAAAAAGGGGCGCAATGCCCTGGGGAGAGAGAAAGAGGATCCGGGGGTTCTAGAGGGATAAGATGGAAAGGGGCGCGATGCCCTGAGTAATCAAATAAGTCCAGAGGTTCCGGAGGCAAGAGATAAAAAGGGGCGCAATACCCTGGGGAGAGAGAAAGAGGATCCGGGGGTTCCAGAGGGATAAGATGGAAAGGGGCACGATGCCCTGGGAGAAGGGATAAGGAATGAGATAGAGAATCCAGAGGAAGATAAAAAGGGGCGTGATGCTCTGAAAGAAAGTCTGGAGGTTCCGGAGAGCGGGGAAGATACGGGTTCGGAAACCCGAGAAAGAAGGAGTGCAAATGCATGTGAATGAAATGCAATGGATGCGATAGATGTATGGAATGGGTGCAAAGAATGCATGGAAAGAGAAGATAAGATCTTCCTCCCTACCCATGGAGTGGCCCACAGAGAGAAAAATGCAGATGGGAGTGTGGATAAAATAGAATAAGGAGTGAATGAATTGATGGAAGGTCCTTTATGAAAAGATTGCCCGCCCCTCCATGCCCGGCCAAGCAGCTCAAAGGATTGAAATAATAAGCTCTCATTAGAAGAATGTGTCATAGTGATGTAAGAAGAAAACACCTTAGGAAGTTGTATAATGACAGACCGAGGGGTAATGAGAGTATTAAAAGAGTATCGACCAAGGAACAAGGTAACCATGGTAAAAGGTCGATATGGCATCAACTTGGAAGAATTTATCATAGCGAGCCTTGATGGAGATTTCTCAAATATGTTTGGCACAAGAACGCGGGTGGGTATCCGACAGATAAAATCTTGAGGTTTGAATGGCATAGTCGCGGCCAAGTCCTTCCTGCCCGACTCCTGATTATTCTTGGCACAAATACTTGTAGAACTACACCCACTTCAAGCGGGGGTGGAAGGTAAGATGGAAGCGGTAGGCTTAGTGAGTGATGGTGGTTTAATGGAGAGTGTTAACGGAAGGATAAATGGAGGTTGAAACACATCGGTCTTCTCCCCAGACGGGGTTGGCTCGAGTGTAAAAATATGTGAATCTAGCTCAGGATTAGCCACAGGTTCGGGAAAAGGGTTAAGTGGTAAAGGGTTGGTGAATACCGACTTTGGGGTTATAAGGATAGTGGAGGGCCGAGGTGGCGGCAATAGGGTGTCATTTGGTTTAGGAAAAGGTTGAGTGTAAGGTTTGGTGGAAGCCGGTGGATTGGAGGTAAGCTTGGATGGCTTAGCGAAGGTTAAAGGTGTGGGAATTGGCTGGGATGTAGCGGGAGGTTTGGCAGAAGCCGGTGTAATGGAGGTTAATGGTGTGGTAATTGTAGGTGTAAAAGGAGAGGGTTTGGTGCGTCGGAAGTGCCGGATGGGGCAAGAGATATTAGGGATAGGAGACGCATGGTGTGCCAGTGTAGGTGATTGGAGTATCGACCCATTATCATAGCACCAATTGGTCTCATAAACGGGTTTAGGGATGGTGGCACCGTCCTGAGCAGGTGGTTTATTAGGTGGCAATGGAGGGAGTGGAAAACGGAGGAAACTCGGAATGGGTGCCTTCTAAACTTCATCATTTTTTGCCGTATCCAAATCTTCATAATCATCATCATCAAGTGGACGCCGTAATGGAGGCGTAATAATAGGGGGTTGAGTATAATGTTGTGGTGGAGGATTATGTGAAAGCAGAGGCAGAGGCAAAGGGCCATATGGATGAGTGGCATATATAGGCAGTGGGAGGCAGACGACGTCCACTTGATCATTGAAACTTATAAGATCATCTTGCTCACTTGAATCTATAATGCCATTATCTCTCCTCTCCTTCCAATCTTTTTCCATCTTAGTGATGTTATTCATAAAAGCATGAAGAGGATTGACTTGAGAAGGAGGAGGAGGAGTGGGCCGTGAACTTGTGACCCTCTTCAATTGTTCCTCCATTAAAGTGATTTTATCAAGGAGATTTTGTTGGAGGGGTGTAACATGAACATTGGCAGGTTGGCATGATTGCCTTGGAGGGGCGGCACGTGAAGGCCGTAAAGGGGTAGGAATAAAAGGAGGCGGGTGATGGCTCACCCGAGGAGGAGTTTGTGTAGAGGGAGACGGGTGATGGACCACCCGAAGAGGTGTATATGCGGAAGGAGGCTGGTGATGATCCACCCGAATAGGAAGGCGAGTGGATAGAGGCGGGTGATGGGCCACCCGAATGGGAGTAGAAGGAGGATGAGAAGGATGAGACTCACCCTCAACAACGGCCTTAAAAGCTTGGATTTGTTGAGGAGTAAGGTGATCTATAGCATGCAAAATTTGGGAGACCTTCTCATCGTGTGGAAGAGACAATCCCGAGGGAGTAGTGGCATGCAATGAATGCGAGGGACCATGAGATTGGAAATTGCCCATGGGTCGGGCAATACCATAAGAATGAGGGTGCGATCCCTTAGAAAGATTGTGGTGAGAATTATAAACTTGAGGATTATAAGATGTGCTAAGTCTATCACCCTCATGAGTATATGATTGATTAAACATGATGGTTTGGTTATCAGGGTTGAACATGATGCAAGCAAATAATTCTGCCAATCAAAGCAATGTTGCAAAGATATTAATCAAATTGGGATGTTTATGCTTGCTTTTATTTTGATTTCAACCTTGATGAATTAGGTAAAAAAAATTTGCAAAAAATTGATACAAGTCACACAAGGTTGGAACCTAGTTTCAACATAGTCAACTCCGGTGTCAACTAGGTCAATTTTCACCACAAATGGGCCAACTAAACCCGGGGAACTTCAAGGTACAACCGGCCCGGCGTCTGTGAGGGAATCCACGGGTGCGGGGACTTACGGAGGCCTTAGAAAAGGAATTTCCAGTCCAAAGAGACGGAATGCTCAATGGAGGGTCCTTCCAATTCTAAGAAAGAGTAGGAATCCTAGGAGTGTAGAGAGAGGAGGTCTCCCAAACCAATAATGTTATGGTGCTATGAAATGCAAGAATATCTAAACTAAAACTAGCAAATAACAAGAAAACATAGGAAAAATGAATACATATATACAAGATGCAACCAGAGAAGATGACAAACAGAATCCCGACAAATGGTGTGAATGAAAACATCTCGGGTAAAGAACGCGATGTATGTTAGGAGCGCGATTAACGGAACGCGCTATACATGTAAGGCACGTTCTCAAATTAACTCTGATCAATGATCTCAGCAAAGCAGAATATGCATGAGGGCAGAGATATATGGACGTGCTATAAGCACAGGGCGCGACTCTAGATAGAGAGCAAAGACCCCATAAGACAAACAATCAGACACACTTCGATGGATTGATAAGCAGGCAACCGAAAGAACGAACGTGATGGCACAAAGTGTCCCACCGTGATCGCCAAAAGATGTAGATCCGAAATTAAACCACTCCCAAATTGATGAGATAAATATGTGATGAGATGATAAGATGAATTGATGGAACTAAATAATGATAAGGGGAAGGTTACATGTAATAAATGAAAATGATCCACGATCGCCATCGAGGCCAATAACATGCCAGATGATATGAAAATCAAAGTAGGGGCACGTTACATACCTCAGAAATTCAAAGATGGCCAAGAGGTGGCCAAAGCATGAACGCGCTATGTCGGGCGAGCGCCTTCTTACGATCGCGCTGGGAGTGTCTGGCGCCATAAGAGACAGAGAGCGGGATGAGTTCTGGGTTTGTTCCTTCCTTGCTCCAAGGCTAGCCAAGGTGCAAGGGCTTCACGTATCTTTCTTTCAGTGCCTGCAAAATGATTTAGACAACAAAGAAAAGGCACATTAGATCGTGATTAGTGTAGAATATGTCCCTATTCTTAAACAAAAGCATATAAAACAAGGGCTAGACTACCTGGGGGGGTTGGTGGTTTTAAACCCCTATAGAAGGGCCAAAAATAGGTTTGGTGTGTGTGTGCGTATGTATATTTTAGAAAATAAGTTATTTTGAAAATAGTATGCAATGCTATGTGAAGATTAAAAAGGGACGAAGTGGAGAGAAAATAAAGAACGAGGAAGAACAACAATTAACCCTAAAATACTCCCTTGGATGTAGAAGGAACGAGGAATTGATGATCTGGAACGAAGAGCAACCTCTTCATGTTCAAGATCTCGAAGTTGCATCCCCTTAGAACGACGGCCAAGGGCCAAATCTATAGGAGGAGAATGAAGAACGAACACTAGGTCGGAGTCTGATCCAAACCAAGGATTTTACGGCCCAAATCGAGGTAATCCTGCCGATTAATGAGGGGAAAGGACTCCTAGTAGGACTAGGGACTTTCCTTGGACAAATCACACTTGTAAACTTACCAAAATAAGGATCCAAATCGAAAAGGGTAAGTCCAGTTTGGACTGGGTTCCTGCCTGATAACGCGCTAGCAACATAGAGCGTGACATGGATAGACGCGCTATTGTGGATTACCGAGTAGGGATCCACTTAAAAGAGGAGAAAATGAAAACTCGATGTGACTAAAGGCTAATAAGGGGCATGAAACGTGCCAATAGAGAAAAGAGCATACGTAGGATGCTAAAGGGATGTGATCGCCAGAGGGGTTACCTCAATGAAAAGAAATGATCGCGTGTACCTTGTACGAGGCACGGAGACCGTGAATCGTCGAGAGCGGGAAATGGCGGGTTGCTTCTTCCTCCCCCTTCGGCCGGCCGACGGAGAGGACTTTCTTTAATTACCCTTGCAAAACAACGACAAACAAGTAACGAGTGGATCAGAAAGACGAATGTGCAGTATTCAATTCTAACGATGCAAGTAATGAAATGATGGCAGGACACACACCTGGTTGGTGTTGTCTTTTAAAACCCCTCTCGGACACGAGTAGGAGGAAAATGCTTATGATGAATTGCGATTATGCCAACGTAAGAACGGGAAGAGACTCCCTCATAAAAAGGGGGGGGTGGAAGATATGATATGATGAATGCAAGATAACTAGGAAAGAAGAGAGGAGAATGGCTTATTGGATGGTCGATGGCGAGGCCCGGCGGAGCTTCGGCAGCGCAAGGACGACGCGGGAGCGCGATGGGCGAAGGCGGCCTTTCTCCCGCCAGCATGGGCACCCAGGAATCCGGCAGAACTTCCCCCCCCCCTACAAAACACCCGCGGGTTAGAAATAGAATTCGGCAGCCTATCGGCTCTCTTTTTTTGGACCCTGATCTGAGGGGGGGTAACCCTCTATTTATAGAGTTCAGGAGGATGGAGGCGTCCAGGGGCCTGGACGCCTCCATCACTTGGATCTTTTTTAAACGACAATCTGACATGCTGACGGGTAGTCAGTGGCCAGGAGCATCCGTGACCTGGATGATGGAGGCGTCCAGGGGCCTAGACGCCTCCATGACATTGGATTCCTTTCAAACTACAAGCCAGCCAACGGATAGTCGGGGATCAGGGGTGCCCGTGAGCTGAACGATGGAGGCGTCCAGGGGCCTGGACGCCTCCATAATTTGGATTCTTTTCAAACGACAGGCCGAGCAACGGTCAGGCAGTGGTCGGGGAAGCGTCCAGGGGCCTGGACGCCTCCATAACTTGGATTTTCTTCGAACGACAGACTAAGCAACAGTCAGTCGATGGCCGGGGGTCGCCCGTGAGCAGGTTGATGGAGGCGTCCAGGGGCCTGGATGCCTCCATAACTTGGATTTTCTTCAAACGACAGACTGAGCAACGGTCAGTCGATGGCCGGTGGTAGCCCATGAGCAGGTTGATGGAGGCGTCCAGGGGCCTGGACGCCTCCATGATTTTTCAATTTTTCTATTATTTTTTATATATATGAATTTATGGAGGTGTCCAGTCTCCTGGACACCTCCAAGATTTTTCACGGAAAAATTCAGAAAAATGTAAAAAAAAAATCAGAAAAATAGGAAATCACCAGAGTAATTAAAAATGTGAAGGCCGCCTTGGGGTATCATAGTGTAATATGAGATTTACTCAATGTAATGTCAAGAACGGCGTGTCTACAGCTGCCCCGCCTTGGCGTCTGCTTTGCAAGGGAGTGACACGTAGTGGAATGGCATTGAAGTGAAGTGGAATGGAGTGAGAATGGACTGAAAAGTAGATGCCAAGGTGTGATGAGACACGCTTTCAACATTATGATTTTTGGAATGTTTTCAGAGTTTTCAACGAGACGACCTGGGAGAAGGTCTTTCGAAGTCAACAATTGTTTGGACGGAAATCAAACAAGGAAGGAGAAAATGTGCGCTCAGGCACGAGTAGAAAAAGGGACCAACTTCTCTGTGTGGAAGTACCTGGGTTGTAAACCTACATGTTTCACCTTGGAGAGCGGTTACCAGCCAATGTGGAAGTGCTGCGGCCAAGATGGGTCGAATGGAGTAAAAGTAAAGGAATATTTGAGGATCAATCCAAACAAGGGTCTCCTTTGGAAGAACAGCGTGGGGCTGTCTCAAGGAAACTCAGTACTTCATTCGGAATGGAATATCTCATATTATGAGAATTTAAGCACAGCGGCCTTCGCAATTGAATTACTTTGAATGATTTTCCACAATGGAATCAAAGTCCTACATGAATGCATGCTGGGTTTAAAGAAAAATTAAAAACAAACTAAAATAGAAAATAGCCAAGGATAATATTGTCAACTTGTTAAGAACGGGTCAGGATACCGATCCGGTGAGCTGATACTGAGCTGGGGCCCGTTTATCCACGCACCAACTCACTGAATGGAACCGTCGTCCCCATACTGTCACCAGTTAACGGCCTATCCGTACAACCCAAATTCTTCTGGAATCATCACTGTTTTTGTTGAAGGGAAACTCAAATCCCAAATCCGTTCGGGTCGCAAGGTCCTTGACGTGTTCTAATAGCGTAAATATCATATAGTATGATGCTTGACACGGGGAACCAAACACTGAAGGATGGTATACAAGATAGGGCGAAAAATTTCCGTTGGTAAAACCTGCACAGACCATCATAGATTAAATACATCATAAAGTAGCAGAAATATAGCAGAATCGTGCCACAGTACAAGTATAAAACACTGACGACTTGAACACTCATGTGACACGTCCCGTCCCGTAGCACCTCTCCTTTCCTATAAGTACCTCCCTTAGGCTAGTTTGTTCAAATGTACCAAGGGGAGTTTTGAAGGTTCAGGAGGAGGAGAAGAGGAGGGTCTAGGGATTTCAGGATGGAAGGAGAGTCTTCCCGCGTTGTGAAGAGGGGCAGGCCTAGCAGTGAGTTAAGGCGACTTTCCGACCTCGAGGGTCATCTGAGTGGGACGATCCAGTCGCATATGGTAAGTTGATTTATTTCAAATTTATTGCATGGACTCTCTCCTCGCTTTCCTTCCTTTCTCTTCTTCTTTCCAGCCGTATCCACTCTTTCCGGGCCCGAGGAAGTTTTCCAAACTGCCATGGCTTTCAGAGTTGACTTCTAACATCTCCATTGGCATGAGGGCTATACTCTCGAAGTGGCATCTTCAAAGGCTCCTTATTCACGCCAAACACTACGAGAGAATCCGTATGGACTGGGCGACTATGGGCACCTTACTGGAGATCTGGCATCCCCAGACCCACACTTTCATCTTCCCGACGTTCGAGGCGACCATTCTCCTCGAGGAGGTGGAACTTCTGCTCGGATTGAAGAAATTCAAGAGTGACGGGAAGACGAGGCCTATGCAGATGTTGACAAGGGTGACTTCCGAGAGCGTCCTTGGAAGCTTCATGCCGTCCAATGCAGTCAGAAAGGTCCGCACTCAAAAGGGAATTGACTTGCAAAGGCTCGCGGTATGGGTTATGGATGCCTTGAAAGGGTCACCAGACGATGATCACTTGGAAGGAGTCATGAAAGGTTTTACCATCTGTCTGGCGGGGGCTCTTCTGTTCCCTTATGCCGACAACATAGTGGAGGAGGACCAACTGAGTGCTATCCACGGGTTTTGGAGTGGCAAGAGGGTGGGACCTGCCGTCCTCGCCTATCTTTACAGCGGCCTTACTGCCTCGAGCATGGGTAAGCCTCCTTTTGGTTGCGCACTTGTCCTGAATTGCTGGCTGGATTTGCATTTCAAGTTTGATCACCGTGAGGGAATGCCAACCGCTTCGAAGCTCTTCCAACAAAGCCCGCTTCATCACATAGCCGACGTGTTAGGCTTTGGTGGCACTGTAGCGAACCGTGTTCTGTGGCTGAAGAAACGTGAAGACTGGCGGTCTCACTTCCGCATCGTGACACAAAGCTTCTTCACTTGCGCACCGGCATGTTTGCTTTCGCTTGATCTCCTCATGAGGCCTTCTCCCGAAGTTGATCTTCAACTGATCGGCGCGACCGAGTTTGTCCTTTATAATGCTCATCGGTGATGCCTCCAGATTGGCATCCTACGCCATTCGTTCCCGCTACCGACTGGCATCGTTCCTTTGAAGAAGAGGGAGTTTGGCACTGAAGCGGACGCGAAGGAAGCGAAGGCCGTCAAAGCACCCTGGAAGACAAGTGTTGCGGGAAAGGCCTTAGTGCATGTGGGGGAAGAATGCGAGCTGTGGAGGGCTTATGTAACTGAACTGGAGAAGTTAAGGCCTAAGGCGCCTAAGCCCCTGATGTAGCTCATTCTACTTTTATGATGGAATAAAATCTGGCATTTGGATGTTTTGGACCCTTGTCCCCTTAATTGTTATTTTTTGGTGATTTTTCTTTTTCTTTGTGTTTTTATTTTGTGCTTTTGTTTGGATTATATACATACTCTTGTCTTATTTCTCTTTTATTATTATTATTTTTTTGAAATTTTTATTATGGGGGCGTCCAGGGGCCTGGATGCCCCTAATTTTTTATTTTTCGTTTCAAAATTTTTATATATATTTTTGGGGGCGTCCGGGGTCCTGGACGCCCCTAATTTTTTATTTTTTTATTTTTTTTAGTTTTTATTTTGGGGGCGTCTAGGTGCCTGGACGCCCCTAATTTTTTTGAATTTTAAAAAAAAATAAAAAACGTGGGGGCGTCCAGGCGCCTGGACGCCCCAAATAAGGTGGATTCTATATATATGGGGGGGGCCTCCCCCCCTTGCTCATTTACTATTCATTCAGACGACCCATTCTTAGTCCCAATGGAGCAAGGAGGCCCGAGCCAGGGTGGAGAGAAGCGGAAACGACGGGCTCGTCGTCCGAGGAGGCTGAGGGATGATGCCGAGGAGGCTACTGCGGCGGAGGAGATTGCCATGGAGGAGGAGGCTCCTCCTTTCGCCGTAGAGGCTACAGTAGATGCTGGCGACGCGGGAGAGGACGATCACGACCCGATAAGCCCTTCGGAACTTCAATCTGTTGGTTTAATAGGCTGGATAGGCGGACGAGAGGCCGTGTGGTGAGGGCCGGTGAGTGAGGGAAGGAGGCGTCCAGGGGCCTGGACGCCTCCACATTTTCTTTTTTCTTTTTATTTATTTATCTATTCACGTAAATATTAAAATAGGATTAAAAATAAGGAGGCGTCCAGAACTTAGGACGCCTCCATGATAATATATATATATTTTATTTGTTTTTGTTTTTGTTTTTGGGTTTTTCTAAAAATAAAATAAAGAAAATAAAGAGGAGGCGTCCAAGGGGTTGGACGCCTCTAAGAAAACATAAATATTTTTTAAAATAAAATAAAAAATAAAATAAATAAGTAGCATATACAGTGTTATTGTTTATTACTATCCATGCTGCTGATGTGTTCTTTTGTTGGTTTTGTTGTGTGCAGGGCGTGATGAAGAGTCGGATCAGCTGGTCCCTAGTGGTGGCAGCATACCGTGGGCTGCCAGACTTCCAGAGGGCGCGTGTGGACGCCATGGGCTTTGGAGCCTTCCTCAGGATCGAGCCCTTCCGGCTCGACATTCCTCTTATCCAGGCATTGAGGGAGCGGTGGCATGCGTCGAGTCGGGCGTTTCTGATGCCCTGGGGGCACATGGTGCCGACGCTTGAAGACGTAGCTCGGATCACCGGGCTACGAGTTGATGAAGAGGCGGTCAGCGGGGTCACCTACCCCGACTACCGAGAGAGTGCCCTGGACCTGCTGTGGTTAGAGACGAGCGTGACTGATAGAGACAGTAGGGTAGTCGGCCGAGTGGAGATCATGGAGGGGATCGGATTCGGTGACCCGCGCCAGCGGGTTAGCGAGACTGGAGCGGAGTTTCTGGCACGATTGGTGGGAGATACCCGTGCAGCTTTCACCCAGGACCCGAGCGAGCGGGAGCTGGTGGATCTAGACCTCCGGAGGTTTCTTTTCTTCTTCCTGGGCCGCCTTCTTCTGGGGACGAAGGGGGATGGCATCCATTGCCGCTTCCTCGAGATCCTGGCGGACCTTGACAGAGTGGGGCACTATGCGTGGGGTGCGGCTCTGCTTGCCCATTTGATTGCTGATCTCTCCCAGACTTCAGAGAGGGAGACGACAGTCAGCGGCTTCGCACCTTTTCTCCAGGTACACAATTTATGCATTTTACCGTAGTTAAATATGCAATTACTCATGCTAATGATGTATGATGGATGCAGGTGTAGAGTTATTACTACTTCCTGATGGGAAGGGCCAGGCAGGGGAACAGGAGGGCTGTTCCTCTAGCGCGACAGTGGAGGCCGGTCGTGGTAGCGGCACCACACAGCTACCAGCTGGCGTCACTTCGTCGGGAGCTGAGCGAGTATCCCGAGGCCATGGTATGATGCGTATGATTTTTTTTGTGTTTTTATGCATGTGACTGAATGGTAACTAACATGATGTATGTATGGTGATGCAGGTGGTGTGGAGACCCTACCTGGGCATGGGCGACGCTGGCCAGCCTTGGGTTGTAGCGGGTCTTCCTCATTTCGAGCAAGACGTGTGGGTCCATTGCCTGAACGAGATCGAGCCGCTTCGGCTGAGGCTGGTTATGAGGACGTTGGGGCTAGCCCAGGAGTGGGTTGATGTAGATGAGCCGGCCCGCATCGGGCGGAAGACCAAGGGGAAGGCGAAGATTGTGGACTGGCGTACGCGCTTCCTGGCACAGTACCAGGACTGGCAGCAGGGCGGGGTCCCAGTGGTGTCCCATGTACAGGATAGTACTGATTACCTGAGACGGTACTGGGCTACGTACGGGGACCGCCTCTTCCTTGGTGGTATGGCAGGGGTAAGTGAGATGAAAATGCTTCACCCTTCTATATGTATATGCTTGTGGCACTAACTTATGTGCAATGCAGGATGCTCGTGACAACATGATCGCCGACCTGCGGGCCCAGTTGGCGGACACCAGGCGGTAGTTGGTGGCCATCCGACAGGAGTTGGAGATCCTGGTGAGTCTATGCAATGCATTTTTATGACCTGGATTTTTGATACTTAGCCTCTAACTGTCGTTTGCCCCGTGTTTCAGCGGGCCCACCAGGCAGCAGCAGTCGGGACGGCTGGTGGAGCGGGTTCCAGTTCGTGGGGCCCTCCCCCGGAGATCTCTGCCCTTCAGGAGCAGTTGGCGTATGCGGTGGCTCAGGCTGAGGAGGCCGAGCGTGACCGCGAGGCTCGAGTGAGTGCTTGCTTGGCCCTGACCCTCTTCTAGCTATTTTCCTTCCATCACTGCTCTCTTACGGTGCATGCGTGTTTGGACAGGTGGCCGAGATTCGGGAGGCCCTGGCCCGTGCTGTTCGTGCTGAGCAGGAGCGCGATGCTCGGGTGGCGGAGCGTGACGCCCGGATTGTGGAGCTGGAGGAGGAGCGGTGACGGGAGGCTGAGGAGCTCCCTCGTGACGTGTTGGATCTGCGGATTGCCCTCGAGCTGTCGAGGAGAGAGGCGATGAGAGAGAGAGAGAGAGGAGAGGGAGAGGGATAGGGAGATCCTAGAGAGAGAGAGGGAGAGAGATAGGGAGATCCTAGAGAGAGAGAGGGAGAGGGATAGGGAGATCATGGAGAAAGAGAGGGAGTACAGGAGGGCAGAGCGACATGGAGATTTGGACGAGAGGAGGGCCTTGGAGGCCCAGGTGAGGGAGCTCTGACTGAGTCTTGGCACGACGGAGGGGAGACTTCGGGAGAGTGAGGAGCGGTATCAGAGGGCGAAGGAGCGCGGGGCGCGACTTCGCCAGTCTGGTTCCTTTTCCGTGGGCAGCTTTCTAGTTTCTTCGGCCGAGGAGCGTCGTCGCACCTTGGAGGCTGGCATGGTGCCCCCTAGGGAGGCGAGCACGGCTTCTCAGGGTTCATAGAGGTCGCAGAGACCCCCTAGGGATCCCCGTCAGAGGAGGGAGGAGAGAGATGACCAGGAGGGTGATGGTGAGAGTTAGAGAGTTGCTTGTACGCTCTACCCTCCTTACTGCATGATGTACTTTTGACTATTATATGAAAATAGCTTTCTTGTGTTGTGTGTACCTTTCCTCTCTCACTTTTCTGCTGCACCGAGTTATTTCGAGGCATGCCTTACGAGACTTTGCCCTGAACAGCGGGGAACTGCGCTTTGCACGGGGATTCTATTTCCTTTCTCCCTTTTTTGGGCGCGTCCAGGCGCGAGGACTCATCTCAATCCTTGAATTCAAATTTAAAGCGTCGGGTGGCCTTTCTTCTCCCGTGCCTTACCTGCAAACGAGTCCGCCTTCCACCGAAACTCGCTTGCCCCCTTTTAGTCTTCCTCCTCTTTTGATCGATGGAGTTCGGTGGGCCCGACCATGGTGAAGGTGGAGAGGGACGAGGAACTCCTTACCCGAGGAGGGACACGCAAGAACACGGAACGACGTCCATGGAGGAGGAAGGGCCGCTTCGGGCCCCCGAGGGACCCAAGGGGCCTGATGGTGCGGAAGGAGGTGAACACGGTCTGGTAGGTCCTCGGATCTTCTCCTTTGATCCATTTTGAGTTTTGAAGCGAGCCGTGCGAGGGGGAAAGGGTTCGGCGAGTGTTCCACTCAAATGATGGACGCGTCCTAGACAGGGGACACGTTCTTTGTTATGATGCGAGGCCCTTCTTTCTTGGTGCAGGACATGGCGAGGATACTGGGCCTGGCCGATGAGTGGGCGAGTGCAGATGAGCCGAGCCGTGTCAGGAAGGAGAGTCGTGGCAAGGCGAAGCTCGAGGATTGGCGCATACGTCTCCCTGGACAGCAAGGGAGTGTACTGGTGCAGGATAGTGCCGACTTTCTGTGGCGGCAGAGAGAGAGTTATGCGGGGCTTCCCCAAGCCAGGGATACGCGCGACGTCAACGGGTCGCGTGCCCAACTAGTCGAGGTCAGGCGGCAGCTGGCCGCCACTCAGCAGGAACTGTCGCTCCTGATAAGCTAAGTGCTGCATTTTCTATTTTTAAATGTGGAGCTTAGCTGACGGCTGTTGTTTGTTCGTTCCAGCGTGCCCAGCAGACAGCGATGGTGGGAGTGACTGGCGGCGCATCTTCCAGTTCCTCGGCCCCTTTCCTCGAGATTGCCTCCCTTCGGGAGCAACTTGCTGGTGCGGTGGCTCGGGCTGCCCGGGCGGAAGAGGAGCGTGATGCCTGGGTGGCGACTGTAGCAGAGCTGTGACATCGCGGTGAGGAGAGACCTTCTCCAGACATCCTGGAGTTAAAGGTTCTTCTGCAGATGATGAGGAGAGAGGCAGAGAGAGAGAGAAAGCCGAGAGGAGGTCCGAGCGACAGCGGGATCAGATCGAGAGGAGGGCCGTGGAGGCCCAAGTGAGGGAGCTCCAACTGGGCCTTCAGGCCGTCGTGCAGAGGCTAGGAGGGATGGAGACGCGCTACGAGAGAGCGCGAGAGTTCGGGGAGCGACTGCGCCAGTCTGGTCGCTTTGCCGCTAGTGGCTTCTTTGCCACGCTAGGGGAGGAGCAGCGAGTCATTGCTGTGGAGCCGGCGCCACGAGGCGAGGCGGGTGCTACTGCACGGGGATCCCGGAGGCTTCTGAGGGACCCTCACCTCAGGGGAGAGGAGAGGGATGCTTAGAGGGACGAGCATGAAGATAATGGCACGAGTTGGCGAGCCAGTGGACCCGCCTCATCTCTATGACTGTAGTGTTTATGACAGCTTATGTAGAATGGAGTGATTTGATTTTCTGCTGCTTGTTTGTTCTCTTGTGCGTTCCTTCTTCCCTACACTTCTTCTCCTTTGCATTGTTCTCATGTGATGGGTCTGTCGAGACTCCACCCCGAGCGGAGAATCGCGTCTTGTTGTGACCATTTTCCATGGGAATCTGCCGTCGAAGTCAATAATGACGGCCCTAGTCCCTTTTCCCGGATGTTGTGTCAAATTTTGCGGACGTCCTCCAAAACATGATAGGGTATCCCTAGACAACATAGGGGGCTAGTCGTCATATTCTTCGTCCAATCAATCACCCTGTGCGAGCGGTAAAGTGACACACGGGACCGCATGGTAGGTGCCTCATCGCGAGGGCTATCATTAAAGGTGATGGAGGCAATCTTGGCCTGCACTCCTTCCATTTCTATAAATTCTTGTCCCTTTTATCCTCCCAGGTATATCGAGAGCTAACTCGAGGAGCACAAGTTTTCACGGGAGAGGAGGAGTTCAAAATTCCGAGAGTTGGATGGAGGGCAAATCTTCCCACTTCTCGAAGAGAAGCAGGTCCAGTGGTAGTAGTTCCAAGAGGCTTTCGGACCTCGAAGGGCACTTTAGCGAAAGGGCCCAATCACAACTCGTAAGCCAAGTTTTCCTGCCCTTTTTTCCATTCTTTTTTTCTTCCTCTCTTTCTGACCAAACCTCCTCTCCGTTCCTTGCATGCGTAGAGTGTGATGAAATCATAGATCTCATGGGAGTTGGTAGTGGTAGCATATCGAGGTCTCCCAGATTTTCAGAAGGCCAGGCTAGACGTGATGGGTTTTGGCACCTTTCTTCGGATCGAGCCGATCCAGCTCGACCTGGTCCAAGCCTTGTGTGAGAGATGGGACCTAGTGAGTCAGGCATTCCTGATGCCCTGGGGGCACATGGTGCCCAGCTTGGAGGATGTGGTCCAGATCACAAGCCTGAAGGTGGAGGGCGAGGCAGTGACCGGGGTCACTTATGCGGATTACCGATAAGGTGCTCGGAAGCTACTGGGTTTGGACCTAGATGGTCGGAAAAATAGGTCGGTAGCTAGGGCGTCCCTCATGGATGCATTAGGGCTCACCGACACTCGTCGGCGGGATGACGAATCCTCAGAAGAGTTCATGGAAAGGATGGAAATAGGATGCCGTGCCGTGTACTGCATAGATTTCGGCAACTGGGCAAGATGCAACATAGATTTGAGGAGATTTCTCCTCTTCCTTTTGGGGAGATTGGTACTGAGCTCGAAAGGGGACGGTATCCAATGTCGCTTCCTGGAGCTGCTATCAGACCTTGAAAGAGTAGGGTACTATGCCTGGGGAGCCGCCATGCTGGCACACTTGTTTACATGCCTGTTCCAAGAAGCGGATCGTGAGATGGCTGTGAGTGGTTTTACACCATTTATCCAGGTATTTTCGATTTTGCTTGTTTTGTATATTTTTTTGTGTTTTTGCAAGGTACTGATGACCTGCGCCGAGCAGCTGTGGAGCTATTATTACCTCCCCATGGGGAGAGCTCGGCATTGGTGACCCGCAATAGTGCCGCTAGCCAGACGGTGGGAACCCATCATGAGTGCGGCACCCCTGACCTACCAACTGATGGTGCTAAGGCGGGAGCTATAGGAGTTCCCTGCAGCGATGGTAAACTGGAGACCCTACTCAGACATGGTCGATGCTGACCAGCCGTGGGTTCTAGCAAGTCGTGCCCAGTTCGGACGGGAACTGTGGATGCACTGCCTGAATGAAATCGAGCCGCTTCGGCTACGATTGGTTATGAGGACTTTGAGACTGGCTCAAGAATGGGTGGATTCAGCTGCGCCACCTCGCGTTGGGAGAGAGACGCGAGGACTGGCGACCTGCATTGACTGGCGTGTGCGATTCCCCGAACAGTACGAAGACTGGCAACGGGGTGGCATAATCGTGGAATCGTAGGCACGGGTAGCGAGGATTACCTGCGTCTATACAAGACAAGGTACGCAGAGCGATTCCAACCCCGGGGACTTGCGGAGGTAGGTCTCCCCTTTTTCTCTTTTTCTCTTTCTCCTTTTTTGGATTTTCTGGTGGAAATGCCGACTTGTATGGCTGCAGGATATCCGTGATACGATGATAGCGACTTTACGAACTCGCTTGGGAGAGATGGAGCAACGGTTGGGTGATGCCCGCGGAGCTACGAGCGCCTTGGTAGGTGTACAGTGCGTTCCTAATTAAAACCCCAGATTCCAGAAGTTGGCTGCTAATTCACGCGGTCGTAGCATGCCCAGATTGGCGCGGCTTCCCCAGCGATGGGAGTAGGTGGTGCCTCTTCCAGCTTGTGGATTCCCACCTCAGAACTTGACTTGCTTCATGAGTAACTTGCTCACACCACGCAGCGTGCTGCGGAGGCAGAAGGGATGCTCTGTATATAGGTAAAAGTTTCAATGTTGAGTTCTTTTTCTTTACGTCTTATCGCGTATCTGAGATGGTACACTCGGCAGGAAAAGGAGACGGAAGAAGCGCTTGCCCAAGCTGCGCAGAGGGAGGCTAGGATAGCAGAACTGGAGAGGGAACTGCGGCGTCATCCTGATGACGACTCCTCTAGGGATGCCGTGGAACTGAGGATCACTCTCCAGCTGGAGAGGGAAGTCCGTGAGAGAGAATGTGTAGAGAGAGAAAGAGACGCAGAGAGAGAAAGAGCCAACAGATTGACTGAAAGGGAGGAACGAAGGGCCATGGAGGCCCAGTTGTTCGAACTTCGAACCAGCCTTGGTCTTGCTGAACAGTGGCTGAGAGATGGTGATGAGCGCTACCAAAGAGCACGAGAGCGTGGCTTTCGTGTTTGTAGCTTCTCTGCTGCTTCCGTGAATCAACGCCGGGGTATGGGAATAGGAAGGGGAGTACAGAGCGGTAGGAGTACCGCTTTTCGTAGTTGGGTAGCACCTTTGAGAGTGTTTTGCCCAGAGAATAGTGGGACGAGTAATGCAGAGAGAGAGGGCAGAATTTGATGTAATTTTTTTTGGTTTTTTGGAATAAAATACAAGGTTCGGTTTGTTTGATTTTCACCTTTGCTTCTGTTGCCTGAATCCCTGCACACATCACTGAAACAAATAAATCAGAATTTATGTTCTGACTTGGCCCCTTGCTCAATAAGCAAATGGTCACTGTGACCGTCCTTGATAACTGGTCAAGGGGCCAAGCCTTTATTTAGCGAAGGCAAGGGAAAGATGCGGTGATGATAAATGCGATAGGCAAGCACACGAATGCAAGCGGTATTAAAAGTGAGATGCTGCACGTAAATGTAATCATGCAAAATTGATTTGTTTTCTTTTTTATATTTGGTATTTTTTTTTATCATAAAAAATATTTTTTTGTTTGCAAATATGTACATTTTCTTTTTTTTTCTTTTTTGTTATTTTTATCATTTCAATTTTTTTGTTGCTAACGCCAGGCAAGCACCTAAATGGCACCTAACCTACGTGAGAACAGGGGTTTCTTATAACCTCCCAGGTATCCTAAGTGTACATCTAGATTGATTTGGGCCTCTAGACCCCTCGAATGATGATCCCGCTGGCTAAGACTTACCCTGATGACAATACCGTCATGCCATGCTTAGGCTCCCAGTCGCTTCCGACCACAGGGATTCACCCAAAAGTGTTTGAGGTAAGAGATTTGCCCGACCCGGGTCTGTTTCCTCACAACTCTAGATGGTATATGATGGAACACCCTGGAACCCCAATGACCAATCGCGCGACGCTGACCCGGAATCAGACGCCGTCGCACCCATAGGTGACGCGCTTGCATTGGCCTAAGCCCGAGGTTAAACAAGAAGACATCAAGGTGGTAAACATGGGTCTTGACCAGCCAGAAATACGGAGACTCCTTCGCAGCGATAGCTTTTACTTTTCAAAGTAGGCAACCAAATGTGTATATTAAAATAAGGTCACAGACCCTGGGCAGTTTTCACCCTTCAGAAACTCCATCGAACCTTCATCTTTAGAGGGAGAAGGAAGAGTGTAGGGGATAAACCTCCTGAGAGGACCGGCAAAGCCGTTAACCCGGCGAGCGAATAAGTGCCCATTAACTCTTTCCTTTCGGACAACTTCGGACCAAATCTCGAGCATTTACATTCCACGGCCCCTTTTGTGGATTCATACTTTTGCTTTGAGGGGTTCCGTTTATCGCAACAGACACGGTCATGACCAGGCTTTTCTCTTGATTTTGATTTTGTATTTCTTTTTGTGAGGGAGATATAGTCGTTTGACGTTTGTGGGCTTCCTTTTCGTATGCCTGCGGGGACACTGCCCTCTTCTCGTGCTCTGATCGATGCTCGAAAAAATGGATCCTACTCTTGCCTTTGGGGTTCGAGTTTCAGTTTCTCATGCTCAGCGTTTTAAGGGCGCCGACTGTCTCATTTGGTCGAAGAGAAGAGAATAAAGATTACAGCTTCCGGAGATCTTCTGGGTGGATTCCCACCGTAGGTGATGCTACCGACTTTTTTTGAATAAAATACATAAGTGAGCACATGTTAGCTTCCTTCGAGCGAGCATAGGCCGACGTGGCTGGACAGGGATCTCCACGGTTCTGGCAAACCAAGACCCGGTGCCTACCAAGCCTTAATGGGCCCTATCCTATCATGAAGGTTAGATGCAGTGACTTGACTACATGGTGACCACCAGACATTGGCATTTTGAATTTTCCATATTTTTAGTGGTTTTCAATATTTCTTTATTTTTGATGTTTTTTATCTTTTCATCATTTTTTTTTGTTTTGTGCTAAGGGTAGTATTTCTTAAGATAAAGCTCATTCCAAGGGTGGGATAACTCGGTCCCTTCGGCGTTGACTAGCTTATAGGCGTTGCCAGGGTATACGGCTTGAATTACAAATGGTCCTTCCCAATTGGGTTGGAGCTTAGAACGCGGCCCTCCAGGTTTGAAAAAAATTCTTCTTACGACCATCTCACCGACTTTGAATTTTCTCTCAACGACTTTCTTTTGGTAAAAGCGAGCGAGTCTATTTTGATACACACGCGCATGTTCGGCAGCGGCCAGCCGCTTCTCATCCAAGAGTTCCAACTGGGCGAGGAGTGAATTACGACGATCGTCGAGGGGAAATTCCTCGTCCAATTGTACCTTGAGAGAAGGGATCAGAGTTTCGTAGGGGACTACCGCTTCCATACCATAAGTAAGGGCAAATGGAGTCTGCCCGGTGGGGGTACGGATTGAAGTGCGATAGGCCCATAGGGCTTCGATAAGTTTTTCTGGCCAGTCTGAAAACTTACTAGACTCGCAGGTTTTTTTGATGATTTTGAGCAATGTTTTATTGGTGGCCTCCGCTTGGCCGTTACCTTGTGGGTAATAAGGCGATGAATGATGCAATGCAATTGCGTACCTTTTGCAGAGGTCCTGTAGATCCTGAGAAATGAACTGTGGCCCATTGTCGGTGACGATTGTGCTTGGGACGCCGAATCTGGCGAGGATGTTCTTCATGATGAACTTGTAGACTGTTGGCACCTTGATTTCCGCGTAAGCTTCAGCTTCGGCCCATTTGGTGAAGTATTCCATCGCAGTAAGGATGAAAGATTTCTACTTGGTGAGGGAATTGGGATCACCTAGGGGACCAATGATGTCGAATGCCCACATGGAGAAAGGCCACGGGGAGGATATTGGATGAAGTGAGGAAGATGGTGAATGGATTTTATCGGCGTGAAGTTGACACTTGACACACCTACAGACATAGACAGCACAATCCTCTTCCATAGTGGGACAGTAAAAGCATTGCCGAATGATCTTCTTGGCGAGCATCTGACTATTCACGTGGCCACCGCACACTCCCGAGTGCGTCTCCTCTACACATTTCTAAACCTCATCGTCACCAAGATATCTTAACAGAATACCAGTAAGGCTCCTCCTATAGAGTAGACCTCCAACCAAAGTATATTTCTGAGCCACCCTTCTTATGACTTTCTTGTCCTCTGTGGTGGCCCCTTCAGGATAAGACTGATCTTGGCAGTATTTGACGATTTCATAGAACCATGGTTTCTCTTCATCAGCCAGTTCTTCTTCAGCCTCTGCGAACATGATTTCCCTCTTTTCAAGGATATCTTCCTGTAGGATCTTCCTTGCTATCCTGTCTTTGATATTTACGTAGGAAGCATCATCGATTGCAGGGGCGTGAAGTTTGTAGATGGAAATGGACTCAAACCATCTTCCTAGAGGGAACCTTATGGATGATGCCAACGAGGCGAGGGCATCGGTGAGAATATTCTGATGACGAGGGACATGAACAAAGATCAGTTTGGTGAACAGTTTGGCAAAGGCAGCAGTGAGTTCTTGGTATGGCTTGAGTTTGAGATCGCGAGTGCGATATTTAGTGAGCACCTGGCGAAGGATGAGTTGACTATCACCTACAACTCGCAACTCAGTGATACGAAAAGAATGAGCGAGTTCTAGGCCAGCTAGAAGAGCTTCATATTCGGCTATATTGTTGGTAACTGGAAATTTGAGCTGGTATACCAATGGGAATGTGAGGCCTTCAGGCGACAGGAGGGCGACGCCGATTCCTCTCCCTTGAGAATTCAGAGCTCCATCAAAATATAGCGTCCACATTGGCTCATCTGATTGGTTGACGGACATTAGTTCTTCATCTGGAAACTCTGATTGGACGGGATCGAACTTGGGAAGAGGATGGTGAGCGAGATGCTCGACTATGGCATAGCCTTTAATCGCCTTTTGCTGGATGTAGGTGATGTCGAACTGAGAGAGAAAACTTTACCAGCGTGCTAGCCTATCCGTAAGGACGGATTTCTCCAGAAGGAATTTGATAGGATTCATTCGAGCAATCAAGTGGACCTCATGAGCCAAGAAGTAGTGCTTCAATTTCTGCACTACCCAAACGAGGGCAGCACAGGTTTTCTCCATGACGGTGTACTTCTGCTCACAGGGATTGAGAAGTTTGGACAAGTAATAGGTTGCCCGTTCCTTGCCTTCTTCATCAGCTTGTGCGAGGACAGCTCCCACGGAGTCATCCAAGACTGAGACGTAAAGGATCAGAGGTTTTTCTGGTTTAGGTGGAATGAGAACGGGTGGACTAGCCAGATATTCTTTCAACCCTTCAAAAGCTTTCTGACATTTAGAATTCCAGTGGAATTCTACTCCGAGCTTGGTCAACTCGTAGAGAGGTCTACACCTTTGTGAATGTTGGGACACAAATCGACGAATAAACTGTAACCTCCCGATTAAACCTCAGACTTCCCTCAAATTCTTGGGAGGCGGCATATCCCTGATAGCCTTGGCTTTGTCGGGATCTATCTCGATCCCTCTTTTACTCACAATGAACCCCAGTAATTTACCCGATGACACACCAAACACACACTTTTTTGGGTTCATTTTCAATTGGAACTCCTTGACCTCTGCAAGACCTTAGCCAAAACTTCTGGATGTTCCATCCTGGTCCTTGATTTCACCAATAAGTCATCCACATACACTTCCAGATATATGTGCATCATGTCATAAAATATGGCCATCATCGCTCTTTGGTAAGTAGCTCCAGCATTCTTTAATCCGAACGGCATGACCACGTAACAATATGTTCCCTAAGGGGTAGTGAATGACGTCTTTTCCTGGTCCTCTTCTGCCAAACGAATTTGATTGTATCCTGAAAATCCATCCATGAATGAGAGGGTTTCGTAGCCTGCCGTGTTATCAATCAACACATCAATGTGAGGTAAGGGAAAATCGCCTTTTGGACACGCGCGGTTAAGGTCCCGGTAGTCGATACAAATCATGACTTTCCCATCTTTCTTCATGACCTGGTCAATGTTCGCCACCCATTGAGGATAAAGAACGACTCTAATGAACCTGGCTTTGTGGAGCTTATCGACCTCTTCTTTCATTTTCAAAGCCATCTGAGGGTGGAAACTCCTTAACCTTTGTTTTACCGAGACGGACCCTGGTTTTAGGGTTAAACGGTGTTCGACCAAGGTTGAATCTAGACCCGGCATATCCTCGTAGCTCCATGCAAACGTGTCCTTATATTCCTTGAGAACCTCAATTAATGCCTCTTCTTCAGAGGGTGGTAGGTTGTCATTTATGAGGATGATCCTAGGGTCTTCCTCAGTTCCCAAGTTGACTTCTTTGGTGGATTCTTCTACGGCGGTTGACGGCTCGTCGAATCTCCTCATTCCACTAGCATATGCGCCTACCGCATCCTCATATTCTTCACCCTCATATTCAGTGGGGCATTCTTCATCCGTGATCTCGTAGACTCCATACCCTTCATCAAATGCACAGTCGCCCTCACATTCTATTTCGGTAGCTGGATGGGATTTTCCAACAACTGGGGGATGGCAAGAAGGGCCTGACACCTGGCGGCTAAATCAAGAAGGAATCGACGAGGGATCTGCCTACCCTTGGATTTCTTCCTAGGTACTACCCTTGGCCTATCATTCCTAGATTGACTGACAATATTTACATAAGAAGAGGAAGACGAAGGGGATGGTGTAGAATGTACAGGAGAAGACCCCTCAGAGGAGGGGTAGAAAAGGCGCTCATCGGACCTTGGACGGGTGGTCCGCAGGGCGGTACGCACCCGTGGGAGATGTAGGAGGTTTCCTCAACGAAGATGTGTTGTTGGGGAGTTTGAAAATTGACGTTTTTTTTCGTTTTCATTTTTAATGACAAAGCAGTGAAAAGAGATTGGAGGAGAGAGAAAAGTGGTTATGGCTAGAGAATTGTGAGGCTCATAGAGCAGATCATGGTTGAAGACCTGGCGCGGGTTGAGAAGCCCGCGCAGGTATGTAAGCAGAGAAGGGGATCTGGGAAAATCATCAGACAATTGTCTATCCCAGGAAGACGATATCAGCAAAGGCTGAGACGAGTGGATGGAGAAGATGGCGGCTAATGAGCCGTTGACGGCAATGTTGAGGACGGATGAAGATCCGTCGATGACAGGGTCCTTCTGGCGAGGACGAGGGTAGTTTGGAACCTTGGCAAGAGTGGTAATATTCTGTGATATTTCGGAGATCAATGGTGGTCCTTCAAGCTGCGGAGACGAGAACATCCTTTCCAGTGCAACGGAAATGTCCCGTATGTCGAACCATTTGTTCCACTCGCATTCCGGATCTTTGATCTTGCCTCTTTTGGTGATCCTCGGACATTTTTCAGCCAAATATACAGCATGTGATCTCCCATATGCTTCTCGTGGGTAATCTCCCATCTGAACAACGGGCCCTCTGTTGAAGTGGTTTGATAGAGTCCATGTAAGGGGCTTCCAATCCGCCTTGAACGGTCCTTTGAAGCCTAGGCCAAACCTGCGGTTCGGCCTAATTTTCTTTGGCGGTTTGAGCCTACCCTGTAACTGTGTGCCCAGACCTTTACCCTGTTGGTAGCCGATGTTCCTCATAATCTCCCACCCTTTGGAGTGAAAAGGGAGATATGATGTTGCAGTTGTCCTGACCGACTCCTTTGGTGCTAGTGGAACGTGAGATGAATCACGTACATCCAGTAGTGACAATATGGGCCGATGAGAAGGCCAAACAGAGGGCAGAGAGGTGTTGATAGCATCCACTGTGTGAAGGACAGGTGTACTGACCACTTTAATAATCCTCCCATTGTAAGAAAACTTCAGGCACTGATGGTTGGTGGAAGGCACAGCGTCCATGGCTTCGATGTAAGGGCGACCCAGTATAGCCTTGAATGTGGGGTCCATGTCGAGGACATGGAATTCCGTGGGAATTGACATGGGGCCTAGTTCTGCCTTCAGAATAATCATCCCCTGCGGCGGCCTTTTGCTATTGTCATAAGCCGTGACCGTGATCGAGGAAGGTCTTATTTGTTCCTCGTTGACCCCACACAACTGAAGGGTGTCCATGGAGATCACATTTATGGACGCACCCGTGTCCACAAGACCCGGGTTTATGGATACCCCATTAATTTTTATTGAAATGCACAGTGCATATTTTCGAGCTTCCTTGGGAGCGAGCTCGTAGTTGTGGAACATGATGGCCGGTTGTGTGTCCGTTGGGGTCAGGACGGTAGAGATCTTTTCTACAGGGAGGTCCTCATTCACCATGACCCTTTGAAGGTACTCCATTAAGGCTGCCTGGTGGGATGTGGATCTTTGAAGTAGCTCCAGGATGGAGATCCGAGCAGGCGTCTTGTCCAAGTGTTTCAATAGATCATACTATGTTCCAGGGATAGCTCTTTCTGGTTGTTCTCCATCATCCTTCTCTGGCTGAGATTGCTCAGGATTCTGACTGTTGTGGGGGAAAACCCTGTGGAAAATCCTTCCACTCCGAAGCACCATTGCCTGCGGCTTTTGTACCTCTGTGGGGGTAGCAGTGGGTTTTAACAGGGATTTGAGGGGTAGTGGTGGAGGAATGGTTGATGAAGCAGGGGTGATGACGAGAGCAGGGATTCTGATGAGGGGTTTGTTAGGTGGAGGCATGGTGGAGGTAGAGGGGATATCGTGCAGATTATGAAGGATAAGGGGTCTGGAAGGTGGAGGTGGAGACGAAGTAGAAGTGGGTAGGGCTTGAAGCGGGCAATGATTTTGAGGTGGGTGATGGGTAATGAGTGGTTTTGAAGGCATTAGTGGTGATATGGTAGAGAAAGACGGGGTTATGTGTGGTTGACGGATGATAAGGGGTTTAGAAGGCGTAGGGGTAAATGTGGTAGAGGCGGATGGTAAAGTGGGGGAGTGGGAGAAGATGAGAGGGTGTGAAGGCGTAGTGGAGAGTGTCGGTTGATAGGGGATCGGGGTACGGATGAGAGGGCGTAATGGTAGTGGAAATGGTGAAGGTGATACTGACGCGGGTTGATGAGAGAGAGGTGCTACCCGGGCAAGGCAAGGGTGTTGCGTGATGATAGGATTTGTGGTAGAAAGAATGGAGGTACTTTCCGGGTGCCACACCTGCTCTCTCCCGACTTCCGGGAAGGAGGAGATGGGGTTAACCTGATGATCGGGCTGTTGGTGCTCCGGTAATGGATTCTGGATTATGCCCATGTTGGGCTGTTGTTGTGGGGCCTACTGAGGCTGTTGTTGTTGTTGTGGTTGTTGCTGCTGCTGCTGTTGTAACTGCTGCTGTGGCCTATGAGGAGGTCTCCTAGCCTTGAGAGCGGCGATGTATCGTCTCATTTCATCCCAATCTATTTGATGTTCATCATTCATATCGTGGATGTAATCTTTGAAATGGACGCAGTAATCTACTGTGTGTCCTGGCTGCCTGTGGTAGACGCAGTATTTGGAGGTATCAACATTCGGGGGTCACACGGGCCTTTCTCTCGGTAGGGCGAGCTGGTTTGATGTCATGAGGGCATTAAAAATGTCTGCTAAGGTTTCTGGCAATGGTGGATAGTAGGCTCTCTTAGGACCGACCGGCCTCCTTTGTTGCTGTTGGGGACCATAGTTCCCCGGGGGTGGAACTTGGTTGTATTGAAGCGGTAGTTGTTGTTGCTGAGGTTGTGGTTGTTGTTGCTGGGGTTGACGTAATGGAGGCATATTATCCTGGGGTGGATTATTTTGGGGTGGAGGACGAAGAGGGAAAGGACCTGGTTGGAGGGGAAGTCGGGGCATTTGTGGAGGCCTTGGGTTGACTGCATAGCTGGCATTGTTGAGCGCACCCACTTGCTCATTTGTCACGACCCCTTCTGTGGCTCCGCCCGGGGCATCAGCACCTATCTTTCTGACCACTTTGGGTTTCGGTGACTCAAACATGTTCATAATGGGGGAGTCTTTTAACTGGGTTTGGATGTACCGGGCCCTTTCATAGAGTTCCTCCATTGTAGTAAGTTTATTCATGGCCAGGACGTGTCTGAACTGTGGGGTTGCATTAGACACAATCATCTTCACTTGTTCGGGCTCGGAGAGGGTATCCCTTATTCTTTCCGCCAGAGACCTCCATCTATCAGCATAGCGGACAAAATCTTCGTCATGCTTCATCTTTTCGGTCACTAGGTCGGTAATGGAGAGTGAGGGACCGACCCTATCCCTATATTTCTGCAAGAACCTTCTCTGGACTATTTCAAAATTCTCAGCCTCGCGGGGCTCCAAAGAATAGAACCACTCTAGCGCGGGGCCATCCAATGATCTCCGAAAGAGGTATGCCAGGGACCTCTGATCGTTTTGCCAATAGGAGGACTCATACATGAAATCCTTGAGGTGAATGAAGGGGTTGCCGGTACCATTGTATCTGTGGTACGTGGGCATTTCGGAGGGAGGAAGATGAATGACGGGAAGGATTGGCAAAGTAACCTCCGGGGTGGCTTTCACGTCCACCATCCTTCTCAGATTTTGAAATTGCTCGTCCATGCGATTGAACCTATTGAGGAGCGATTGGGCGAGCTCCTCTGGAGGTGAAGGTGGTACTTGCCACTGGGGGAGAAACTGTCTCCCGGAGACTTGAGGGGGGAACCCCGAATGAGAGGGAGCTGCCGGACCGCCGACAGTCGGCCCCGGCTGAAGCGGTATGTGGGGAACAACAGGAGTTTGAGATTGTGACGGGAACTGGAATGAGGGTGGTTGTTGGCTCGCTTGTCCTTGAAGCGAGGGAGACTGGATGGCTTGCGCCAATGAAGGAGATGGAATGGCCTGCACGGACTCTTGGAGAGGTGCGATGGCCGGAGTTGATTCCTGGGGCGTGGGGGAAACAGATTTCCCCTTCAGAATGGCCTGGAAGGCCCGGAGCTGTTCAGAGGTAAGCTCCGTGTTGGCGAGGACGCCCAGTAAGGAAGAGATATCCTGTGGTGGGGACGTATCCCCGGCAATAACCTACACCTCATACGAGGGCTCATGAGAAGGACCCGAGTCCATAGCATAGACTCGCGGGTCGGCTGACAAACCACGACTAGGGTGGTTCTCCTCAAAAGACTCGTGAGCCATACTCACAGTTTTCCCAGAACGCAAAAACATACACTAGCAAGTAGGTAGCAAAGATTATCAAACAAGTGGATGCCTTTACGCCTTTTTTTTGTGTTTTGATTTTGATGATTTTTTGTGTGTTTTTAACCAGATCCGAAGTTCACACAAAATAGGGACCCTAGTTTGTTTTTGTTTTCACCACCGTGTCAGCTAGGGGCTCTCGTCTCGCCACGAATGGGTCGACTAACTCCGGAGAACTTCAATGGTACAACCAGCCCAGTGAACGAAGAGGAGATTCTTCAATGTCGGGGACTTACGGAGGTCCCAGTGGAGGAGATTCTAGTCCGCTGAGAGGAATTCCCGAACAGAGAGTCCTTCCTTCACCGAGAGAGGGTGATGCTTAGAAAAGAGTAAAAAAAGGAAAGAAAAGGGGGTAAATGCATGAAATGCGGTGCTGGATAAAAGATATGTAACACACAGATGGAGCAGAGATAAGCACACAAATATAACAGATGTGTAGCAGTGATATAACAAGAATATAACAACAATAAACAGATAGAGAAAGATATAGCCGTTCTACTTTCCAAGACAACACAGACTTAAAAATGACAAAAGAGGGGACTAAGGGGCGTGCACGTGGTGCACGAAGGGGATGACACAGCGCACGTGGGCGCAATAAGAAGGGGGACACACGAGGGTGCCAAGTGGAGGGAGCACACGTGGGTGCCGAGTGGAGGGGCACACGTGGGTGCCGAGATAATGCAGACCTCGAAGTAATCACAAAGGACCGGGGGAGTGCATGTGGTGCACGAGGGAAATGATGTAGCGCACGTGGGCGTAATAGGGAGGGGCACACGCGGGCGCCGAAAGAAGGGAGGCACACGTGGGTGCCGAGAGTTCAAAGGTAACCCAAAAAAGTAAAAAGAAGTCCCACCGTGATCGCCAATCTGTGGATTGCCGAGTAGGGATCCACTTAAAAGAGGAGAAAATGAAAACTCGATGTGACTAAAGGCTAATAAGGGGCATGAAACGTGCCAATAGAGAAAAGAGCATACGTAGGATGCTAAAGGGATGTGATCGCCAGAGGGGTTACCTCAATGAAAAGAAATGATCGCGTGTACCTTGTACGAGGCACGGAGACCGTGAATCGTCGAGAGCGGGAAATGGCGGGTTGCTTCTTCCTCCCCCTTCGACCGGCCGACGGAGAGGGCTTTCTTTAATTACCCTAGTTGGTGTTATCTTTTAAAACCCCTCTCGGACACGAGTAGGAGGAAAATGCTTATGATGAATTGTGATTATGCCAACGTAAGAACGGGAAGAGACTCCCTCATAAAAGGGGGGGGGTGGAAGATATGATATGGTGAATCCAAGATAACTAGGAAAGAAGAGAGGAGAATGGCTTATTGGATGGTCGATGGCGAGGCCCGGCGGAGCTTCGGAAGCGCAAGGACGACGCGGGAGCGCGATGGGCGAAGGCGGCCTTTCTCCCGCGAGCACGGGCACCCAGGAATCCGACAGAACTTCCCCCCCCCCTACAAAACATCCGCGGGTTAGAAATAGAATTCGGAAGCCTATCGGCTCTCTTTTTTTTGACCCTGAACTGAGGGGGGGTAACCCTCTATTTATAGAGTTCCGGAGGATGGAGGCGTCCAGGGGCCTGGACGCCTCCATCACTTGGATCTTTTTTAAACGACAATCTGACATGCTGACGGGTAGTCAGTGGCCAGGGGCATCCGTGACCTGGATGATGGAGGCGTCCAGGGGCCTGGACGCCTCCATGACATTGGATTCCTTTCAAACTACAAGCCGGCCAACGAATAGTCGGGGATCAGGGGTGCCCGTGAGCTGAACGATGGAGGCGTCCAGGGGCCTGGACGCCTCCATAATTTGGATTATTTTCAAACGACAGGCCGAGCAACGGTCAGGCAGTGGTCGGGGAAGCGTCCAGGGGCCTGGACGCCTCCATAACTTGGATTTTCTTCGAACGACAGACTGAGCAACGTTCAGTCGATGGTCGGGGGTCGCCCGTGAGCAAGTTGATGGAGGCGTCCAAGGGCCTGGACGCCTCCATAACTTGGATTTTCTTCAAACGACTGACTGAGCAACGGTCAGTCGATGGCCGGTGGTCGCCCGTGAGCAGGTTGATGGAGGCGTCCAGGGGCCTGGACGCCTCCATGATTTTTCAATTTTTCTATTATTTTATATATATATGAATTTATGGAGGTGTCCAGTCTCCTGGACACCTCCAAGATTTTTCACAGAAAAATTCAGAAAAATGTAAAACAAATTCAGAAAAATAGGAAATCACCAGAGTAATTAAAAATGTGAAGGCCGCCTTGGGGTATCATAGTGTAATATGAGATATACTCAATGTAATGTCTAGAACGGCGTGTCTACAGCTATCAGGGCATAGTGCGACAACCGTTGTCCAGCCAAATAAGGGGAAAAAGAATAAACATCCATTGGATAGCCGCTCAATCGGGTATTAAGTAAATAGCGACCATGTGGATGTTGTAAAATATAATATTAAGAAATAGCGACCGTTTAAATGGGCGTTCAATTAGTCCCATAATGCGCTATGAATAAGAAAGTGCTATGAGTAAATAGCGCAAAAATGCCAAATTCAAGTCGAGGTCCAAGGTAGAGAAATTGAATTGCGGGGCTAAGAATAGAGAGAAATACCCCCAGAAAATCAACCAATTATAGATCAATTAGGGCATTAACTAGGAGAACAAGAAAATTGCTCAACTTACGGGCCAAAAATGGGTGTCTACACGCGGCAACACTTCGACGCAATCTCCAAAAATCTCCTCCTCAAGCCATGAACTCAATGGTCCTATTTATAGGCCCTCAAACCCTAGGTTTGAGTTGGAGGGATAATGACTCAAAAATAGACCTGAAACTAGATAATCCTTGAAGATAATACTCCCAAGAGTCCATAGAATCAAACAGAAGGTTCTGGGAGTCTCTGGTGAGAGAGAAATCAAAGGATGAAGGACTCTAGTTTGTCCATGATCGAGGAGAGGAAGAACAGCAGAGCAGGACTCTCTGTTCCACTAACAGTCTTACGATAGACCGCTAGCCAGAAGAAACAGTCGTTTGGTAGACCGCTAGGCACATGCGTCCAGAAGAAGATAATATTAAAGAGACCTAGCGGGACTCTCTACCCGTTAGCGGTCTAGAGATGGACCGCCAACGTCCTCTTTGCGGTCGTACGATAGATCGCTAGGGGAGAGGAAGAGGCAAAAGAGATAAAGGCTAATCAATCCACAACTTAATCCATAGAATAATCCTCATTAGCCCTTATCTAGGCCCAATAACGTGAAGTGACGAGAAATCCATGGAGCTCGGTCCAACCAAGGATAATGACCCATAAAATTAAGCCCAAAATTGACCAAAAAAGGCCCAATAAGTGGTGAATAACTCGGGACATCATAAAAAATAGATAAGGAGATGACCCAACTCATTGGTCATAAAACGGGTGTCAACAGATGCCCCTCCTTAACGTCCTCTTTGTAGGGGAGCGAGCAGAGGTGAAGCGAAAGCGATATGGAACATGGAGGTGAAGCGAAAATGTAGCGGAGTGGACTAAAAAATGGGAGTTAAGGTAAACCGACACCCGTCCTCAACCAACGAGCGATAGGAATCTTCCGAAAAACTTCAGATCAATCACAAGGAATGGTAAAACCGAACGACGCATGCCTGGAGGAACTATCAACTAAAGGAAAGGAAAACACGACCAACCACCTTACTGGAATGCACAGCTGATAGGCGGTCGGAGCAAGTGAAAAAATAAAGAGACGAGTAACTTAAAACTCAAGATAGGAATCCTCAGCTAACCAGACTGAGCAAATAGATCAAAGGAAACCTTCCAACTCAGAGTGGAATGACTCCTTACTCAATACCATGGACACATAATTATCCACCATTATTGAGAAACTTAGACAGATGAGGGCACGTGAATGATCAAAGATGCGCATGATGCATGCTGGGCTAAAATAAAGGAAATCATCAAAATGAATGCAAAGAAAGAATAAAATAAAAAGTACTCAAGGATAATATTGCTAGACCAAGCCAAGACGGAGTCAAGAGTCTTCCGCAACCACGGCGTGCAAGACAGAGTCCATCATCCCCCACCTGGCTCAAACGAGCGGCCTGTCCAACGATTAACCGTATGCTTCTAGATCATCATCATGTTTGCTAAAGGGGAATATCAGATCCCAAAACACACGGGCAACCAGCCGGTCCTTGAGAGGCTACAATAATGTAGAGATATCATATAGTAATGCAATAATGAGTAGGGATAGAAAGCCATACCTGACTTACCTGCCAAGCGAAATGACATTTTTTTAGATTTTTGCATTTCTAATTTTTATGGATTTTTATCATAAGACAACCAACAACATGAACATAACATAAAGATGAACGTAACATAACGAACAAATGAACGAAAAAGACAGCTCAACATAACATATCAACGGATGAACCAACAACACATGCAAGACACAAACCAACAACATGTATGTATGACGAACATGGTGGGACAAGACAACAATGCAGTGGGATAACACATGGTTGGGACAAGAACACGTGGGATAACAACACATGTGGGATGGCAACATGAGATGAGACAACATGTGCGGGATGACAACACGAGACATGACAGATATGCTCTTCAATCAAGCCCAAGATCAAACAAAGTAGAACCGCCGAGTTCATAATCGTGAGGCAAAGAGCCCTCTCATAAATATATGATCAAAGTGAGCTAAAGCTAAGCAAAGCATGAGAAGGACATGAGCTTCAGAATAGATCGAGAGACAAGATTGAAGAAGAGAGAACAGATCAGAAGCACGTGAATAAGAGATAGAGCAAATGATAAGAAGCCAGGAAGCTTGAATACATGCAACTCGCAACTTGCACACTTAGCAAACAGATCATACATGTCCTCAAAATAAATAGATAGAAAGGAATAAAAAGATAAATATTTTTAGATTTTTTGACAAATTTTTGATTTTTTTTAGATTTTCAACTATATTTGATTTTTTTGATTTTCAAATTATTTAATTTTTTTAGATTTTGAAATATTTCAATTTTTTTAGATTTTTGACAATATCTCTTTTTTTAGATGTTTGACAATAGCAATCTACAGCACCCAAAGACGGGGCTCAAACTACTGGCCAGGGATCGTCGTTCCTACCCCTCTCATTAAAGGCTTCCCTTAAGCAGGGCGTGCATGTGTGGGTGGCTCACCACAACCAACCGCCTCTAAAGAACGGTGCCCCTACTAAAGCCATACTCGGGATTCAACCCAACCTAAGAGGGAGGAGCAAAAGAAAAATTGGAGACAAGCTTTATGCAGGATGAGAAACATCAGGACTTGAATTCCTTCCAGGGCACTACCCCTCAAAGATACCGTCTGTTGTGCCAGGGCTTTCGGTCTTTGATTTTGAGACCCATATTTACTAGGCACGCATGCGACCGGGCGCATGACGTCCCGCGGGGAACTATACTGCCACTCTTGTCATGTCTTTGATTTCATAATTTTGCATTGATCAGATCATTGATTTATTTTTCAACATCCCTTATTGACCAGATTTAGCATGAAAGCTCACTTTCGAGGGTCAAGATTGCCCCTATTTGAGACCTCTCTCATATTGGGGAGCGCCTAGGTTGGTCATCTCATCCATCAATCTCTTGCCCCTGTACTCGGCCGAGTAGAGAAAAGAAAAGACCTTTGTGCATACTCAAAGTATGGGCAAAGCAGCAACGGTGTGCCTCAGAGAGATCGACTATGGCTTGCCGTGTGGTGTGTGAAAAAATCCAAACGAAAAGGTCACCCTCAACAATCGGGGAAAGAAACTAGACTCCTAGCATGGAGCTATCACTAGCCTAAGGATGCTACAGAAGTGAACTCATTTTTGACTAAATAAACTTATTGAACTAAAGCCGCTCAAAATGTGTTGAGGAAACCACATTATAACCATGCGAAGGAATAACAATAAGTAATGCCAATAATAACATATTCCTGCATAAAACAAAGATACCTTGCAAATCCATAGCGTGGAAGTAGCATCCTGAAGCGATCTTGACTTTTGAGCAGCACGAGCTTTGTATTCCTTGCTTGTCTGGACAAAAGGGAGAAGATAACAAGGGGTTGTAGATTCCTCTACACGGAGCAGCGACAGACACCAAACTGGACGAAGAAGGATTAAAAAGGAAGAGAGACGAGGGCTAGAACTCCCTCGCTAAGGCATAGAGACCCTGATAACAAGGAACCAGATACATAATAAGCAGAGATCCACTGGGATCAAGGCAGGCTAAAGCCTCAAAAATAGCAAGAAAAAGGGCAACGCCCCCGAAAGGGTGAAGAAGAATGAGTAGAAAGATGAGAAGAAGAATCATCCGACGTAGACGGAGAAGGGGAATGGGAATCACCCGACATGGTCGGGGAAGGAAAATTAGAATCACCTGATAGGGTCAGGGAATGAGAATGAGAGACACCCGACAGGGTCGGGGAAGGAGAATTAGATTAATCACCCGACAGGGTCAGGGAAGAAGAATTAGAATCACCCGACAGAGTCGGGAAAGAGGAATCGTGGACACCCGACGGGCTCGGGGAAGGAGAATTAGAATGACCCGATAGGGTCGGGGAAGGGGAATTAGAAACGGAACCCGGAGATACCAGAGGAGAAGGATTAGAAGAAGAAATCCCTAGATCGGGATGAAAGGATGACATGGGTCGAGGCGTAAGATAGTAAGAATAAGGAGGATCCGGAGAAATCGGATAAGAATAGTGGGAGTTTGCGGACCCGGGAAGAAAGGGGGAGATCATGGATGTGGGATTGGAATAAGGAAGGTACACCACCCAAGGGTGGGAGATGAGCAGAAGGAAAGATGAATGAACAGACGGGGAAGAGGGAGTGGACCCCTGAGTGCACAATCAACGGCCCTTGAACCGGTGCCGTCACCTCTTCTTAGCTGAAACTGGCTTGCAATGGACCCGCCTGGCGCGAACTCGGACCTTTGGGCTTCTTGATTTGCAACACCTTCTCAAATAATGAGCCCATCTAGCAGACAGCCTGGCCCGATTATGGACATGCAGCTTCATCGGGGCAGTTGCCCCTAGACACACGGCGCTAACAACAGTAGACGGACATTCTTGAACAACTAACTCCTTATAATGCTGAATATCATGGAACCATGGAGTCTTGTTACTTGGCACAAGTAGCATGAGATTTGGCAGCTTCACTCGGCAATCAGACTTGAAGCATAACTCCCTTGCTAATGGAGAAGGACGAAACTGAGGGAGGGTAATACACGGCGTTGACGTGGCCGGCGTACTGATAAACTGGGAGAGGTTGCATATAATGTGTATGATGAGGACATCAAGAGCTTATGGGTTGTATTGTGCGTATTGGCTTGTATAGGTGTGTATTATGGGTTGTATTGGCTTGAAAGTGTGTATTTTTTTTGATTTCTTTCATTTGGGCTCTCTTTGTAAGGCTTTAAGTAAGCCATTGGGCCACATTTATAGGAAGAGTCCATTACTAGGTTGTCATTAGTAGAGTCCATTAGGAGCCTAGTTCATATTGGACCTTAATTGCCACTTAAGGCCCAAGTGGGCTTTCCCCTCCCATGGACCACCTAGATTTGGAAGGCCCAAGTCTAGACATGGGTTATTGGACTTGAGTGGATGGTCTTGGACCAGCCAAGGCCCATGAGAAGCCCAAGAAGGGGGGCGCCCTCTTCCTTTGGCCTTATTAGGCTTGGTTGGTGAAAATTAGGTAGGTTTGAATAGAATTGGTCTAAGTTAGATTAAAATAGATATTAAGTGTTTTGACCACATGGGAGAAATATTTAGGAACTCCCTGATATGCCCTTCAAAACCCAAGATCTATGGGCATTTAGTGTCTTTTTACATTTATTATATATAGCTTGTATTTTCCAATTGATTGAATTAATGAAAGTGAAAAAATCATTGTGCAAGAACCCCTCTCTTGGAGAATTTTGACCTCTCCTCTCTCTCCCCCTGGTTTCTTCATCCCCAACCCCCATTCTAGAGTGATATCTCCTTCCCCCCACCTCCGGTGATCATCGGTGCCGCCGCCGCCGCCGCCGTTCGTGCCGCCATCACGCCGCCGCGGAGCCGCCTTCGGTGTTCTGTCCATCCTGGATAGAGACTTCTTGTCCGAATATCTGCTCTCCACCATGTGAAGATCTCAAGCTGCAATTTTTATGGTGTGTTCTTCCCTTGTATCCCAAGCTCCACCTAAATTTTCACGCCCAAATTCTATCGTTTAGTATTTTCCCATTTTCGTGCATCTTTCATTCCTAGTTCTGTTTTGTCTCTGTCTATAGTGATAGCAGCCCTGTGTTTCCCACCTCCGGCCATCTTTTTGATTTATCCAAACCCTCCAAATTTTACTGGGAGTACTATCCATCGCCCCCTACATCTAAAAATTTTCTTAATTTTTTATCAGCCTTCTATCTATTTTTAGAAATCCGTGTTCTTCCTCATATACAGTGTTGTCAGTCAGATCCCAGATCCAACCACCCTCCACTTCCAAAATCTAAACAAATCACCACCACCTCGAAATCCTGATCTAAAAATAGTCCTGGTTTCGTAGCTTGATTTCCCACAACTGTTCTGAAGAACAGAACCCCAGATTCGGACGTCTACCTCGCGGTCAAAGGCAATCCACAGAAAAGTTCTCTGCTGACCTGAGATTTCAGGAACTATACAACAGCAACCTTCAAAATTCACCAATCAGAAGTACAGGCTTGATTATTTTTCTATAATCACCTTGTGTTGAAGCCCTTAGAAGCATCTTTCCAACGGCGCTAGTTTCGTCACATTCCGACATCGGGGCTGATCGCAGCGTCCGTTCTCGCCGGAGCGCGCGCTGGAAAACAGAACCGGCAGATCCGTGGCCGGTCATTCCGACCGGTGCCGAACGGAGTCGCTCGGCCTCCGGCCGGTGAACCAGCGTACCGCCAGCCCGAGGAGCGCTTCCCTAAGTGTCCCCACTACAGCGGTGCCACCGGGTCCCACACGGCCCCTCCGGACAGCACGTGGACCCCACCGTCACTAGTTCGGGTGCTACCAAAGAGACGCGAGAAGCCGCCCGTCAACCCGAATTCGATCCTCCCGGGCCCGTTTGTGTAGCCCTTTACCTCCCTGCGTGGAGTGGGCAGTAATTCATTTGCTGTAATATGGTGTATTAATTGTCCCGGGAGTACGAGTTTCAACCGGGTCCGTCGTCCCCACGCCGAGCGCGTGGAGGTATCGTTTTCGCTCCCTTCTCGGCATTTTGCTTACTTCATATATATTTATTTATGCCGCTGCTAGAGAGCATGTGTAGGGATATCTAGCTCGCTTTATCTATTTATTACGGCTGCTGCGAGAGAGTGCGAGATCGTCCCGTGACCTGATCCGGGCACACGAGAGAGCCGATCACCCTAGCTCATTGCCGGTTTCTCAACCGCGCACGTCCGACGCTTCCCTCGTTAAGGGACAACCGCGAGCTTGTCGTGTCCGTGGTCCCGTCCCGCATCAATTTGGTATCAGAGAGAGTTTGAGTCTAGGGTGTCAAAAAAAAGAGAGAGTGTCATTTACATCGAGTCATTAGTCGGTTTAAGTAGAGTCTAGGATCATCATATTTCTAAAACAAAAAAAAAGAGTGTTTTTAAATTGCATTTCATCCCGATAATTCGGTATATCAAAAGGTGTTGTCCAAACGTTAGGCTACGCCTATCGGGAAGGCCGCACACTTACGCGAGTGACCTTCGGGTCGATTACCTCCGCCACGTACCGGATATTGGTTTAAGACTAGGCGCATCATTTTGCATTAGTGTGTTTGCTTTAGTCGGTGTGTTTGCATGCCCACTCGTCGAGGTACCCAATACTCACCCCCACCACCACCAATGGCGGAATCCCGAGTCTATAGTTCCGATGAAGTGGCCACATTGTTCCGAACTCTTGTGGGGAAAATGGATGGGTTGAGTGAGCGCATGGATGAGTTAAGTACTCGAGTGGATAGGATGGAAGGAGCGAGTACCCGAGTGAATGGCCTAGGCACCCGCCTAGAAGAGAGGATGAAAGCCGTAGAGGATAGGGCCGCTGGGTCGAACCAGTCCGTTCAAGGATTGGTCGGGAGAGTTGCCGCACTAGAAAGAGGTCCAGCCGAGGCACCACCGATTGCCCCAGTCCAAGCACCCGTCCCACCTACACAAGGTCAACCAGAGCCGGGTCAACAACCCGCGACTCCAAGGGTTCAAGGGATAGCTAACATGAGGCACGAAGTCCCCGAGGTGCATGACTATGAGTCCGAAAATGAGCATCGGGGATATGGTCGTGATCGTCGTCCTATACGGCGTACCCATGACCAAGATATGGATGAACGGGCCATTCGGACCGTTCGGGCCGACCCTCCCACCTTTGACGGGTCCTTAGACCCAAAGGTCTATCTTGATTGGGAGGCTGGTATGGACCGATATTTTGAGTGGTTCGAGATGTCGGACCAACGAAAAGTCAAGTACGCCAGGATGAAACTTTTAGGCCAAGCACAAACCTATTGGCGGAACATGGAGAACCTATTGTTTCATCGTCAAGAACCCCCGATCGATACATGGACCGATATGAGGGAGAAGCTTAGGAAGAAGTACCTCCCTACCTCCTACCGCCAGCGTCTTATAGAGAGGTGGCAAAGTCTCACCCAAGGAGACCGGTCCGTCTCTGATTACATCGCCAAATTTGATGAATACTACTTGCGATGTGATGCCACGGAGGAGGATTCCCTTACCGTCTCTCGGTTCTGGCGTGGTCTACGCCCACACCTACGGTATGAGCTTCTCCGCCGCAAGGTGTACAAGCTGGAGGATGCTTATCAAGTTGCTCTCGAGATGGAGCAATTCGAGGGTGAGTTCGAGTCTATTCCCCGGTGGAGCCCCGCTCCTCCCCGTAGTGACTCCCGTGGCTCCTTAGGTTCATACCCGAGGGGACCTATGGCTCGTCCACAGGAGCCCGTCCGTCAGGAGCCCTTTGCTCCTAGACCTCGACCTCCCCCACCACGGGATCTACCTCCACCCCAACCACCGGCACCCGTTGCCCGTCCCCCAGCACCCATAGGCTGTCCCACGGCCCCGACACTCCCTCCTCTGTTGCCCACGGCACCTACACCACCCTTGTTGCCTACACCCCCTACCCGTCGGGAGGATAAGGGTAAGGCCCCTCTTATCGGAGAGAGCAGTCGGTCCCGGCTGCAATGTTTCCATTGTCATGGGTTTGGCCACTTCGCCAACCAATGTCCCACTCGTGCCACACTAGCTCTAGGGGTTGAGGAGACCTTGCCATCTGAGCTTGAACTTGTCAATTATGAGGCCGACCAAGCACTAGCCGATGAGTACTATGCCATGGGGGGAGAGTTGGACGGCTCACCCGCCGCCCAGGATGCCGCCACTTAGTGGGCTTGTGTCACCACCTTAGTTTAGGGTCATATATGAGTCGGTGTGATTTGTTTGCATGGTTTGTGTGTTGTTTGTTTGTCTGCATGTGTCTTGTGTAAGCTCGTTGTTGATCTCTTATGAGTAAGAGGCGAGTGGACTCACTCGATGAGTATGGGATCGGTTCTACATCTATACCCGGATCAGTCACCTAAAGGGACTCAGCGGTGATTTCTAGTGAGTCTTCGAGCTGCTTCCTTCCCTTTTGAGAGTGCCCCACTTGGAGTGTCCACCTTTAGCCCATAGCAGTCGCGCATATCGAGTATATATGGAATGAGCAGGTGCCGATCATTTGGAGTGGAGCGTACCCGCGTTACTTGGAACGGTGACGGATCCGCCAGAGTATTCGAGCATCACTACCCCTACTCGACGGGGTCGAGTTCCTCCCACCCGGAGAGAATTGATGAGGACATCAAGAGCTTATGGATTGTATTGAGTGTATTGGCTTGTATAGGTGTGTATTATGGGTTGTATTGGCTTGAAAGTGTGTATTTTTTTTTGATTTCTTTCATTTGGGCTCTCTTTGTAAGGCTTTAAGTAAGCCATTGGGCCACATTTATAGGAAGAGTCCATTACTAGGTTGTCATTAGTAGAGTCCATTAGGAGCCTAGTTCATATTGGACCTTAATTGCCACTTAAGGCCCAAGTGAGCTTTCCCCTCCCATGGACCACCAAGATTTGAAAGGCCCAAGTCTAGACATGGGTTATTGGACTTGAGTGGATGGCCTTGGACCAGCCAAGGCCCATGAGAAGCCCAAGAAGGGGGGCGCCCTCTTCCTTTGGCCTTATTAGGCTTGGTTGGTGAAAATTAGGTAGGTTTGAATAGAATTGGTCTAAGTTAGATTAAAATAGATATTAAGTGTTTTGACCACATGGGAGAAATATTTAGGAACTCCTTGATATGCCCTTCAAAACCCAAGATCTATGGGCATTTAGTGTCTTTTTACATTTATTATATATAGCTTGTATTTTCTAATTGATTGAATTAATGAAAGTGAAAAAATCATTGTGCAAGAACCCCTCTCTTGGAGAATTTCGACCTCTCCTCTCTCTCCCCCTGGTTTCTTCATCCCCAATCCCCATTCTAGAGTGATATCTTCTTCCCCCCACCTCCGGTGATCATCGGTGCCGCCGCCGTTCGTGCCGCCATCACGCCGCCGCGGAGCCGCCTTCGGTGTTCTGTCCATCCTGGATAGAGGCTTCTTGTCCGAATATCTGCTCTCCACCACGTGAATATCTCAAGCTAAAATTTTTATGGTGTGTTTTTCCCTTGTATCCCAAGCTCCACCTAAATTTTCACGGCCAAATTCTATCGTTTAGTATTTTCCCATTTTCGTGCATCTTTCATTCCTAGTTTTGTTTTGTCTCTATCTACAGTGACAGCAGCCCCGTGTTTCCCACCTCCGGCCATCTTTTTGATTTATCCAAACCCTCCTCATTTTACTGGGAGTACTGTCTATCGCCTCCTACATCTAAAAATTTTCTTAATTTTTTATCAGCCTTCTATCTATTTTTCAAAATTCATGTTCTTCCTCAGCTACAGTGTTGTCAGTCAGATCCCAGATCCAACCACCCTCCACTTCCAAAATCCGAACAAATCACCACCACCTCCACATCTCGATCCAAAAATAGTCCTGGTTTCGTAACTTGATTTCCCACAACTTCTGTGAAAAACACAACCCCAGATTCGGACGTCTATCTCGCGGTCAAAGGTAATCCACAGGAAAGTTCTCTGCTGACCTGAGATTTCAGGAACTGTACAACAGTAACCTTCAAAATTCCCCAATCAGAAGTACAGGCATGATTATTTTTCTGTAATCACCTTGTGTTGAAGCCCTTCGAAGCATCTTTCCAACGGCGCCCGTTTCGTCGCATTCCGACGTCGGGGCTGATCGCAGCGTCCGTTCTCGCCGGAGCGCGCGTCGGAAAACAGAACCGGCAGATCCGTGGCCGGTCATTCCGACCGGTGCCGAACGGAGCCGCCCGGCCTCCGACCGGTGAACCAGCGTGCCGCCAGCCCGGGGAGCGCTTGCCTTAGTGTCCCCACTACAGCGGTGCCACCGGGTCCCACATGGCCCCTCAGGACAGCACGTGGGCCCCACCGTCACTAGTTCGGGTGCTACCGAAGAGACGCGAGAAGCCGCCCGTCAACCCGAATTCGGTCCTCCCGGGCCCGTTTGTGTAGCCCTTTACCTCCCTGCGTGGAGTGGGCAGTAATTCATTTACTGTAATATGGTGTATTAATTATCCCGGGAGTACGAGTTTCGGCCGGGTCCGTCGTCCCCATGCCGAGCGCGTGGAGGTATCATTTTCGCTCCCTTCTCGACATTTTGCTTACTTCATATATATTTGTTTATGCCGCTGCTAGAGAGCATGTGTAGGGATATCTAGCTCGATTTATCTATTTATTACCGCTGCTGCGAGAGAGTGCGAGACCGTCCCGTGACCTGATCCGGGCACACGAGAGAGCCGATCACCCTAGCTCATTGCCGGTTTCTCAACCGCGCACGTCCGACGCTTCCCTCGTTAAGGGACAACCACGAGCTTGTCGTGTCCGTGGTCCTATCCCGCATCAGTGTAAAATGTCCTTCGAAAGTGCAGAAAATACAGCCAACTGCCTCTTGAACACGGAATTCACCAATCCTTTGGCAGCCGTATGAGTTAGCAAAATACAGGTGGAGAACCCCCCTTGGCTAGTTATCTGAATGGCAATAGAGCAAGAAGTAAAAACAACATCAATAATCGAACCCCCGACAAGCAATGAGATTGCCATCGGCCTCGCTCTTGAAGAAACTGGACCTAGTGCAAGAGAACTCTTCTTAGCAACCGTCTCTATAGAAAATGCAGGCTCATTATCCCCAAAATAGCCAGGGACTAGGACTCGGACTGGCATGCGGCAAATGAAATCTTGAATCTTGAAACACATAACTGGCAATGAATTATCCTGATCCGGCTCATCATCTCCCTGGGGACCAGATCCGAGGGGCACCGTAGGTAGCGCATACCCGCTCCGTGAGGTGAAAGTAGGTGGGGAAAGGGGTGGAGAAGGCTTGGAAGGTGTGGATGAAGGTTTTGAAGGTGGAGAGGCCTCAGGCGGTGGAGGGACATCGGCGTTGATAGGCTCGGGTGGAGGTAAAGGAAAAGGTGGAGGCATAGGAGGGGGTAAAGGCAAAGGTGGAGGTGGAGGTGTAGGTGTAGGTATAGCCTGCTCAGGCTCGGGCAACGATGGCGAAAGGGATGGCAAAGGCGGTGGAGATGGTGGAGGTAATGGAAAGGATGGTAGAGATGGTGATGTGGTCGATGGAGGTAGTGGACATGGCGAGGGTGAAGAAGGGGGTTGTGGTGCCCACCATCGACGTGTCGACATAACGCGTCAAGTAGCTTTAGGGATAGAAGTAGTGGTGGAAATGGAGGAGGAAGGAGAGGTGGCACTTGTTGGATATTGTGTTTTGATGATGACTAACACTATGACTCATATGCATGATGTCATATGTGGATGAACTATGTTTGTGTTTGAATTGTCATATATGTTTCTGAACTAATTTTGCTATAAATAGCTGTGATGTGTTTTGTCATGCATGTTCATGAAGTATATGTCATTTTGTTATTCATTACATTCCATGCATACATATCTGTTCATACAGGGCAGTGTTTTTTCATGGTCAACATAGTTGGTTTGACTAGTCAACATAATTGGTTTGGCTGATCATGGTCTAAAGTCTAAGCTAGCTGAGTCAAGGTCTATGCTAGTTGGCATTGTCTCATGCATCAGAGTCTACGTTAGCTTACACAGAGTCTGTGTTAGCATCTTATGTCCTGCATGTCAGTTCAGTGTTAGCATGCATTGTAATGCATACAAGTCTATGTTAGGATGCATAGAGTCTGTGCTAGTTGTCTGTGATAGTCAGCATGTAGTCTATGCATGCTTTTGCATACAACACATCATAAGTCTGTGCATGCTTTTCATATATGCATAATGTAGTCTATGCACATTTTGCACAACAAAGTTTGTGCACATACTGCATTGTATACACCAAGGTCTGTGCACATCTGGGATCTTGCACAACCACGTCTATGCACGTTTGGTCTTAAGGCATAAAACGTAGGTAAAAGAGTATGTACATTCTTCGTTGATTGAGCATACAACATCGGTGCATACCTACCTTTGAGCGACGCAATGTCAGTGCATGTTTCGTTTTCATGCAATAAGCATTCATAAGGTCGGTGCATGTTTTGACTTGAACACTAGAAGTCTGTGCATGTCTTGCTTCAACTGAAGCAACATCGGTGCTAGTTTTGTGAATACATGGTATAGAGTCTGTGCATGTCTTGGTTCAACTGAAGTAACGTCGGTGCTAGCTTTGTGGATACATGGTATAGAGTCTGTGCATGTCTTGCTTCAACTGAAGTAACGTTGGTGCTAGCATTTTCTTCTATGCACAAAGTATGTGCACATGAGCATTCCAGGGTCGGTGCAGATTTTGCTATGCGCACTTAAAGGTTTGTGCACGTTTCTATGCTAGCTGTCATAAAGTCGGTGCACATTCTGCTTTGAACAACTATAGTCTGTGCATGTTTGCCTGGCAGCATATAGGTTTGTGCATGTTCTAACCTGTGCGACACAAGGTCGGTGCATTCCTTTTGCATTGTGCATATAAGTCTATGCACGTTTTAACTTGGGCCTATATAAAGTCTGTGCATATTGTCTGTACTAAGTATATAAGGTCTAACCATGTTTTCGCCTTTCTTTTACATGCTAAGGCATTTCTTTCAGACTGGCATATGATTGAGCGTCTGCAATGCACGTGGCAGACAGCAACCTCTCCGTCACGTGAACTTTTAGCCACGCCTGAAGCATGAGTCCATGGAGGATAACGGAACCAATGATTGGCACGTGATCCAAGGGGAGAATATTTCTGACATTCTGCCACGTGGATCAACGCCCTAATCTACTCTTGACACATGGCTTTTCTGGAAAAGGCTGGAACGATGGAATGAGCCCTACACACGCCGGATGCGTGAGCTCGTGGGAACCCTGCCTATAGCCCTATAAGAAGGCCGCTCCTGAGATCAAAAGAGGAATCAAGCAGAAGAAGAAGGGTAAGAGAAGCATGAGAGAAGAAAAGAAAAGAAGAGTCTAGAAGAAGAAGATAAGAGAGCAGCAGAAGAGGAGAGTCTGAGAGAAAAGAGAAAGAGAGAGCAGCAGAGAAGAGTAGAAAAGGGAGATTTAGAGAGCGGCAGAGAGCTACCGAAAAAGAGAAAGAAAAAGAGAGAGAGAGAGGGCGATAGAAGTAGGGGTGCTGGTTTGAAGAGCTCATGAGCAAGAAGCATTCAGAAGTCCAGATCTGAGGATCTTTATATTCTGTGTTCTTTGGATCAAATCCAAGACACGGTGCTCCTGCGTGAGCTTGTTTGTTTTGATTTTAATGTCAACTTTCTATTGCTGAATTTTATCATCCTTGTTTTCCATTTTAAATACCTTTGCAGAAGCTGTGTATCAGCGGTTGGCTAGGCTGTAAGGCCCAGTGAAGCTGTGTATCAGCAGATGGCAAGCTGTGCTGCCTAGCGGATGGCAAGCTGTGATGCCCAGCTGAGGTAGGCAAGTTGTGATGCCCAGCAGTTTCAAGCTGTGAGTCAGCAGGAATCCACACTTGGGTTGAGTGTGGGGTGGATGTAGGTCTGGAGGACCGAACCACCTAAAAGTCATCTATGCAGTGGTTTGTTTGGTTGTCTTTTAATTCCTTAGGTGTATGCTTAGGATCGTTACATCTGGTTAGCTTAGATTACGTTGAAATTCACTATGTGTTTTCGTTGTCTACGTTTTGATCTCTGCTGAGTATTTCAGTGAAGACATTACGTGTGCTAGCCCAGTATTCTATGAGGATCACATAAGAACATCTGAACAAGTGTTTGAGTGTAAGTCTCATTAGAATATCTATTTAACTGAGCATATCTGATTTTAATTCCGCAAGATTTATAAATACAGTGTTAATTAGCTATTTTATAGGGGAGATTCATTCACCCCCCCTATGAATCTGGTTTGCACCATCTAATCGACTTAACAATAGGTATCAGAGTGGGTCTCTAATTGATCAGATCCAACGATCTGTAGAGGATCCTGCTAATTCCGTTTCGGTGCATTTGTCATCTTGAGTTCATATTTTTATATCTGAATTTACTCGGTTGTTTTTCAATGGCATCTCCTGTCGTTTTTGATGGTTCTAACCTCAGCACATGGTTGGGCGGCCTATGTATTTACATGAATTCCATCGACTCTAATATATAGAATTTAGTTTTAAAAGGCCCACATAAATTACCTCAGGCTCAGACCAAATGGTCTAGTGAGGACAGACTGAAGAACCGTGATAATATCACAGTTCTCAATATCTTGAAGACTTCAATAGATACTGATATGATTCCTTCTGTTTGCAGGTGCTCTTCTGGAAAGAAAATTCTGGAGACAGTCATTGCTATTCATGAGAAGAAGGAACAAAAAGAACAATGCTTGATGGCCAACCGAAAAGATCAAATTGAAGATGCAGAATCACAGGCAAGCACAGAATCAAGTAATGTCACTTACAATGAATTGGTAGATATGTATGATAAATTGTATGATGAGTTTAAGAAGATCAAATCTAAGAATAAGAAATTGAAGAAAAAGATTAATCAAGATAAATTTGACCTAACTTGTGAAATCTGTCCAAAACTGAGACAATCATATGATACATGTTTGGCAGATATTCACAAGCAAAAGGAACATATGATTATGATGAAAAATGAGAATGATGAATTATACTCAAAGATCTCTGAATTGGAGGATAAATTGAACTCATCTGATAATCATCAGACTTTGAATTCTGTGGATAATGAGAAATTGATAAAAGAGCTTGATCATGTTAATTTGAAACTGAGTGAATTGAAATATGATAATAATGAACTTGCTGTTAAGAATTCTAAACTAGAAAACAAGCTGAAATCATTAGGACGTGATCATGTCCTAAGTAATGAACTAGTTCAGAATGAAAAAATAAGAAAGAAAATGAAGAACTGAAGCAGTTGAACACTGCTATGTCTGAAAGGCTCCTTATCCTAGAAAAGGGGAAATTTGCTTGCATAGATGAATTTGAAAAACTGAGCAATCTGGAACAAGAACTTGAGAATTATAAAACTGCAAACAAGGTGCTAAGTGAATGTGTTGATTGCATTGAACAAGAGATTGCCAATTATGAATTACACATTGCTTCTCTAGAAAAGAAAATTTGGGATTTGAAAAACTCTCTGTCAAAAACTCTCAAAGGTAAAGAGAAGTCAAAAGCTTCCTTGAAAGATGAAGTGAGTAATCAAAGTGAGGAAACCGATAACTTTTCTGAAACAAAAAGGGTCATGAGGAACCAACTTTACACCACATTTGTCCGAAGCACTGATGTAGCTAGAACCTCTAGGAAATCTCCAAAGAAATTTACTGTAGTTAAAACTCAAAGACAGAATAAAAATTCAAAAAAGAAGAAAAATAAACTGTATGCTGAAAAATCTCAGACCAAGATGTTTTCTGATAAAAGAAAGAATGTTAAGTGTTTTTACTGTGGTAAAGTTGGTCATGAGATGGATGATTATTTTATCATGAAGAAGGATGAATTGAAATCTGATAGAATTCAGGCTAGGAATTCTGATATGAAGAAACCTTCTCATGTTCAAAACAAGATAATTAAATGCTTTTACTGTCATAGAGTAGGTCATCTCATGCATGAATGCAAATTAATGGAACATGATGACCTTAATGCTAGAAAATTGCATGATAGGAATGTTCACGCTAAAAATCATGCAAATCATAAGAAGAACATTTAATGTTTTAATTGCGGCAAATTGGGCCACATTGTTGCTCAATGTTGGCATAATCAGGGAAAGAAATTTCATTCTGGATTTGTTAATTTCCCTGTTAACAAAAATGTTTTTGAAAGAAATAATTTTGGTTCTAAGGGAAAGCACATTAGGTGCTTTGAATGTGGAAAGCATGGCCATACAGTCAAGAACTGCTGGCATGCTCAGGGAAATAGATTGAATTCTAAATCTGTAAAATTCCATGCTCTCTATGATGTTGCTAGAAATAACTTGATTGATAAAAAGAAAAACTCTTCATGCTTTGAATGTGGAGAGCCAGGTCACAGAGCTGCTGATTGTTGGCTGGCTGGTTTTAGTCAACAGAATTTTCACTCTGCTAATGAATTTCATGATTACAGTAATGTGCATAAAAAGAGTTTTAAAACTGCTGGATCATGCCATTACTGTGGACAGTTAGGGCATTCTATGTATAACTGTCATCTCATGTGTTTTGATGATAAACAAGCTAAAAAACTGTTGAGAACACCTGCTAAAGGTGTCACTGTTATTTCAGGATCCAAGATGTCTTGGGTACTTGCTTGTGCAAAATAAATTGTGTTTTGCAGGTGTGCCTTGGGTTGAAGAATATTTTGGGGGTAATAAACCAAGTCACTCAAGAATGAAAACCCCAACTCTGCATTTACCAGCTATGTCATGTCAACTCTGCTCAATTTCTGTCATTCAAGCCTTTCTATCTTTGATCACTGCATAGCATGTTAAATTTATTTTTGCATATTCATTCATCATCTGCATTGTCAAATTTGAACCCTCTGAATTCTGCTCATCTGAAATTTATGCCTTGCATTCAATTCTGCGGATAGACATCCTCTAATTAGAATTCTCTAAAGATCTCTGAATTCCACATGATTTATGTTTTGATGTTTGTCCGAATTTGCATTATATTCCTTGAAAATCTGATAGGACTGTCTTGACACTACATTAACATGCATGACCATTATGGTATATAAAATGATAAGTTACTAAAGGGCAGATGTAATTTGTCTGGAAGTTCTCACCATGTGTGAGGTGGTCTTTTTGACCTGGTCCTCCGCCTGGTACCATGGGTCATGTTGCATATAAGGCAATCAGAATGATCATAAGCATGAATTATAAAATCATATGTTTAATCTTCATTGCATAGATTGCATATAGTCAGGGGGAGTTTGTCTGTCCTTGCACAATGTTTATGTCACTCCTGTCTATGCATTGTTTCAAGAGAAGTCACTGCATAAACATACATGTAGTTAATTGCATTGCATGTCTTTTATATTAAAAAATCCAAAAAGTGTTGAGTTGTTGCGTTTAGACAGGGGGAGCATTTCATATTGTCAGCTCATTCTTGACTGAAATTTTCCTGTCCATTCATTTGATTCAACTTGTCATATCTGTATGACAATGACTCACCTTCATTATTGATCATAGTTGATTGATATCAAATTGACTGTTATCTGAGCTCTGAATCTGGAACTCTTGTTCATTTTCATTTTCAGAGTTCCTACTTCTCATGAAATATCAGTCAACTCACTTGGATAATTGTGCTTATTGAAATTCAAATTAGTTTATCTTGATAAACCTTGTAACAAGCATGAGCTTTGAACTCATCATTCTCTATGCATGCTTGTTCACACTTTTGCTACTTGTTGTTGCTCTGAAAATAACTAAACTGAGATTTGGAGAAAACTTCAGCCTGTGTGCTATTTCATAAATCTGAAATTATTCTTAATGAAGAATCTTCCATTATACAGGTTTAAGAATATTTGTTGATTTGAATTGGTTTAAGTCTAATGTATTCTTAAGTTTGAACTTTGAAGAGGGGCGATCTCGCGCTGGTCCTGAGCTGGGGAGATGGTCACCGATCAGTGAACTGTAAGGAAGGGAAACGGATCAGGGGGCCCAGGAGTGATTCCCTGGGGTAAACCCTCTGATGCCTAAGTCAGTAGAGCAGTGGTGGAAGCTATGAGAGGAGGAGTGGGGAGATGCACAAGATCCCTCTCCACCAAGGTGGTGAAGTGGTTCCTGCTCATGGAGTTTTAGGCAGGTGTAGGCCCTTACCGTTTGCTGGAGGGAGTCATAAGTTTAAATAGTGCGCTATCCTCATGAGTCCCGTAAGCTGAGGAGTTTTAAGCGAGAGTTACGTCCTCAACGTGGGCTCTTTACGTCCTCATCGTGAGATCTTTATAGCCTTGAGGAGTCGTGGGTCCCTTATCTTTATGAACTCCTGCTCATAAAGGGCTCTCAACGACAGCGTGGATAAGCAATCGCCGCTTGACCCAAGCATGAAGAGTGCCAACCCTGTCCGGGCGATAGGCATAGCTCGGACGAGGCTCGACCGGAGTGGGCGCGGGGCGCTAGCCTTTATCCCGACAAGGGAGATAGGTTGGGCTTGGGCCTTCCTCCGACCGGACCGACGCTCAGGCCTTCCGAGCCTAATGGCCGCCGAGGAAGGGCTTGATCCCAAGTGAATTTATTGGGCTTTGATGCTAAGTGGGCCCTGCGGGACCATCACTTAGATGAGCTGGGTCTCGTTTGGTCCTGATAGACCTAGTTCGGCTGCTCTTAGATGGGCTACAGAAATCCCCCTCTCCACTTGTCCCCCTCCTACTCCCGAGCCTTAGTAAGCTCGGAAGAGTAGCCGTTAGGGTTTTGGACCAGCGTGGCTCGGGTGGGTGGAGATCTGGCAGTGTTAAGAAGCCACGTGTCATGGTCACCTGGGCCCGTAATAATGATGATCCTGACAGATTTGAACTGAAGGGGCCCCCTTTTCTTAGAGGTCAGAATGACGCGCCGCCTTCCGCATGGGAATATAGGCGTTGTGCGCTTGACGTCACTCCAGACTCCCTCCATTTTTAGGGTTTGGCTCTCCTTCGTGCTTGCTTTGGGGCTCTTTGATGCGTCGTGAGGACACGACAGAAGAGCAGAGGCTTGCAGTGGCGTTCACAGAGTTGGCAGAGATAACAGCGGAGACGGTACGACAGCTTCCTCTTCCTCCAGAGTCTTCGGAGTCTCGGGAGCATTTCTCTTCAAGTTCTTCTCCAGATTCCATGGCGAATCAGCGTCTGGAGGTCGAAGAGTGGGAGGGCGAGCCTGCGGCGAGGGCGACGGTGATATCGCCGGCCCCAAACTGCAGCGAGCTGGGGGAGGCAGAGGTGAAAAGGCTGGAGCACCAGTTTCGCCTGCCCTATAAATTCTACTTCACTACGGCTGCCCCGCACGAGACAAGTTTGGATTCTCGTACGGGCCATATCTGCACCTTTCTTCTGTCGTGGAAGGGTGGGTTCCGCCTTCTCTTCGAGCCCTTAAGCTTCTCAATTTTTTTCGGTTGGCGCCCGCACAGTTGGTAGCCAACTCTTATCTTCTTCTTTCCGCCTTTTGCATCCTCTGTCACCAATGCGGGGTTCCTCCTTCCTTGGACCTCTTCCATTATTTTTTTGAGTTGAAGCCGCACCCCTCGGCTGGGAAGGGCTTCTATTTCATCCAGGCGAGGCGGAATAGGAGTTGTGTCTCCTTGGCCGCGAAAGATTCTTCGCACAAGTGATGGAAAACTCAATTCTTCTGGGTGGGGATTTCTTCGATGGAGGAGATGTGGAGGTGTCCCGTAATCCCCAATTTCCATCCGAACATCCCTCCGAGGCAGGATGAGTTTTCTTCAGATGTGGAGGAGTATGTGGTCATTTTGCTGAAGCATCGCCAATCCATGGAGGAGCTGCTTACCCCGGAGAACATCGAGCGGTGCCTTCTTACGCGGCTACATCTAACAGGTTCAGATGCTACAGATTAGCTTCTTTGTTGGATGACGAGACCAATTTCTTTTCTTGATCACATCTTCTTCTGTGCAGACATCAGGTAGCCGACTGTGGAGGAGGAGCCTGCGGCCAAGTGGGTGGTGATCGATGTCGGTGATGATTCAGCTGCCGAAGAGCCTATCACTCCCGCGGGTCTCTCCCAAGCCCGAGATAAGGGCAAGGGGGCGGCCCGGGGTGAATCTTTGGGGCCGCGGGGGTCCAAGCGTAAAGATCCCGTGGAGGGCATCATCCGGGATGCCGTGAAGGCCAGGAAGCTGGCCAAGAAGGCCTGGGCCATCCCTGCAGTCGAAGGCGACTTTGGCTCGGCTCACCCCTCTGCCGAGTATGATGGGGCCGACCCAATTGGGCGGACTCTCCCATCCGCCGAGCAAGAGGGGGCCGAGGAGGTTAGGGCAGCTTCTGCGGTCGGCGGTGATCTTGGCTCGGCTCTCCCCTCGGCAGGAGCTGAGGGGGCCAGGGATGAGGCAGACGTCTCTAGTGATGCGATCGAGGTTGGAGCGTCGATCGAGGCAGGCGGTGCTCCGGGCGATGGCGTAGGGGCCGAGTCGGTCGAGGTCGGGGGGTCGCGAGGAGAGGCGACACAGCCTCAACCGATGAAGGCAAGAGGGACGGATGAAGCAGCGGCTCGATCCGGGCCGACCGGCGGGACGTCGCTGGAAGGGGAGGTCCCTCTTCCGGCGGCCCTGGAGAAGCTGGATATACAGGGTCTTCTATATCAGGTATGCCGTGGCATAGCTGCAAGGGTGAAGGGAGAAGACAGTCAATACTCCCCACCCGCGGCCCTCGAGATGATTATGGAGGGTGGCTTGGTCCTGGCCCAGATGGGGGTCACTCTGGCTGAAGCTTACGTCCGGTTAGAGTTGGAGCGGTCGAACCTTGCCTGGACCCTTGGTGGGTCTGACAGAAAGATGACTCGGCTCTCCGAGGAGCATGATGGGCTTTGGCGGGAGCTCTCTTCGGTCAGGGAGCAGGCGCGGGCGAGCCAGATGGAGGCTCAGACACTATCCGAGCAACTGGCTCGGGCCCACAGGTTGCTCGAGATGAAGAATAGGCTTCTGGAGGAGGAGTGTGCGGCCCGCGTAGAGCTGGATGGCCGGTGGGAGGCTGAGCGCGCCGAGCTGGTGGACCGAGCCGAGGAAGCCGTGCATCTTCGAATGGAGGCCAAGGCAGATCGGGCTGAGGCGGAGAAGCAGACAGTCGAGGCCGAGCGGAGGTTAGCCGAGGCGGAACGGGAGAAGGCCGAACTCGCCGGTAGGTTGGAATCGGCCGGGGCGGAGGCACTCGAGCAATGCAAACACTCAGAGGCCTATCGGGTCGATCTTAAGGAGGCTGCCCTCCCCTACTATGAGTCAGCACTTCGCCGGGGCATCCGCAAGGGATTCAAGCAAGGTTATGACCGGGCCATCTCTTACGCGGAGGAGTAGGCATCCGAGATAATCAATTTCCCATCTGGGCAACGCTATGACTCGGATTTATCGTCCTCCGGTTCTTCTGGTTTGGCGTCGGAGGAAAAAGACCAGGTGGACTCTTTATCCGAGGGGTCGCCAACTCCGGATGCCTCGGGAGGGCGTGCAACCGAGGCAGTTCCCACGCCGATGGGGTCAGTGCCAGGGTCTGCCGTCTCCGAGGGTGTTGGGGTCCGAGCCTTAAGATGGGCCAGGGGCCTAATGTATCTATTTGGCCTTTTCTCCTTGTATGTTTTCCTTTTTTCGAAGAGGAGCTTCTTTTTTTGTGTGTAAAGAACGTAAGGCAGTAGCGTCATGATGAAGACTTAACTCTTTTGTACCGACATTATCATAGTTTGGCCTGCGTGTCCGCAGTAGTTGGAAAGTACTGATACTTTCTGCGAGGATCCCGCACGATGAATGGACGGGCGTCTGACAGGGTGTCTTTCTGTTTTCTCATGCTTTGAATGGTTGTCCGCTTCGTGTGTCCCGCTGGGGCGGAGCCGAGGAGTCTGAGGTGACCATCCGTAAGGAGAAGTCCCTTTAGCGTATTTTCAAGGGGAGAATCATTTAAGGCAAATAACCTCCCTTCGCCTATAAAAGGTCTGAAGGGCATCTCTCCCTCCCCATCGCTTAAAGTCTTCTCTGATAGTCTTCCCTCTCTCTTTCTTCACGAAGCGTTGTGCCGTCGAATTTAAAGCATGGAAGACGCTCCGGAAGATGAAGCTGCCGATGATGGAGTGCAGAGAGTCCTTGCTGCTTTGGATCTGAAGGGAGTTCGACGGCGGGCGGATTTGAAGGGGGTTCGACGTATGGAAGCACATCACCCTCTTTTATCAACTCCGGCCGGCGCTTGCGGGGAGGGGCATAACGGTGAGCGGATGGGGGGATTAGGCACCCCTTTCTCTCGTCCTTCCCCGCTCACTCTCTTGAGGGGATCTCCCTCAAGATTCCTCTCCACTTCCTGCTTTTCCTTCTTTCTCTCGCAGCCTCTTTCTCCCTCTTCTGCCCCTCCCATCATTTCTTTCACTCTTCGGAGGGTGCCTGCACTCTCTTCCTTCCAAAGAGTTGGCAGAGAGGAGGCCTTCATTCGTATTCCCTCTTCCCCTTCCTCCATCTCTGTCAACTTGGAAGGTAGCCTTCTTCTTCCTAATCCCTCTGTCACCTTTGTCACGAGCTACCCGAGCCAACGGGGTCGAGTACCCTTACTCCAAGCCAGTTTCTGCACGAAGCAGAGTCAGTGGCTGGACGCGGGAAGGCTAACCAAGTCAGCCGAGCGATGGGCTCGTACGGCTGCGCCAGATGGATTTTTGCCTTGTTTGACATGTATTGTCTTGGCTTCGGCCTTTCCTATGTATAAGCAAATTGTTTGAATAAAAGAGGAAAGGAAACTTTTATTTTATTTCATACTGCTTAGACAATACTCGTCGTTCAAAAGTAGAACTTGCGTAGTGTAGTCGCATTCCACGTTCGAGGGATGGGTTCTCTTTCCATAGTAGATAGCCGGTACGCTCCTTTCCCTAGCGTCTCGACCACTCGGTAGGGGCCTTCCTAGTTAGGGGATAACTTGCCACCGCCTCAAGTGGTCGAGAGGCTTCGGCTTTCCTGAGGATGAAGTCTCCCGATTGGAAGTGTCTATCTCAGACTTTGGTGTTGTAGTATCGAGTGAGGCGGCGTTGATATTCCGTTGCTCGGATGCTGGCAATCTCTCGGAGTTCATCCGCTAGGTCGAGGTTTTCGAGCAGCTTCTGGTCGTTTGTCTCGGGCGAGAAACAGATGACTCGGAGAGAGGGATTGGCAATCTCCAGTGGGATCACGGCCTCAGTGCCGTACACCAGCTAAAAGGGACTCTCACCGGTTGCCGTTCTGGGAGTCGTTCTGTGCGACCAAAGTACGTTCGGCAATTCCTCAAGCCAGCTGCCCTTGGCTTTGTCGAGCCTGGTTTGATGCCTTTTAAGATAATTTTATTGGCATTTTCGACCAGCCCGTTAGCCTAAGGGTGGGCGGCTGAGGTGAAGTGATTGTGAATGTTCAGGTCGGCGCATCTGTCTCGGAAATAACGAGAATCAAACTACTATCTGTTATCGCTCACTATCACCCAGGGGATGCCGTAGTGACAGATGATCGACTTCTAGACGAAACTCCAGACGACTGTCTCGAAGATCCTAGCTGTGGCTTCAGCCTCGATCCACTTGGTGAAGTAATCGATGGTGACAATGATGAACTTCTTCTGGGCCTGAGCTGTAGGGAACGGCCCGAGGATGTCGATACCCCACCAAGTGAAAGGATAAGGCTCGGCTAGGGTGATGAGCTCTATCACCGGCTGATGGACCAAGTGGTCAAATCACTCGCATCGGTCACAATGTTGTACGTAGGTCGAGCAGTCGCGCTGTAGAGTGGGCCACCAGTAAGCTTGCCGTAGCAAGATCCTGGCGACCGACCTTCCTCCTAAATGCGCTCCGCATAGGCCTTTGTGAACCTCTTGAATCGCTCGGATGGCTTCATCGATACTGAGGCACTTCAGGAGAGGACCGGAGAAGGATCTTCGGTATAAAGTGCCGTCCAGAATGACGAATTGCCGGGCTTGGTACTTCAATCTCCGGGCTTCCCGAGGTCGGGAGGCTCTTGAGAGTCTTGGAGCCACGACAGGTAGGGGGTACGCCAGTCGCTTGGGTGGGCCGAGTCAATAGCCAGGAGCTCCGAATCAATGCTCGGTCGCTCTAGCTCTTCGAGAAGGACCGATCGAGTACCCTCGGGGTTAAGAGATGAGGCTAGCCGAGAGAGGGCGTCCGCTCGGGAGTTTTCTTCCCGAGCTATTCGGACTACCTCAAAACTCTCGAATTATTGTGCCACGGCTCTGACCAGCTAGAGGTATTTGACTATCGGTGCTTCTCGAGCTTCGTAATCGCCGTTGACCTGGCTAGCGACCAGTTGGGAGTCAGTGTGAATTCTGACTCGCTCAGCCCCCAGCCGTCGGGCCATGCAGGCTCCCGAGATAAGGGCTTCATACTCAGAGGCGTTGTTGGATGCTTGGAAGTTGAACTTCAAGGTGTATCGCAGTTCTGCTCCCTCGGGGGACTTCAAGAGGATCCCAACGCCGCTCCCGGCCGAGTTGGAGGATCCGTCAATGAACAATTCCCAGACGGCGCCATATGAAGAGGGGCGATCTTGCGCTGGTCCTGAGCTGGGGAGATGATCACCAATCAGTGAACTGCAAGGAAGGGAAACGGATCAGGGGGCCCAGGGGTGGTTCCCTGGGGTAAACCCTCCGATGCCTAAGTCAGTAGAGCAGTGGTGGAAGCTATGAGAGGAGGAGTGGGGAGATGCACGAGATCCCTCTCCACCAAGGTGGTGAAGTGATTCCTGCTCAGGGAGTTTTAGGCGGGTGTAGGCCCTTACCGTTCACTGGAGTAGTCCTCAGTTTAAATAGTGTGCTATTCTCATGAGTCCCGTAAGCTGAGGAGTTTCAGGCGGGAGTTACGTCCTCAACGTGGGCTCTTTACGTCCTCATCGTGAGATCTTTATAGCCTTGAGGAGTCGTGGGTCCCTTATCTTTGTGAACTCCTGCTCATAAAGGGCTCTCAATGGCAGTGTGGATAAGCAATCGCCGCTCGACCCAAGCATGAAGAGTGCCAACCCTATCCGGGCGATAGGCATAGCTCGGACGAGGCTCGGCCGGAGTGGGCGCAGGGCGCTAGCCTTTATCTCGGCGAGGGGGATAGGTTGGGCTTGGGTCTTCCTCCGCCCGGACCGACGCTCGGGCCTTCCGAGCCTAATGGCCGCCGAGGAAGGGCTTGATCCCGAGTGAATTTATTGGGCTTTGATGCTAAGTGGGCCCTGCGGGACCGTCACTTAGATGAGCTGGGCCTCGTTTGGTCCTGATAGACCTAGTTCAACCGCTCTTAGATGGGCTACAGAAATCCCCCTCTCCAAACTTAATGGACTTGAAAATATCTGATTCAAATTTTTAATAAACCTTAACTGTTTGGCTTATATAATTTCATGTAAGACTTCCTGAAATCTGAAAAGTTGAAACCTTGATTTACTTTGGTTGAGATGCATAGTGTAAGTATTGTTCTTAAACATTAAATTTGTCTGAAACTATCCGAAAAGAAATATTGTGGATAAAGTAATGACTGTGGTTACTGAGAAACCTGTCCAAAGGACCGTGTCATGAAGTACCATAGTTAACTCTGCTTAAAAATCATTGAAAATAATGTGAAAATATGGCAGAGCAATGGCATGGCTATATCAAGTAATTGGGGATTCTAACCTCTGATCAAGGTGTCTCCTCATGCCAAAGATACTTCTAATGCTACCTCTGTTCTCCAAATAGAGAAGCAATACGGTTATCACACTGAGTAACTGGGTCATTTCACCTAAGACGTGTTGTGCCTCATGTAAAAAGGTGTTGGTTAAATCAAAATTGCTCATTGAAAAATAAATTGATGCTCAATAAGAAAAATATGAAAAATATGTGCGTCAGAAAATTTCTACAAGAAAAGTTAAATTTCAGATGTATTCATGAATGTTTAATCCCAATACTACCTTGTATCACTTTTAAAGGAGTCATGAAATTAAACTGAGTAAGATGGAAGAAGGTTGAAATAGAATGTTATATGAACAAGTGGTTCATTTTTATTATAAGAATTATCTCAGATATGAGTATTGAATCTTATTGAAGAACTTGGTCTACATCATTCTTAAATCGTGATTATCAATCAAAACCAATTCATAAGCCCTTATAATGGAAGACTCTGCAATATAAATATTGATTTATGAAATTGGTAACTCACTGAAAAATTCTTCATCTCAGCATCTTAAAAAAATTCACTGCTACATCTGCTCAATTTACTGCTCTCTATCACTGCCATAATCTATTCAATCACTGAACTGTATCTCTGAATTTCTGTGTTTTGATAAATCTCTACATTGCATTGATTTAAGAGGAAGAACAGAATTTTTGTCTAGACTGCATTCATTGTTTCTCAAAGGGGGAGAATTATCTGAAGTTTCATATGTTGTGCTCAAGGGAGAGAATGTGCTTTGCTGGTATTTGCCAAATCTTTAAGCATCATGTCCTCCATTCACTTTTCATAGGGGGAGAATAGATTCTAGTTCTGATCTGCAGTCTTCTGAGGGAAGCATAGGGGGAGAACAATGTGACACATTATCTGCATTTGTCTGCCTGACTTGGATCCTTTGTCTACATTTGTGCTTTCATAAATTGCTCCATTTTAGGTACTTCCTTTTTGATGAAGTCAAAGGGGGAGAATATGTGGAGGAGTCATATTGAGTGTCTGCATACATGGAGTCATTTATCTATGTATTAATTGACACATGTCTGGAATATGTTTTAGGGGAGAATGAGTATGCATCGGTAATTCATGAATAATATTTGGTTCATTTGGCTTATTACTTTGTCATGTTCACGCATATGACTCATAGTGTTGTCATCATCAAAAGGGGGGAGATTGTTGGATATTGTATTTTGATGATGACTAACACTATGACTCATATGTATGATGTCATATGTGGATGAACTATGTTTGTGTCTGAATTGTCATATATGTTTCTGAACTAACTTTGCTATAAATAGTTCTGATGTGTTTTGTCATGCATGTTCAGGAAGTATATGTCATTTTGTTATTCATTACATTCCATGCATAGGGACTGTGCATATGTCCACATATCTGTTCATATAGGGCAGTGTTTTTTCATGGTCAACATAGTTGGTTTGACTGGTCAACATAATTGGTTTGGCTGATCATGGTCTGAAGTCTAAGCTTGCTGAGTCAAGGTCTATGCTAGTTGGCATTGTCTCATGCATCAGAGTCTACGTTAGCTTGCATAGAGTATGTGTTAGCATGTTATGTCCTGCATGTCAGGTCAGTGTTAGCATGCATTCTGATGCATACAAGTCTCTGTTAGGATGCATAGAGTCTGTGCTAGTTGCCTGTGATAGTCAGCATGTAGTCTGTGCATGCTTTTGCATACAACGCATCATAAGTCTGTGCATGCTTTTCATATATGCATAATGTAGTATATGCACATTTTGCACAACAAAGTTTGTGCACATACCACATTGTGTACACCAAGGTCTGTGCACATCTGGGTCTTGCACAACCACGTTTGTGCACGTTTGGTCTTAAGGCATAAAACGTAGGTAAAAGAGTCTGTGCATTCTTCATTGATTGAGCATACAACATCGGTGCATACCTACCTTTGAGCGACGCAACATCAGTGCATGTTTAGTTTTCATGCAATAAGCATTCATAAGGTCGGTGCATGTTTTGGCTTGAACACTAGAAGTCTGTGCATGTCTTGCTTCAACTGAAGCAACGTCGGTGCTAGTTTTGTGAATACATGGTATAGAGTCTGTGCATGTCTTGGTTCAACTGAAGTAACGTCGATGCTAGTTTTGTGGATACATGGTATAGAGTCTGTGCATGTCTCACTTCAACTGAAGTAATGTCGGTGCAAGCATTTTCTTCTATGCACAAAGTATGTACACACGAGCATTCCAGGGTCAGTGCAGATTTTGCTATGCGCACTTAAAGGTCTGTGCACATTTCTATGCTAGCTCTCATAAAGTCGGTGCACATTCTGGTTTGAACAACTATAGTCTGTGTATGTTTGCCTGGCAGCATATAGGTTTGTGCACGTTCTAACCTGTGCGACACAAGGTCAGTGCATTCCTTTTGCATTGTGCATATAAGTCTGTGCACGTTTTAACTTGGGCATATATAAAGTCTGTGCATATTGTCGGTGCTAAGTATATAAGGTCTAACCATGTTTTCGCCTTTCTTTTACATGCTAAGGCATTTCTTTCAGACTGGCATATGATCGAGCGTCTACAATGCATGTGGCAAACATCAGCCTCTCCGTCACATGAACTTTTAGCCACGCCTGAAGCATGAGTCCGTGGAGGATAACGGAACCAATGATTGGCACGTGATCCAAGGGGAGAATATTTCTGACATTCTACCACGTGGATCAACGCCCCAATCTACTCTTGACACATGGCTTTTTTGAAAAAGACTGGAATGAGCCCTACACATGCCGGATGCATGAGCTCGTGGGAACCCTACCTATAGCCCTATAAGAAGGCCGCTCCTGAGATCAAAAGAGGAATCAAGCAGAAGAAGAAGGGTAAGAGAAGCATGAGAGAAGAAAAGAAAAGAAGAGTCCAGAAGAATAAGATAAGAGAGCAGTAGAAGAGGAGAGTCTGAGAGTAAAGAGAAAGAGCGAGAGCAACAAAGAAGAGTAGAAAAGGGAGATTTAGAGAGCGGCAGAGAGCTACCGAAAAAGAGAAAGAAAGAGAGAGAGAGAGGGAGATAGAAGCAGAGGTGCTGGTTTGAAGAGCTCATGAGCAAGAAGCATTCAGAAGTCCAGATCTGAGGATCTTTATATTCTATGTTCTTTAGATCAAATCCAAGACACAGTGCTCCTGCGTGAGCTTGTTTGTTTTGGTTTTAATGTCAGATTTCTGTTGCTAAATTTTATCATCCTTGTTTTCCATTTTAAATACCTTTGCAGAAGCTGTGTATCAGCGGTTGGCTAAGCTGTAAGGCCCAGCGAAGCTGTGCATTAGCGGATGACAAGCTGTGTCGCTCAGCGGATGGCAAGCTGTGATGCCCAACTGATGTAGGCAAGCTGTGTTGCCCAGCAGTTTCAAGCTGTGAGTCAGCAGGAATCCTCACTCGGGTTGAGTGTGGGGTGGATGTAGGTCTGGAGGACCGAATCACCTAAAAGTCATCTGTGCAGTGGTTTGTTTGGTTGTCTTTTAATTCCTCAGGTGTATGCTTAGGATCGTTACATCTGGTTAGCTTAGATTATGTTGAAATTCACTGTGTGTTTTAGTTGTCTACGTTTTGATCTCTGTTGAGTATTTCAGTGAAGACATTACGTGTGCTAGCCCAGTATTCTATGAGAATCACATAAGAACATCTAAACAAGTGTTCGAGTGTAAGTTTCATTAGAATATCTGTTTAACTGAGCATATCTAATTTTAATTCCGCAAGATTTATAAATACAGTGTTAATTGGCTATTTTATAGGGGAGATTCATTCACCCCCCCCCCTCTGAATCCGGTTTGCACCATCTAATCGACTTAACAGCACTAGCCTGAGCAAAGGCTTGGGTTTGCAGAGGTTGTGGAGATTGGGTAGGAGATGACGAAGGTAACGGGGTAGGCGACGGCTTAGGTGAGGGAACAAGTGATGGAGCGGGTGCAACGCTAGATGAGGGATCACAGGGGTGCCCCTGGTCTTGCAGTGATGGAGATGGCTACTTGGGCGGCGCTTTTTGCTGCTGTTGTTGGCTGTGAAGATGTAAAATGACTTTGTGAATAGAGGCCTAATCAATCCTTTTCTTGGCTTCCAGGTGATTAACATAATTTCGGAACTTGGGGCAATTCTCAACCAAATGCCCCTGCTGGCGATGGAAATCACAGAACTGAAGCATATTCTCGACCGCGGGTCGGCAAGGCATAGCCGGAGAGAGCGGCAACGCGTGAGTGGCCATCAAAGCCCCAAAAATGTCAGTAAAGCACTCCGGCAGCGGAGGACAAGGAGCCCGCTTCGAGCAAGGCGGATGCCGAGGGGTATGAGGTGGTGGAGAAGGTTGTGGAGACGGAAGTGAAGGTTGTGGAGACGGAAGTGAAGGTTGCATAGGCAATAGTGCTTGGCTGACGGCGGAGGATTTTGTGAAGGCATATGTGGAGTGAGATGAGGGGGTATATAGACGGCATCCACCTACTTGGGGTGTGGCGTTCCCTTGACCGGGGGTGGAGACATAGGTGGAGATGCAGAAGCGGAAGGCTGACTCATGGAAGGATGACTCGCGGAAGTGTATAGGGATGTAGAAGCGGAAGGTAGACTCGTGGAAGGATGACTTTGACTCGCAGAAGTGTATAGGGATGTAGAAGCGGAAGGTAGACTCATGGAAGGATGACTCGCGGAAGCGTAAGGTTGGCACGTGAAGGGTGAGGTGTAAGTGGATAGGGATGGTGGAGACTCAGGGTCGAGGGAACCTTGAAGTTGTTGGCGAACGAAGCAGGCTCGGCTATAAAGTTGTTGTCAGGAGGTAATGTCGTTGAGAGCTAAGATAAAGCGGTACTCGGGCGTTGCATTTGAAATATGCATCTTGATTTTCTCTCCCTCCGAAATGTGCCCCAGGACTTACGCGGTGAGACGGCGCCAACGATCGGCAAAGGTAGAGAACTCCTCTTAGGGCTTCATCTTCTCGTGGGCCAGATCCACCATGGAATACTTGGGCCCAACCTGGTCTTGAAACTGCTGAATGAACTTCTTTTGCACGGCTTGGAAATTCACAACTTGCTCTTGCGGAAGAGAGAAGAACCAATCTCGAGCCGGGCCTTCCAACGATAGACCGAATAGATAAGCCATCAAGTGCTGGTCATATCGAAATTGGGCCGACTCATAAACGAACTCCTTCAAGTGCACACATGGGTCACTGACTCCACTATACTGGTGATATACGGGAATTTAAGAAGGAGACGGAAGCCGGAGATTTTGAAATGCAAAAGGGACACTTAAGGAGGACTTGGGATCAATCCGACGTTGAAGTTCATCAAGTTGGTGTTGGGCTTGAGCAATCATCTCCTGGGTAGGGAGAGATTGAGAAGAATATGGGCCAACTTGAGCAAGAGGATGTGAATATGGACCAGAATGATGATATTGGGCCGGATAAGAGGATCCGGGCTGAGAAGAAGAAGGGCCCATTCTAGGAGTGGAAGGATATGCAGGCCTGGAAGAAGCATGAGCGTAAGGACACTACAAGAAAATAGACCTTCAGGGGCATTTCAAAATTGCCTCAAAAAATGGAGATAAATGCCCTAAAAACCTTTAGGGGCAGTTTGATTTGTTTTAAGGGCAATTTAAAATATGCCCTATTGCCTCGGTCCCTAAAGGTTTTTGGGGCACTTTTTAAAAAATGCCCATAATGTTGTCATTAGAGGCACTAAAAGACCGCCCCTAGATATTCTAATAGGGACAATTTTGATGACCAAATGACTCTAATGAGCATGTTGTAGGGGCAATTTCTCATTCAAACTGCCCCAAATAACATATTTTAAGGAGTCTTTTTAAAACCACCCTAAAATAATGACTTGAAACAATGTAGTTTAAGGGCATTTTATTCCCCAAAGTGCCCCAAACGACTAATGTGTAAGGGCTCCAATTTTTAAATATTGCACCAAAATAACCATCCAAAATGTAAAAATTAATGTCAACATTCCTAACATGCAATCAATACACATATCCTATTCTTTTTAATTCATTGGCATACACAAACACCCACCATTATACAACACGTGTATATCAATTGTATGTCTTTTACCAGAAGCATAAATAGGACATGATACTCATTGATAAAGCAATGTCTTAATAGAGCTACATTATAAAATAAAATCATGAAAATATCTCAATTACAAAGGACATAACATCCATGACTTTGAAATATAACTCAGATCGCCGGAGCTCAATTTTTCACTATGTGACTAAAATATAAAAAATAGTTTCCCCTTGGTGCTCTTTAGGTACAAACATTTTATTGTTAGTAGACAAATAGTAAGGGAATTCAATTGGCGGGATGGTTTGACATGCAATCATGACACTTGCATTCTTCTCTACCAATGCATTGCAATCTACATTCTTGTTTGGATGCCGCTGCAGAGCAAACTTCTTATAAGCACGTTTAATTTCGACGATGGAGGCAGTCCTTGAGATGCCCAGTATCTTGTACCAATCCTTGCGCTTACTTAATTTCAATACTTTTTCAACTCTCATCAATGTTTCTCAAGCACTCATGTCCTGCAAATTTAAATATATCAAGAATTTATAAGGGTGTCAATTGAATGTCAAAAGAATAAAAGAGAATACGTTGTTTTACTTTTTATTACAAAAAATAATGTTTCCTATCAAATGGCACCTTGTAGAAGTCAATTTTATTTTACCAAAGTACGATGAATGCATACATATAAGAAAGAAAAAACTTGAACTGCAAGGATGGCAAAAGAATGCAAGAAAGTATAAATCATAAAAGTGAGAAGATCAGTAAAATTGATACAGTCCTAGTTAATAGCAATATCTCATGTAGATATTCCTAGACAGTAGCAAAAAATGAATCATCTTCAGTAGTCAGAAATAATTATATTCACACCAAGAAGATAATCATGCATATTATATTCAGGGTAGCACTACCAACTTGTGGAGACTTTTGAACAGCTGCTTTCACATCATCCAAAGCCCCCTCCCAATATTCTATCAAAAGTTTGGCTTCCCCTCGCTGTGTAGTCACAACAAACTTCTTTGACAATTTAAAACTTATAGTGACACAAGATCTAAATGCAGAAGTACTGTAATAAAAAATTGGAGTCACCATTCATGAATGTAGACATAAACAAAGTCATGAGATAAAAATGAAACCTCAAATTATAAGTTTACAATTGTAACTTCCAAATGAAATCATTGTTTTCTATGACAACTTTGCAAAAAAAAGAAAAGGGAAGAGGGAGTAATTCTTGATGCGCACCGACTAGCGTCGTTAAGAAAGCCGTGCCATAATTTAAATAATTCACACTCACTCACTTTAAAAGGTAGAAAATTAAGAATATAGTGGTAAGCGGAGTCGATCCCACGAGGAGTAATAATCCTTATTGAACAAGTTGGAAAAATCACTTTATGTTTTTGAAAACCGAGTTTTGAGTGTGATTAAGACTAAAGAAAATAAACTACAAGGAAAACTTAATTAAAGAAGTTGAGAGGGTTTAAGAAGAGAAATTGGAGGAGATAGAGAGAGAAAATTATGACAACCACAATATGTGAAAAATGAGTTTTATTACCTTAGGAGGTGGCAAGTACAATGTAAATGAAAAAGTACAACTTAGAACATGAAAAAGAAAAGAGCTTGAGAGCCAATGGATGAAGAGCAACGCCGCCTCCTTGCCAAGCCTTGGATGCCGCCCCGCCTAGGATGCCGACGTCGTGAGAGGATCAAGAGATGAAAATCCGCCTTGGGATATGAGAGGAAAATAGAGGAAGAAAGAAATAGATGGAGGAAATTTGAAAACAGTGCAAAAGGGTGTGTGTGTTGGTGTGTTTTGAGAAGAAATAGTAAAAAACAGATTGAAAACAGAGGGTGATTTGGAGGAAGAATAACGTTAAAATCAGAAGGAATTAGGAAAAGTGGAAAACATGAAAGTTGTAGAAATGGAGAAGATGAAGAAGATTGATGAAGACTTCAGAGTTTAAAAAATGAGAGGAAGATGGAGAAAAATAAGGATGAACAGGAGGTGGTCGCGGATGAACAGTGCAGAACTCTAAAAACCTGAACTTTAGAAAATTGACTATAGCTTTAAAACGGTGAGGAATTGGAAGATGAGATAGAAGAAGAAGTTGAAGAAATTTCAAAAACGCACAACTTTCATGAAGAACACAGGGAGAGATACGGACCAGAAGGGGGAGAAAAATGATGAAGAACAGAAGGTGTGAAAATCGGGTGAACAGTAAAATCCGTAGATAGAACTTTGAAAAACTAATTATAGCATAAAAACGTACAGGATTTAGAAGATGAGCAAGAAGAAGAAGTTGGAGAAAACTTAAAAACGAAGAACTTTTATGAAGAACTCAACTGCAAAAGATGAAAGGAAAGGCTTCGAAATTAAACCCTAAGGCAGATCTCCAAATTGTCCTCTCCGTAACCCTGCGACCCAGACACCCTTTTAATGGCATTCGGCAGTTTCCTTCGACCGTGGACTCCAATCTTGATGCATATCCTTATTTCCAGCAATGGATCATTACCCCAATAGAGTCCTTACTCATAATAGAGTCCTCCTTTCCACTGTTTCTTCGTAGATAAATCAAAACAAGGAAGAATAGCTCGATCGGGAACTGCAGTTGCCTTTTCTGGTTTAACTTTGAATAGCGACTTATATTGGGGCGTCTTTTCTTTAAATGACGCCTTAATCTAGGGCGTCCTTTCTTGAAGTAGCGACTGCATCTCGGGCGTCAGTTTCCTTAATTCCTCATTTGCTATTTCCACATTTTTCGTAAAATAGGAATTGACGACCTTCACTTTGGGCGTCCTTTCAATGATTAGCGACCTCATCTCGGGCGTTAATTCTTTTCTCTCTTTTTTTATTCTTTTTCCACTTTCTTTTATCAACTGAATTGACGCCCTTGGAGCTGTCGCTTCTTGCTGAAGACGCGCTCTTGCATCTGTCGTTATTTAAATAGCGCCTTGATCTAGGTCGCTTTTTTCTGAAAATTAAAATATCAATCTATTTAATTCCAAAATAATTGTGCCAATATTTAAATATTTCTCACATGGTCTTTTAAGGTCAAAAAGATGATAAAATGCATGAAGACTCAAATAATGTGTGAGAATGTAATTAATGCTCATGTTGCACAAATATACTCAAATAATGCTCAAAGATGATGGATGTGATGTAAATTATGATGTAAAATATAGCACTTATCACACCCCCCAACTTACTCATTGCTAGACCCTTAGCAATGCAATTAAATCAAAAGTAAGGACCAACAAGAGTTCACAAAGATCATACTCTTATATCCAGCTCTCCCTTCATAGAATTAACCGAAGATTAGGAATCCAGAATCATTAATACTCATACTAGCTTTAGATTGGAAATTAAAGCACATGACTTAAGAATACAAATCAAAGTTCAATAGCACTTGTGCATGTGTAATTCCAAATCTACAGTTAAGACAATTGCATCCCCCAGTTGTTATTCTAAGTAAGTACCTTTCAACCCTGCACCTCTTAGATCGGAGCATTTAAGCATACTAGCTTTTGTCTGCCTTTTTCTTCTGTCCCTTTGGGATCTTATTTTCTATTTGTACACACATGATGCTGCACAACCTTTCTCTGTTTCACACAAACCTCAACTCTTGCCTTAGGAGAAGCAGGCCCGGCTATCGCAGATCCAGGTTCCCTTTTCTTTTTTTGCGCGAACCTCAACACGTCTTAGGTGAAGTAGGCCCGGTTACTCAGATCAGGGGCATTTTTCATGGCGTGATCTTTCTATTTCATCATTTCTTTCTTCTTCTTTTTTTTTCTATAAAACTTGACAGAAAGCTTTTTCTTGAAATAGATCTCTTCCTCAAGAAATGCAGAGTATCAGATACAGTTCCCAAAATAACAGAGGGCTTGTCTTATTTTGCTTCATCAGGGTGCATAGTGAAAAAAAAATTCTAATAGTGCGCATGAACTTTAAAGAGATTCTTATATCAGTTTTCCATGGCTAGATCGAACTTAATTTTCCTTCAACCTTTTCCTAGCCTTTTCTAATCTAGAATTACTTTCAATTCAAGCATGAAACAATAAAACTCAGTCGGGAATTTCATCTTTTCTCTTTCATGCAAATTTACAAAAAATGTTATGCAAGAATTCATGCCAAATCCCTACCAGATTGTACTATATGCAATGAAAATTTTCTGCCCTCTCCCCCCAACTTGAATGACATTGTCCTCAATGGCATGTACAGTTGAACTGAAAGAACAATGTAACAATGAAGTTTGCTGAGTAGGAAAGAGACGACCTGGTGTGCGGGCAGAACTCCATCAATAGACGGCAACAACTTCTTCTCCTTGGCTTGAATCTAACAACTAAAACACACTGAAACAAAAAGTATCAAATAACAAAAATCTTGGGTTGCCTCCCAGAAGCGCTAAATTTTTCGTCTTCAGCCAGACGTATGAAAGCTCAAAAGTGCAAGCTCTATAACCAACATATGGATTTAAGAATGAGCCACCACGTTATCTCATCGTCATTGAAAAACCAAACATTATACCACAAGAAGACGAGATTGAGAATAATTGTATAGGGGCTAGAGTGGTTGTTATCATAATTCGGTTGATCATGCAATGTATGAATTAACAACCTAACTCTTAATGGGGTGGCCTGAGGTAAAAACCATGTTGAATCAGTTAGGCCAAAAGGATCCCCTTTATTAATAATCAGAAATTTTTCTTCAAACTTGTGGTCTTTATATGTGTTGAAAACATTAATGAAGACCTTATTATCAAGTAAAATATTTTGTTCTTCTTCACTTTTAGATATTTCATGATCATGAGTGAGGTGAGAAGGGGTCAAAGGGAGAGGAGTTTCAAGCAACAGATCAGTGTCAAGGAGCTTAGGAGAATCAACAGTGAAAGACGCATACTCCTCAACATCATGAAGCTTGGAAGGTTTAATGGAATCAGACAAATCGACCAACATGTAAGTATCCAACATAAATTGAGAGTTGCCGATGTCAGGAATAGGTAGCAAATCAATATCCTCCCCTTGATTTAGAGATGTCCAATCGAGAGTAAGGTCATGGGAGTTACTCATCTCTTCATTTACCCAAGACAATTGCTTTATAACTTCACTCAAATCATTTCTTGCAGTTACCTCTTTGTCTTCTTCAACTTGGAATATGCTCTCCTCAAATATGGGTAGTGGTAGAATTTGATCATAAATTTGCATCTTACTATCTCCCCCCAACTTGAGATTATCGATTTCCTGAAAATTCTCCTCATTATCATAGGTAAGTGCAAGCTCCTCACTCTCAACTTTAGGAAGGGACATAAGTGAAATATGATCATTAAGTAATTTAGCACCTTCCCTCTCACATGTAATGTCATCAAATTCCTTGATCCCCTCAAATCTCTTAGGTTCCTCATTTAAAGTCCCCTGACCAAACCTCTCCATAATCTCTTCATCTTCAAAATTAAGATTGATTTGAGTGTTAAACTCTTGAGGAATCATAGATTGATCATAGTTATCATAAGGAATTTGATCAGTAAAAGTGGAACTTGAGTAGCTAAGCACTTGTTCTTCCTCTATCCTCTTAATTTCCCCAGTCATCTTATCAATTCGCACTTGGAGAGATTGATTTTGCAGCATGATTGATTGATAGAATTGATTAAATTTCTCCTCTGAATTCGGATTTGAGGATGAAGGAGATGAACATTGGGACTGAGATTCCAAGGAATAACAAAGGGAAGAGTGATCAATTGAAGAGGACATAGACCATCCATCTTGGTGTTGACCTTGATCATAACAATCATTAGAATAAGGAGCCCAATTCTGAGAAGTTTGATGTAAAGGATGTTGGGCCAATATTTGCATAGAATTCCAAGAATACTCTGATTGCCCTCTCTCATTTGAGCTTGAAGATTGTGGACAAAAATCATAGGAAAATAGGGAGGGATTTTGAGTCATACAAACTTGCTTTTAGATTAGAGTGGAGTCATACGGCCCAGGAAAAGACTGAGTAGAAGAATGAAATTGGGACCCCATGAACGGAATGTCATTATAAGAAGGGCTTCCATTATAGGCTGACCAAGAGGATTGGCTATCATAATGGGCCAAACCATTGTGAGTGAATGAAAAGGATTGAGTTGGACCGTTGGCAACATAATGGGCCGGCTTGGCCCACATATGATTATGATCTTGATAATAAGGTGGCATGAAGGAGTTTGGATTCATAGCCCAAAGAATGGATCAAGAAAGTGGGCCAAAAGGTATGCCTTATTGAATTTGCAAGCCCAACTCAAAAACATGAATTTTTCACCCATTTTTTAAGATTTTTTTTAACTATATGAATAATGCATGCAACAAGTTGGTTTTTTTTTTTAAATTTTTGATATGCAATGAATGATTTATGATGATTTTATTTAATTTTTTTTAAGAAAACCTTCTAAGGGCACTCTAACTCCAAGGTGCTTCGTGGTACAACCTGCCCGGCGTCCGTGAGGGAATCCACGGGTGCGGGGACTTATGGAGGTCTTGGAAATGGAGTTTCAAGTCCAAAGAGACGGAATGCTCAATGGAGTGTCCTTCCAAATCCAAGAAGGGTGTAAAGATCCTAATGCCCTTAAGAAGGGGAAATAGATGAGAAGAGAATTTTTTTTTTCAAAAGATGTTGTAAATAAAGAATGAAAAATAAAAAGAGCAACTAAATGCACAAATGCATGAAAGTAATGCAACTAAGATGGAGATATGCTAGCATGTTGAATTTTTTTTTGTTTATGTTTTCTGATTTTTATTTTATTTTTAGAGAATTTTTTTAGATTTTTTTTTAATTTTCAAATAGAGATATGAATGAAATAGTCTATAAACTAAAAAAACCACACAATATGCAAAACTACTGCAAAATAAAATATAAAAGCATTTTTTTTGTGTTTTCTGGATTTTTGACTTTTTTGAAATTTTTCAAAATTTTTCTGATTTTTTCGGAATTTTTTAAAAATTAGCAAAACATGAGCTTTACCTACGTTTCTGACCTTTCAGCGACGCTTGATTTTCTCATATTTTTTTGAATTTCTACTTTCTGTGACAGATCTGGGCTTTAGCGACGCTTCCTATGACAGATTTTTTTCCTTGGATTTTTAGGTCCGAATTTCTTTGAATTTTCTGATTTTTTGATTTTTTTTTGATTTTTCCTGCAAAATAAAATAGAAAAATAAATAAAACTATATACAAATCAAACACAAGGAATTTTCCAACATAAAAATTAATTTCCTCCCCGACAACGGCGCCAAAAATTGATGCGCACCGACTAGCGTCGTTAAGAAAGCCGTGCCACAATTTAAATAATTCACACTCACTCACTTTAAAAGGTAGAAAATTAAGAATATAGTGGTAAGCGGAGTCGATCCCACGAGGAGTAATAATCCTTATTGAACAAGTTGGAAAAATCACTTTATGCTTTTGAAAACCGACTTTTGAGTGTGATTAAGACTAAAGAAAATAAACTACAAGGAAAACTTAATTAAAGAAGTTGAGAGGGTTTAAGAAGAGAAATTGGAGGAGATAGAGAGAGAAAATTAAGACAACCACAATATGTGAAAAATGAGTTTTATTACTTTAGGAGGTGGCAAGTACAATGTAAATGAAAAAGTACAACTTAGAACATGAAAAAGAAAAGAGCTTGAGAGCCAATGGATGAAGAGCAACGCCGCCTCCTTGCCAAGCCTTGGATGCCGCCCCGCCTAGGATGCCGACGTCGTGAGAGGATCAAGAGATGAAAATCCGCCTTGGGATATGAGAGGAAAATAGAGGAAGAAAGAAATAGATGGAGGAAATTTGAAAACAGTGCAAAAGGGTGTGTGTGTTGGTGTGTTTTGAGAAGAAACAGTAAAAAAAACAGATTGAAAACAGAGGGTGATTTGGAGGAAGAATAACTTTAAAATCAGAAGGAATTAGGAAACGTGAAAAACATGAAAGTTGTAGAGATAGAGAAGATGAAGAAGATTGATGAAGACTTCAGAGTTTAAAAAACGAGAGGAAGATGGAGAAAAATAAGGATGAACAGGAGGTGGTCGCGGATGAACAGTGCAGAACTCTAAAAACCTGAACTTTAGAAAATTGACTATAGCTTTAAAACGGTGAGGAATTGGAAGATGAGATAGAAGAAGAAGTTGAAGAACTTTCAAAAACGCACAACTTTCATGAAGAACATAGGGAGAGATACGGACCAGAAGGGGGAGAAAAATGATGAAGAACAAAAGGTGTGAAAATCGGGTGAACAGTAAAATCCGTAGATAGAACTTTGAAAAACTAATTATAGCATAAAAACGTACAGGAATTAGAAGATGAGAAAGAAGAAGAAGTTAGAGAAAACTTAAAAACGAAGAACTTTTATGAAGAACTCAACTGCAAAAGATGAAAGGAAAGGCTTCGAAATTAAACCCTAAGGCAGATCTCCAAATTGTCCTCTCCGTAACCCTGCGACCCAGACACCCTTTTAATGGCATTCGGCAGTTTCCTTCGACCGTGGACTCCAATCTTGATGCATATCCTTATTTCCAGCAATGGATCATTACCCCAATAGAGTCCTTACTCATAATAGAGTCCTCCTTTCCACTGTTTCTTCGTAGATAAATCAAAACAAGGAAGAATAGCTCGATCGGGAACTGCAGTTGCCTTTTCTGGTTCAACTTTGAATAGCGACTTATATTGGGGCGTCTTTTCTTTAAATAACGCCTTAATCTAGGGCGTCCTTTCTTGAAGTAGCGACTGCATCTCGGGCGTCAGTTTCCTTAATTCCTCATTTGCTATTTCCACATTTTTCGTAAAATAGGAATTGACGACCTTCACTTTGGGCGTCCTTTCAATGATTAGCGACCTCATCTCGGGCGCTAATTCTTTTCTCTCTTTTTTTATTCTTTTTCCACTTTCTTTTATCAACTGAATTGACGCCCTTGGAGCTGTCGCTTCTTGCTGAAGACGCGCTCTTGCATCTGTCGTTATTTAAATAGCGCCTTGATCTAGGTCGCTTTTTTCTGAAAATTAAAATATCAATCTATTTAATTCCAAAATAATTGTGCCAATATTTAAATATTTCTCACATGGTCTTTTAAGGTCAAAAAGATGATAAAATGCATGAAGACTCAAATAATGTGTGAGAATGTAATTAATGCTCATGTTGCACAAATATACTCAAATAATGCTCAAAGATGATGGATGTGATGTAAATTATGATGTAAAATATAGCACTTATCAATTCCCTCCCTCAGACCTCTCCCCAAAAAGAGGTGCAATCAGTGAAGAAGGCATTTGGGGATGTAACAAAAGCTATTAGCACCTATAAAACACATATAGATCACCTACAATAAGAGCTGTCAGATCTTCCAGCAAATGAAGCCCCAATAATTTTGCTTTACTGAGGCTTTCCCGCAATGGAGATGTCCTAGAAACAAAATCGCTCTCCAATGACCTGTAAAAAGAAGGATTAGTCACATCTGTCTGAAACATCTATAAAAAAATAAGAACTCCACATAAAGAGGATACTAAGTACAGTGTTAGAAGATCTACTATTTTCTCATAGTCAGAGACAAATATCAAGAGCTTTTGCCAAATTTCCCTGCAAGCATGAAGAGTTAATTTCTAACAAAAGTACCAACAAATGCACAACCATATGTCACCTGAATGTATAGATTCAATAATCTATCCTGTAACTGACTAGATTCTATAGAGCAACATAACAATGAATAACATTCACAAAAGTAATGTATAATATATAGCAACACAAGCACTACATTCTGGTTTCAGAAAATAGAAAGTCCTGTAGGATTGATCACTTCTAGCTATCAACTCAACCATATATACACAACATATCTTCATCTAACATGCATAATCATGAGTTCAAACCCAAAATCATATTATGAAGCATCATTTAAAAGTTCATGTAGATAAATAAGGAATTGTTTTAAAATTAAATATTATTGTCAGCTCTATTAAGCTTCCTGTCTCTGCATAGCAAATGACAATGTTGTACTTCTGCGACCATGTAAAGAGTGTGCCATGATTGGATATCGATCTATTATACTGTTTAGCATCATTAAATCATAAGCATACAATTAAATAAAACCATGTAACATACATCTACAACTGAAAACATAATTTTCTCGCAGTTGTGTCCAGTTAGATGATCATCTAGAATTGTAAACCTAATTTTTCTGTAGCTCTGTCCCTTTCACATATAGTTCCTGCTTTACTTTCATTCTACTTGCATCCATGACATCAAGAACAACCAGTAGTGTATTTGCATTCGTAGTAATATAGAGCATCCACTCAGTATTTTCAATCTTTCATTTAAAACTAAGTCCTTTCATAATCACATGGCACATTAGAATGCATGAAGAGCGCAGGTTGACCTATGCGAGATATATATGAAAAGCAAATCAAGATCCATATGACTGTCATCATAAAGCAAAAACAAAAGCAGGGATAGAAAATACACAATCATTTTTTCTATTTGTACATAGAATATACCTGTGACAATAATAACCAATTGAGTGAAGTTTAATGCTTCATTGGTAGAATTATCACAACGATGTGTTCATAGCTTTAGAAAAAATAATAAAGTGAAAAGGATTATGCAGGTGCAAATTTCATGATCAAAGCACAGAGAAACACCTATTTTGCAAGCTTGAAATTGTGGGTTCACACGTATTCATACCAATATAGAGTATTGTTAAATGGCACCAGGAATAAGAGGAGATCATCAATACGGGCATTGACGTTGAATGCTAAACTCCAACACTCTGGAGTAGCTTTCTAGAATGGATTTTCCAACATCCTGAAAGTTTTCATTAAAATGTCAAAATAGGGGAAGGACCCAGTTGATATACTGAAATGCACTTATAATTATGTACTTCAAAAGTAAAGAGTATTAAGAAGCATCGAATACAGAGAGCTTCTCTCCAGAAGGAATATGAATTGTTTTAGGCCCAACTTCTCCCTTCAAGAGTTTTTTCACTAGGCGGATATTAGAGAATGTGCCCCTTGCCATCACTTCGTCATTGCCACGGCGACTCACATATGAATTGAAGCCATTTCTCTCAACACCACGCTCCATTAGATACTTGGAAGCAGGGCTGTCTTTGTGGATGCTCCCAGTAGGTAAGATGTGGTCAGTTGTGATGTTGTCTCCAAAATTGAGCAAGCAATATGCGTCCTTCACACTGTGGGGACCAGGCGGAAACATTGTCATATCCTTAAAGTAAGGAGGCTCATGGATGTAGGTCGATGTAGGTTCCCGTGAGTACAATGTGCTAGATGGCACAAACAGCTCATTCTACATAGGATTCCCTTTGGTAATTGCTTCATATGTACCCTTAAACATGTCTGGTAATATGCTGGATTGCACTACCTGAAACAAGGAAGAGGAATAAAAAAGGAAATGGAGAGATTAGATAAACTATTTTCCGCCATGGTGTTATAAGTAGATGAAAAGTGAAATGATCATGCAACTCACATCTGCAATCTCTTCAGTTGACGGCCAGATGTCTGAAAAATACTTCCTTCCCATCTTTCCCAATCCTGATAGGTTCTGTCACAAAATCAATGTCCACTTGCACAGTAAACCAAGGTGCATTAGAAAAGAGATCATGATATATGCAAAACAGCACAAAAAAAAATTAAGACCACCTAAAGTTTGGATCTGTACCAACCATATAGCATTCACATCAACTATTGGATAAGCAAACTGTAAATGACAGGACAGAATAGGACTTTCACTAGTATAGACTAAAGTAGATCCAATCTACCATACAGAAGTCCATGCATTTGACTACCTCGCATAACTCCATGCATTTAGCTACCTCACATACAGTGACAACTCGGGAACCTCCTTGGATACATTAGGTTGGACACATGTTGGCAGCAGATGCAAAATTAATATTAGATGTTTACCTCTTCATCCAATCTCACTCAATACTTTCTAGATGAGCAAACATTTCCACTAGCCAGTAATACACAGTGGGTCACAAATGAGAAATGGAAGAATTAAATCTGATTACATATATGCAAGCAAGTTTAAGTCTGCAGTAATTAAGGAATTTCTGCACATACTGCTTGAATACTCATTGATAGAATTAAAGGTGTCCAGGCAGCTGCAGATAATTTTGCAAGCAGGAAATGTGTCCAGCTCAGACAGGAGACCAGAATTCTTTAAACATGCTTTTAGTTTGAGGATTAGATGTGGAACAATACTATTTCTCTTCTGAGATACTTTGCATAAGACTTTTCTTTAAATAAAATTGTCCCAAAATGATTAAAAGAATATTCATAAAGTTTATTCGATAATGCCAAAACATATTATAAAGACATAAACTGATGTTACTTAAACTAAACCTTACTTTTGCACATGAAATTGAGAGGACTATCACTCAAGCATTGACCATATTATGAACTGGTGTAAATTGATCAACAAATCTCCATATCAATTCTATGCAAACACAAACATAACTTCTCACCTGCATACTGTGACTCTTTTGGAGAACAAGAGACGGAAGGGCCTGAAAGTAATGTATTAACTACATTAGATTAAACCTTGTCAACAACATTAGTCTGGACCTATCATAGTAAACTATCCAAGTTTACATTTTCAGATGTGACTTTCAAACAGCCCATCTACTGGACCACTGCCCCCTTTGATTTGTCATCAGGATCATCAGCATTTGATGCTGCAAGAAAACAATTAAACCAATAGGTCAAAATAAAAGTGCAAGTACACCTAAAGGATTAAACGTGCAGCTTATTGAAAAACAAGAGAGTTTGTAGAATAGTTAGAAAAAAAAAAGTAAGCCATGTGCATGCCTATAGACTTGGATCCTTCCGGGACAATTTCAGAAGGTTTACAATTTGTCATTTGAGGGAGCAAACCGTTCCGTTTTCCCACGCTTGGTAGTGGACTCGATTGCTTCACCCTCAAAAATTTACAAGGAGAAGAATAAGAAAGGATAAACGCTAAATTAGATGACTGGATAAATGTATCACCTTATCAGAAAACAACAAAAATAAACAGATAGAATGCACATTCATCCTTCTAACAGGAAGGAGAATGAAGCATGGCTTCCAAGAACAGATTCATACCACACCACACAAATCTGGACACGATCTAAACATAAAAAAATATAATGCAACTAAATTCTCCACTTTGTCTTTGTCATAGCAAATAATAAAACCTTTTGGTGACAAATTAATCAGGGGTGGCTTCTTGTGTTTCTTTTTTGAACATTAATATACCTCTTGAGATGATGAATCCACCAAGCACCAGAAGCACAAGCTGAGCAAATGCACCAAAGGTGTCCGCGACGACCATGTCTCTACCCACTGCGGCCAGGTGTCGGAAGAGCGCCGAAGCCACCTGACTGATTAGGACAAAGAGTACATAATGTCTAAACATTCTGCACACAAGAACCAAGTTTGGTTTTATATTGATGAGAAAAATGTAGAGGAGCAGCACTAAGAACACACTACAAAACTTCACCAAGGGATATTTATACAGATATTTATATTTTTTGAATTGCATATATATATTTTAATAAAATGCCTCAAGCGCCTAGGCCATGAGCAACGGCTTGGTTGCCCCGGTCGCCTCACGCCTCTGATTACATAGATGCAAGCAAGTTTAAGTCTGCAGTAATTAAGGAATTTCTGCACATACTGCTTGAATACTCATTGATAGAATTAAAGGTGTCCAGGCAACTGCAGATAATTTTGCAAGCAAGAAATGTATCCAGCTCAGACAGGAGACTAGAATTCTTTAAACATGCTTTTAGTTTGAGGATTATATGTGTAACAGTACTATTTCTCTTTTGAGATACTTTGCTTAGAACTTTTCTTTAAACAAAATTGTCCCAAACTGATTAAAAGAACATTCATAAAGTTTATTCGATTTGCCAAAACATATTATAAAGACATAAACTGATGTTACTTAAACTAAACCTTACTTTTGCACATGAAATTGAGAGGACTATCACTCAAGCATTGACCATATTATGAACTGGTGTAAATTGATCAACAAATCTCCATATCAATTCTATGAAAACACAAACAGAACTTCTCACCTGCATATTGTGACTCTTTCGGAGAACAAGAGACGGAAGGGCCTGAAAGTAATGTATTAATTACATTAGATTAAACCTTGTCAACAACATTAGTCTGGACCTATCACAGTAAACTATCCAAGTTTACATTTTCAGATGTGACTTTCAAATGGCCCATCTGCTGGACCACTACCCCCTTTGATTTGTCATCAGGATCATCGACATTTGATGCTGCAAGAAAACAATTAAACCAACAGGTCAAAATAAAAGTGCAAGTACACCTAAAGGATTAAACGTGTAGCTTATTGAAAAACAAGAGAGTTTGTAGAATAGTTAGGGAAAAAAAAGCAAGCCATGTGCATGCCTATAGACTTGGATCCTTCCAGGACAATTTCAGAAGGTTTACAATTTGTCATTTGAGAGAGCAAACTGTTCCGTTTTCCCACGCTTGGTAGTGGACTCGGTTGCTTCACCCTCAAAAATTTACAAGGAGGAGAAGAATAAGAAAGGATAAACGCTAAATTAGATGACTGGATAAACGTATCAACTTATCAGAAAACAACAAAAATAAACAGACATAATACAAATTCATCCTTCTAACAGGAAGGAGAATGAAGCATGGCTTCCAAGAACAGATTCATACAACACCACACAAATCTGGACACGATCTAAACATAAAAAAATATAATGCAACTAAATTCTCCACTTTATCTTTGTCTTAGTAAATAATAAAACCTTTTCGTGACAAATTAATCAGGGGTGGCTTCTTGTGTTTCTTTTTTGAACATTAATATACCTCTTGAGATGATGAATCCACCAAGCACCAGAAGCACAAGCTGAGCAAATGCACCAAAGGTGTCCGCGACGACCATGTCTCTACCCACTGCGGCCAGGAGCCGGAAGAGCCCCGAAGCCACCTGACTGATCAGGACAAGGAGTACATAATGTCTAAACATCCTGCACACAAGAACCAAGTTTGGTTTTATATTGATGAGAAAAATGTAGAGGAGCAGCACTAAGAACACACTACAAAACTTCACCAAGGGATATTTATACAGATATTTATATTTTTTGAATTGCATATATATATTTTAATAAAATGCCTCAAGCGCCTAGGCCATGAGCGATGGCTTGGTCGCCCCGGTCGCCTCATGCCTCTGATTACATAGATGCAAGCAAGTTTAAGTCTGCCGTAATTAAGGAATTTCTGCACATACTGCTTGAATACTCATTGATAGAATTAAAGGTGTCTAGGCAGCTGCAGATAATTTTGCAAGCAAGAAATGTATCCAGCTCAGATAGGAGACTAGAATTCTTTAAACATGCTTTTAGTTTGAGGATTAGATGTGGAATAGTACTATTTCTCTTTTGAGATACTTTGCTTAAGACTTTTCTTTAAACAAAATTGTCCCAAACTGATTAAAAGAACATTCATAAAGTTTATTCGATAATGCCAAAACATATTATGAAGACATAAACTGATGTTACTTAAACTAAACCTTACTTTTGCACATGAAATTGAGAGGACTATCACTCAAGCATTGACCATATTATGAACTGGTGTAAATTGATCAACAAATGTCCATATCAATTCTATGAAAACACAAACAGAACTTCTCACCTGCATACTGTGACTCTTTTGGAGAACAAGAGACGGAAGGACCTGAAAGTAATGCATTAACTACATTAGATTAAACCTTGTCAACAACATTAGTCTGGACCTACCATAGTAAACTATCCAAGTTTACATTTTCAGATGTGACTTTCAAACGGCCCATCTGCTGGACCATTGCCCCGTTTGATTTGTTATCAGGATCATCAGCATTTGATGCTGCAAGAAAACAATTAAACCAACAGGTCAACATAAAAGTGCAAGTACACCTAAAGGATTAAACATGTAGCTTATTGAAAAATAAGAGAGTTTATAGAATAGTTAGGGAAAAAAAAGTAAGCCATGTGCATGCCTATAGACTTGGATCCTTCCGGGACAATTTCAGAAGGTTTACAATTTGTCATTTGAGGGAGCAAACTGTTCCGTTTTCCCACGCTTGGTAGTGGACTCAGGTTGCTTCACCCTCAAAAATTTACAAGGAGGAGAAGAATAAGAAAGGATAAACGCTAAATTAGATGACTGGATAAATGGATCAACTTATCAGAAAACAACAAAAATAGACAGACAGAATACACATTCATCCTTCTAACAGTAAGGACAATGAAGCATGACCTCCAAGAACAGATTCATACCACACCACACAAATCTGGACATGATCTAAACATAAAAAAATATAATGCAACTAAATTCTCCACTTGGTCTTTGTCTTAGCAAATAATAAAATATTTTGGTGACAAATTAATCAGGGGTTTCTTCTTGTGTTTCTTTTTTGAACAGTAATATACCTTTTGAGATGATGAAGCCACCAAGCACCAGAAGCACAAGCTGAGCAAATGCACCAAAGGTGTCCGCGACGACCATGTCTACCCACTATAGCCAGGAGCCGGAAGAGCCCCGAAGCCACCTGACTGATCAGGACAAGGAGTACATAATGTCTAAACATCCTGCACACAAGAACAAAGTTTGGTTTTATATTGATGAGAAAAATGTAGAGGAGCAGCACTAAGAACACACTACAAAAAAGAAAAGCAAAATTAAGTAAATTTGTTTTCGACACGGAAGGTATGCAAAATTACATATACACAAAATAGAGAGGGGAAGGACCTTCTGGCTCTTAATAAGAACACCATCACACTTGAATCTGCCAAAGTTCTTAAACTTCTGCTCAAGTTCTGAAGCAGTCACAAAAGAAGGTTGGTTTCTCACGTAAACAGATTTCTCTTCACCTAGTAAGAAAAAGAATGGTTTTCATCAACAAAACCCAAAAAGGTTAAAAGATAAGTGGCATATATGCACGAATAGGAAAGACTTGAACATGAAAATGTTGAAGGAACATCGTCAATGCCCTTATGTTGATTTGATAAATTCTGTGCAAGGGCCGCCGACTGTGGCGACAGTGGCAGTGTGGCACGACCAGTGATGTAGGACAGGGATCAAATCTATGAATTTCTTCTCTTCTCCAACTTTATTTCTATTTTTCCTCACAAGAAATTTCTCTTTTTTTTGGCCTTCTCTTTCTTCTTTTCTTGTTTTTTATCTTGCTACGCTAGTTACACAGAATAAAAATAATACAAGAGAGAGAGAGAGAGAGATATGGAGGGAGAACCGATTGGGAGAGGGACAGGATAGACCGCCGGAGGTGGTGATGGCCCAGGGAGAGGACGGACGCGGCGTCAGGCGGCTAGCAGATGGAGGAGGCGGTTGGGTGTCCAGGGCCGTTCGCGGGGGCACCTGGGGCTAGCCGCGAGCTAGCATGTGGCAGACGGAAGCGGGAGGCAGGGTGAGGCGTCACTGGCGTGGGGAAGTGGCCGGAGACGGCAGTCACGGCGGTGGCGAAGGTCGCAGGGGGGGATCGAGTGGCCGGCGATGCCGGTTACCCTGCTCGTGGCCGCAGGGCACGACGGGGATGACTGATAAACAGTGTTCACCGTTGCTTCAGGTAGAGGGAAGCTGTCCGGCAGGTGATGCTTGCCGTGGCTGGTGGAAGCGCCGGCGCATGCATGGGGTAGACGGTGTAGACCGGTCGTCCTGCTCATGGCTGTGCAGCGGGTCAGAGACGATTGGAGACGACGGACCGCGGCGACTGAGCTGGCGCAGAAGGCGACTGCGGACGACCCAAAGGCAAGTCGCGTGACGCTGGCTGAGTGATAAGTGTGTAATTTTACATGTTAATTAATAGTATAACACACTTTTATGAGCCTTAATATATATCACTATGCATTTATCACACTTAATATCAATTTCAGATCAAAATATTTCGGTGCCTGATTTAATTCAATTTTTGATTCTATTTTGCAGACACAAATGGGCCAAAGCTCACACATCTAAAAGTCCATGACAACCAAGCCCAATCTTAGTGTAAATAAAATAAAATAAAAAAATAAAATAATTGTTTACATATATATCTGCTATATATATATATATATATTTAAGACATATATTTGATATATATATATGATATATATATTATATATATATATATTTGATATATACTTTACATATATATGTTATATACATATTTGATATATACCTTTATATGATATAGTTATCTATAAATATGATACATATAACATGCATTGGGCTTTTCACGTATTTCACGTAGTTATGTATAAAGCATGCATTGGGCTTTTCACATAATTATGTATATAGCATGCAGTTGTGCTTTACATTGGTATATATATAACATGTAGGCTTGAGGCTTCAAGTGGTGCATGGTTTCAGGTAGGCCATGCATTCAGGAAGGCTAAATAGGTTTCACGTGAAGACAAAGCAACGCATATGGTGTCTTGCATGGCCTCTCAACGTGGGCAGCACATACACGTCAGCAGCATGCACATGCATCAAATGGGCTTCGTCGGCAAGCGGCTTGGGCGAGGACTTCTCACGTGGGAAAAGGAGAGGCGGTGCTTCACGAGGTTGGTGGCGTGGTTCGCGGCCAACTATTTGGGCGGTCAAAGCGGCGCCGGTGGACCTTTACGAAAGGGCTTCGGCGTGATTCTCGCGGTCAACTTCGGCAGGCATGTCGGTAAGGTTTGTGGCCACGCTTCTCACGCTGGATGGCGAAGGCCCATTCACACGACACATAGGCAGAGAAGGAGCTTCTTTTGGAGCCTATAAAAGGGGTGGAAAGTGGCTCTCTTGAAAAAAAAAATGCACATACGTAGAAGCTAGCTTCCTTCTCTCCCTCACTCCATTCCTCTCCATTCTTAGTTCTTAGTTTAATATTAAGATTGTCCATTTTATTTCGTTATTGTTATAATTTTGTGGTAATTAATTTTATTATAATTTTTATACACTTGTAAGTGTGTTTTAATTTATGTTTAATTTTAATAGTGTTGTTATTTACATTTTTTATTTAACATAATCTTCTCTCCAACTCTCTCATATTCTTCTAAAATTCTTTCTCGGACAATTTCCAAACTTCTTCCAAAGACGGTCAAGAGACGTGGTTCCGATCCGGTCGAGTGCACGTGGTCGTTCCCGACGACTCGTAAATCAAAGGCTCGAGGAGACGACACCGTTATTACACTACGGCCGCACCAAATCTATCCCACTTCGTCTATTTTATTTCACATTTAATTTTGTTATTCCGTTAGAATTCATTTCGTTTCATGTAAGTTTACTTTTTAATTAGTGTAAATCTCACTCAAAATTCGGAGCTTTCAAATATAAGAATTTTCCAATTCATGCTTAATTGAAAATATTTCTTCCTCGTGGAATCGACCCGTATTCACCACTGTACTCGTATTTTCAAAATCATTCGAGTGAGTGAGTGCGATTATAAAATTTGAAATTTGTGTGACACGGTATTTTTAAACGACGACTGTCGAGCGCATCACTGAGCACCGGGGTCGTTCTGCAACACCACAGCATCGGGGAAGATCGGCGGCGTCTGGTGCAATGTCGACGTTGGCTCCCTAGGGCACCCGTTCGCATGAAAGACAGGACACGGAGGGGAGACGCACAACGCTGGATGGGGTACGACCAAGGCGTGGAACGCATAGCCGACGGCCGGTGAGTTCCAAGGAGTCCCAGGAGTGTCTGGCAGGGTGTGGCTTGCGCAGAGACTCTTAACGGTGCCTTGTTGTGAGGGAGGTAGAGGCCGGCAAGTTCTCGTTGGTGCGGCGACAACGGCGAAACAAGAGGTCGGAGGTGAGGCCAGCGACAGGGGATGGTTGTCGAGCTTGGCCTCTTTCGATGGGGCCTTCATTTGCAGCGATTGGGTTGGATGGAGGGAGAAGAACATTCAGGGGAAGTGGAAGGTGAACAGTAGTTAAAGGGGGAAGAAGTAGACGTAGTGGAGAAGAAGAAGAACACGCCGAGAGGAAGAAGAGGGTAACGATCGATGGGTGGAGGGCTGTTTAATTGTTGGCGATGCCGGCTAGATAGGGAAAGTCCGCAGCGGGATAGGACTTGCGGGAGAAGGGGTGCTCAGGGAGTTCAATTCTGGACAATGGTAGTTGCGGCGAGCGCGGGAGCATTTGGCGCCAGAGTACATTTTTTTTTAGGGCATTTTAATAAAGTTCTCCTTTCTCCTACTATTATTTTGAGGCAATTTTAAAATGCCCCTTTACAAATTTTTAAATAAAAATGAAAATTTAAGTATTTTTTAGGGCAATATTAAATATAAAGTGCCTTTATTTATAATATTTTTGAGGCATTTTTAAGAAATGTCTCTAAATGAACTGCCCCTATATCTTCATTTTTTTGTAGTGGGACCCATTGGGCCGACATCATAAGGATAAGAAGAATGAGGCCCATTAGAAAAATAAGGCCCATTAGGAGAATGGGGCCCGTTAAGATGATGAGGCCCATTAATGAGAGAAGAAGGCCCATTAAGAGAAGGAGGCCCATGAAGATGAGATGTAATAAGACGTTGGGCCTTGGCCGGGTCCATTTGGCGAACAAGGCTTGATAAGTGGGCCATGAGATTAGCTTGTTCCTCGGATGGATCAGAAGTACCACGAGAAGATGGGCCCGCGTGAGAAGAGGATTCCACGCGGGAATAGGAAGAAGGTTTGGGTAAAAGAATGATACAAGGGGTTGGAATGATGCTCTATGAGGGCAAATGGAGATTTAATACAATGATATCAAGGAGAATACATGTGGGGAAGCAATGGCTTAATGGACTTGAAAATAAGGGGGGACTGACCCACTAATGCAAAGACCAAGGGAGAATGGGACAGGTCAATGGACTAGACAATGGACACACAAAATGAGTTAACCTAAATGAGCCTAACAACAAAGAATATGCGAATGCGACACAAAACACCACTAATGGGCCTGGACAAGCCCAATCAACACAACAATGCAATGTGAGAGTTTTCATCCAAGTCAAACAAGTTGATATGATAGGAAATATTTAAAAGTTTTAATAGACCTTTTAATGATTTGAGTTAAACATAATTCCCTCAAGATAGGAATCCTATGGGAATAAGGTCCAAACTTTGGGTTGACTAAGGTTAATTCTCTCACACATATGCAAATGCAAGCCTAAGGGGTGAGAAAGGTACAACCGGCCTGGCGTCTGTGTGGGAATCCACGGCTCGCGGGGACTTATGGAGGTCCCGGATAAGATCACCTAGTCGACCCCAAGAAATATGGAGGCGAGAGGATCATTTAGCAAGGTAGGAATGCATCTATGATATGCAATGCATGGCCCTATGTGCACCGGAGTGCATGCAAGAATCTAGCTTAATAACTAGCAAACAATATGCAAACAATGATGTATAAATGAATAACAAGAAGGAGGAGACCATATAGCACCCAAGAATGATAATCACAGTCAAAAATTGCATAAATATAAGCAACCTCAGTGTGCGTACCCGTAATTGAAGAAATGGTCATCCATGAGACCGCTAACAGATAAGACGGTCTATCTCTAGACCGCTTTTAAGCTGAAAACGGCCAGACAGGAGACCGCCAAGGAGCCAGGGAGCAGAAACAACAGGAAAATCGAGGAAAACACAAGGGCTATTGAGATGAACTAAAGGCAGCAAGTGAAACAAGAACTCAGCACGATTGGAACTAGATGTCCCACCGTGATCGCCAAAAAAATGGGGGTGTTGATAGTTTTTTTGTGTGTGATGTGATGTAATGATGTGAATATGAGAGAGAAATATGTGAAAGTATATGAGCAAGTAATGGCCCAACTCAAACAATCACAAAATCAAGAGCATGGGCATGTCATCAGTGCTTACGAAGGAAGAAAAATAAAAACACATACCGGGGAGTGGAGCAAAGGAATAAAATAAAAACACACACCATAGGTGTGGAGCAAATAAAGTAAAAAGGAGGCAAGCAAAGATGATGACAAAGATGAACAAATACCCAACTAAAGATGTGTGATCGCCACCAAAGTAATTAAAGCAGTAAAATCACAATAATACCTTGGAAAGAGCCAGTTGAAGTCACCCGCCCGCGGGAGAGAGAAAACCAAACCCACAGATAAAAAATGGTCTAGAAACGACCGCGATCCAGCAGAAAATGGTCTTGCGATAGACCGCCTTATATATGAAAACAACCTTCCAGATGACCGCTAGGGCACCCAGAATAGTAGTTTGGGAACTTTGATCTCCACCCCTCCTGGCCGGCCAGAAAGGTTGGACCTCGTGCAATGAGTCATATAAACCTGCGAGAAAGTGTAGACAACAAGAAAAACAACTCAATTAGCCCTTGGGCAAGTGTAGTAACTATAATGCAATTAGGCTAATATGCATAAAAGAAGGGTGAGTACCTGGGAGGTTTGGGTTTTTTAACCCCTGTGGGGCATGAAAAAGACGGGAAGATGTTTTAAAAAGATGATTGAATGCAGAAAACGTGGAGAAAATAAGAGGGAAGATGCTATGAATGCAAGGGAATGATAAACAAGACTAAAGACCAAAGAATAACTAGAAGTTTGGTGGACGTGGAAGCAGCTTCTCCTTGGTTGGAAGTGACTCCAGAACGCAGTAGCACTTCGACGCAATCTCCAAAAATCTCCTCCTCAAGCCATGAACTCAAGGGTCCTATTTATAGGCCCTCAAACCCTAGGTTCGAGTTGAAGGGATAATGACTCGAAAATAGACCTGAAACTAGATAATCCTTGAAGATAATACTCCCAAGAGTCCATAGAAACAAACAGAAGGTTCTGGGAGTCTCTGGTGAGAGAGAAATCAAAGGATGAAGGACTTTAGTTCATCCACGGCCGAGAAGAGGAAGAATAGCAGAGCATGACTCTCTATTCCACTAGCGGTCTTGCGATAGACCGCTAGCCAGAAGAAACGGTCATTTGGTAGACCGCTAGGCACATGCGTCCAGAAGAAGATAAGATCAAAGACACGTAGCAGGACTCTCTGCCCGTTAGCGGTCTAGAGATGGACCGCCAACGTCCTCCTTGCAGTCGTACGATAGACCGCTAGGGGAGAGGACGTGGCAAAAGAGATAAAGGCTAATAAATCCACAACTTAATACCCAAAATAATCCTCATTAGCCCTTATCTAGGCCCAATAAGGTGAAGTGACGAGAAATCCATGGAGCTCGATCCAACCAAGGAGAATGACCCATAAAATTAAGCCTAAAATTGACCAAAAAAGGCCCAATAAGTGGTGAATAACTCGGGACATCATAAAAAATAGATAAGGAGATGACCCAACTCATTGGTCATAAAACGGGTGTCAACAGTAGGCATGCTTCAATCTAGCCAGGAGAGCTTCATACTCGGCAATGTTGTTGGTAGCAGGAAAATAGAGCTGATATGCAAAGGGAATCGTCACTCCTTCCGGAGTAAGCATAACAACACCTATCCCTTGGCCTTGGGAATTGAGTGCACCATCAAAGTGCAGAGGCCAAAAGGGGTGGTGGATAAGAACGGAGAGATGCTCATCAGGGAAATCATCCAAAATAGAGTCTGTGCAGGGGATAGGAAGATGGGCGAGATGCTCAGTGATGGCATATCCTTTAATTACCTTCTGAACAACGAATGTGATGTCAAACTAAGAGAGGAAGCTTTGCCAACGAGCTAACCTGCTAGAAAGGACATGCTTTTCTAAGAGATAGCGAATTGGGTCCATTCTAGAGATTAACCTAACTGGGTGGGCTAGAAAGTAGTGTTTCAGCTTCTGAGTTATCCAAACTACGGCGGCACAAGTTTTCTCCATGACAGTGTACTTGGCCTCCGTGGGATTAAATAACTTGGAGAGGTAATAAGCTGCCCGCTCTTTGCCTTCATCTTCTACTTGTGCCAAGACAGCTCCTAGGGAGTCCTCAATGACAGAAATGTATAAGATCATGGGTTTCCCAGGGACAGGAGGTTACAAAACCAGGGGATTAGACAAGTATACCTTTAAATCATCATAGGCCTTCTAACAGTCTTGGTTCCATTCAAATTTGACTCCCGCCTTTAACAATTCATAAAACGGGCGGCACCTCTGAGAATGATGAGATATAAATCTTCTGATGAATTACAATCGTCCAATCAATCCTCAAAGTTCTGTGATATTCTTAGGCGGAGGCATGTCCATGATGGCCTTTGATTTGTTAGGATCAATCTGAATCCCCCTTTTACTAACTATGAAGCCTAGCAATTTCCCTGAAGAGACTCCAAAAACACACTTCTTTGGATTCATTTTCAACTGATATTCCCTAGCTCTCTGAAGCACCGTAGCTAGAATGGCGGGGTGTTCCTCTTTAGTCCTTGAATTCACCAAGATATCGTCCACGTAAGCTTCCATGTAGATATGCATCATATCGTGGAATATAGCCATCATCGCCCTTTGATAAGTGGCGCCAACATTCTTCAATCCAAACAGCATAACCACATAACAATACGTGCCCCAGGGCGTGGTAAAGGAGGTTTTATCTTGATCTTCCAGAGCGAGATGGATTTGGTTGTATCCTGAATAACCATCCATGAATGATAATGCTTCATACCTGGCGGTGTTGTCTACCAATACGTCTATATAAGGCAGCGGGAAATCGTCTTTGGGACATGCTTTGTTAAGATCCCTGAAATCGATACAAATGTGCACCTTTCCATCCTTCTTGATGATAGGGACTATGTTTACCACCCACTCGGGATATAAAACAACTCTAATAAATCTGGCCTTGTACAATTTATCGACTTCTTCTTTTATCCTTAAGGCCATGTGGGGGTGAAATCTCCTTCATCTTTGCTTCACGGGTGTTGCCCCTGGCTTAAGCACTAATCGATGTTCCACTAAAGAGGGGTCAAGGCCCGGCATGTCCTCGTAAGACCAGGTGAAAGAATCGCTATACTCCCTTATGATCTTGACTAAATCTTCTTCAACTTATGGAGGGAGAGTAGCGACAATGATAATGGGCCTGGGGTCCTCTTCAGTTCCCAGATTTATTTCCCTCGTAGGTTCATCCACTGCTGATGATGGCTCATCAAACCTCTTTAAGCCTCGCGCATACAAATCGAAAGTGTCATCTACGTCGCTGTCTTCATAATCAACCGGGTCGTTTTCATCCATGACTTCATAGACTCCTAATTCGTCGTCGCTCCACACCCCGCCTTGCTCATCGTCTTCTTCGATCACAATTGCCGTAGTTATAAACTCCAGGCATTTAAGAAGAGCATGACATCGCTGAGCTAGATCCTGCAAGAACCTATCAGGAATGGATTTAGAATGTCATGTCGGTAGGCGAGGCTCAAGGAAGGAAGGGTTGGATGACCTAGAACAAGACCCTACTTCTCTAGACTTAACAGACTCCACTACCCTAGACTCGACAGACCCTACGTCTAACCTAGGAGAGAGAAAATCTAGTGGGAGGGAGACAGTAGGGGTCTCGTGCCTCTGGGAGGAGGATGGAGAAAAGATAGCATAATCTTCCACCGAAATCTCCGTTTCAAATCTGACATTTTTTTAGAGATCAGTGGAGATGATGCAACAAGATGGAGAGGAAGGCGGGGGAGGAAGCCTAAGGGGATACATGGACGGACAGAAAATGTCGAGGAAGGGGTCGGAGGAGGAGAAGAAAGGAGTAGATAGATCGATAGGTGGACAGCAATCACAAGTCCTGATGATAAGGAAATCGGTAGGAACCTCATGCAGTAATGGATTGATCAAAATAGGAGGTGATCGGGGTATTGATGCCATCTTTTGAAAGAATGAAAACAGGCGGGAAGGAGACCAAGTGAAGATGACAGGTGAGCTCCCCCTTTCCCGCGAGCGGTAAGCTGGCTTCTTTGGCTCATAACGCACAAGCCGCGCCTCCTGGTTTCTTAGGCAACTGCCTTCTTCATGGAACAATCTTGCAAATGTCTGGCTAAAATCAATCATATCATCAATGGGGCCCTTTGGTAACAGTGGAGGTCTGTCAACTGCATAAGCTGTATCTCTTTCCTTGGGCTGACTTGGGGATGCTTTCAATGTGCCTGGCTGGAGAGGGCCCCTGACAAAATGTTGGCGGTAGTCGCAAGTCAATGGTCCAGAGTCGCCCAAAATTGAGAATGAGGATTCTCGATAACCGAGACCCCTCCTATTCATCTTTCTGCCCTTGGGGACTGGTTTAGTCCGCCCCTGTAATTGTGCGTCGAGGCCTCTCCTCGGCTGATAGCCCAGCTTTAATATCATGTCCCAACCCCTGGAATCTCGTATCTGAGACTTCACTTTGACGTTCACTGGCACGGTGGTGGGCTTGCGGGCGCATAGGCCCACGGAAAGTTTAGATCCAGCATTGAGATGACAGGCCGATTGATGGGCCATAGTGTTGGCAAGACCTTCTCGGAGATGGCCTTGACAGACTGGACTGTGGACATGCTCATCATCTTGACCACCCTCCCTTGAAAAGAAAATTTAAGGCATTGGTGAGCAGTGGATGGTACGGCATTAAGATTATTAATCCACAGACGACCCAATATAGCCTTGAACATAGGGTCGATGTCTAGCACATAGAATTCGATTGGCATAGTAAGAGGCCCGAGCTCGGCCTGAATGGTGAATACCCCGTGACATCCCCTTCTGGAATTGTCATATGCTACAATGGTTATGGGGGTTGGCCTTAGCAGATCTTTTGAAAGGTTGTAGGCCCTTAAAGTGCTGAGAGGGAAGACATTAATAGAAGCCCTTGTGTCAACCAACGCCGCGTCTATGCTGACTTTGTTTAGAGTAATAGAAATGCATAGCGGCATTTGTCGTGCCTCAGGGGGTGCCAGTTCAGTCTCAGAGAATGTAATTGCTGGCCCTTTGGAGATTGTAGCCAAGGCTGTTGGTAAGCTGTCCACTGCCATGTCTTCGTTTACTATCACCTTTTGAAGGAAATTACGAAGTGCATCTTGGTGAAGTGTGGACCTTTTAATCAATTCTAGCACAAAAATCTTAGCAGGCACCCGGTCTAGATGATGTAGCAAATCATATTGCGTCTCTGGCAGCGGATCTGCCTCCTCCTGATCAGCAGCATGTTGCGAGGACTGGGGATTAGGTGCAGGTGCACCAGTGGAAGGGTAGTTCCTGTGGAACAAAGGCCCGCTCCTTAGGGCAAGGTTTTGGGCTGTCATGGCATCAAATGGGTTTAGGATAAGCTGCTTGATGGGACCGGCGGGGTGGATAAATGATGTGGTGGAGGGTGTAATGGGGGTAATGGGGGTTATGGGAGTAGTGGTGGTGATAAGGGGTGTTATGGGAGTAGTGGAGATGACAGGCTGTGGAGGGATGGTGGGTGAAAGGTTTGATAGAGGATTGGTGATGATGGGTATGGGTACTGGCGGTGGAGTAGAGATATGTGGGATAATGGGGGAAGCGGATGGTAGGATGAGGGGTTTGGCGATTGCAGGGGATGGAGGGGTTTGCTGGTTAAGCGGGAGGATAACGGGGGTAAAAGGTAAAGAAGGGTTGCGGTAGTTATGGTGGAGGGCCATGAGCCGTTGTACAGAGGCTTCATCGTTATAGGACCACCCAACATCAGGGGCCGAGGGTTGAACAAGGTTGACCTGAGCCAGTGCCGGTAGTTGTGGTTGCGGAGTAGGCGGATGATTCAGCATGTGGTTTTGGTGGATCCCCAAGTCTTGAATGGGCTGTTGCTGCTGTTGTGGCTACGGTGCTTGTTGTTGCTGCACTTGTTGCCTTGGCGCATGCCTTCTTTTCCCTCTTATCTCCCCAATGGCCTTATGCATCTCGGCCCAATAAATGTGTTGCCCTTCATGTAGGTCGTATACCAGATCTCGGAATTGATAACACCCCTCAATAGTGTGCCCAGGCTGCCTATGGAACATGCAGTATTTAGACTGATCAACGGTCGGGTTCCAGTTGGGCCGTTCCGAAGGAAGCTGAATTGCACTTATTGACATGAGGGTGGAAAAGATGTCCGTGAGAGATTCGGGCAAAGGAGGACATTGCGCTCTCTTCGGAGCCGGGCGTTTATTGGTGTAGTCGTTGGGTGGAGGGACATTGTGATATTGCGAAGGTTGTTGCGGTTGTTGTGGAGCGGGGAAGGCATTTTGTGGAGCGGGGAAGGTAGGCTGGGTGTTTGGTGGAGTAGGAAAAATGGGTTGGGCATTTGGGGAGTGGAGAATTGGGGATTACGGGGAGTTTGTGGAAAGCGAAGTGGGGTGGACTGATTAGGGAAAGGGAATGCAACGGCTTGCACCTATTCATTGGTCTGGACTCCTTCAGTAATGGGCCCCTGAGACTTTCTATTGTATTTGGGCTTTTGGCCCTCAAAGAGAGAATGGATAGGGGAGTACTTGAATTGGGTTTGAATAGATCTCACCCGGCTATAAAGTTGGTGCATGTTGGTAATATCGTTCATGGCCAGTATATTGCGGAAGGTGGGTGTAGCATTGGAGATAAGCAACTTGACCTTCTCCTCCTCCGGAATATGACCCGGCACACGGGCGGCCATCTGCCTCCATCTGTCGACATACGTTGCAAAGTCTTCATCTGCTTTCATCTTTTCGGCCACAAGGTCTGTGAATGAATATTCCGGGTCAACCTGGTCCTGAAACCTTTGAATAAACTTTTCTTTTATCACTTTGAAACTTTCAGCATCTTCTAGTGGCAGAGCATAGAACAACTCCAGAGAAACTCCATCTAATGATCGGCGAAACAAATACGCCATAAGGCGCTCGTCATACTGGAACTGCACCGATTCATACATAAAATCCCTCACATGAATGAAAGGATTGCTATTCCCGTCATACTTACGGTTTGTGGGGACCTCAGATTGGGGAGGGAATCGGATATTGTGGAAGATGGGAACTGGAACATCTACTAAAGATTGTGGGCCAACCCACTTTTGAAGGAAGTCGAGTTGTTGTTGCATGGCGGCCCATTTATCAAGGAGTTCCTGCTCCCGAGACGGAGTAGGTGGAGTGAAAGGAGTAAGCTCAAGGCGAGGAGCTGAAGGGTAGACAGAAGGAGGTGGAGGCCCATAAGAAGGGTATTGGGCTGGAGGATGACCCAAATTGGATTGAAAATGGGCCGGCCCTTGCTGAGGACGAGCGAAATCGGCCGGGCCGACAAGGCCTTGTGGCATTGATGGAATGGGCCTATAAGACTCCGTCTGGGTAAATGAGGGAACAACGGCCTTCCCTTTATCAAGAACTTGATGGACCGAGCCAGAGGACTGGCCCGCCTCTAGACTGGAGAATCGAAGGACCTTGGGCTAAATCGGGGTGAGATCAATAGGAATGGGTGGAACCCCGGGCCCATAAACCCTAGACTGAGAGATGGAGGTAGGGGACAGACCCTGTGTAATGGTGGGAGATGGGGCACCAGACCCCTGCAAGGTCTGATAAAGGGCCTAAAGTTGGGCCGGATCCAATTGGGCCATCATCTGCAAGATGTGACTAGTAGGATTATTAGAGGAGAGAGAGGGTTGCACACCCTCCATGGAGATAGAGGATGGAGGAGGGATGGACCCTTCTCCAAATGAAATTTGAATGACCCTGGACGGGTCCTCTAAGAGACTGTGGGAAAGAGATTCCTCATGGGAACGGGGAAGATCGTAGGAAGACATGTTGGACTCGAACAAGGGATTGGAATAAGACGTGAAAGAGGAATTGCCCCTAGGAGATGAATCTAAGGAACGAAAACAACTCCACATGCAATGTGGTACCTTAAAACAAAGCAACCAATCACAAACAACCACAAATAAGTAACTAGACAAGATGACTCCAAACTTATGCAAATAAGAGAGGGATAATAGGCACCCAAGGACAACCAAGTTAAAAATGATGCACAATTTTTACTTGTTTCTTCCTTTAGAACCTTAATGATTTCAATTAAAATGTTCTCTCCACTAATAGGTTCCTAATAGGAAGGATATTTGGGAACTTAGTTAACTCTAGGTGTAAATTCTCCCTCACTTATGCAACCTAGACACGGGTGGTGAAGGTACAACCGGTCCGGCGTCCGTGTGGGAATCCACGGCTCGCGGGGACTTATGGAGGTCCTTGATGTGATCACCTAGTCGACCCCAAGGAATATGGAGGTGAGAGGATCACACACCAAGGTGGGAATGCAACTAAGATATGAGAAATGAATGACCCTATGTGCACCGGAGTGCATGCAATTTCTAGCCCAATAACTAGCAAACAATATGCAAACAATGATGTATATGTATGTCACAACAAGAGGAGGAGACCAGATAGCACCCAAGAGTAATAACACAGTCAAAAATGGCAAAAATAACAACAACCTTGGTGTGCGTACCTGTAACTGGGGAAATGGTCATCCAGGATACCACTAAGAGATAAGACGGTCTATCGCTAGACCGCTTTTAAGCCAGAAATAGCCAGGGAGGAGACCGCCAGGGAACCAGAGAGCAGAAAACAACATGGAATAAACGAGAAAACTGAGGAAAACACAAGAACAACTAAAAAACAGCAGGTCAGATGGAAACTCAGCACGATTGGCACTAGATGTCCCACCGTGATCACCAAAACATTAGGGGTGTTGATAGTTTTTCTTATTAGATTGTGATGGTGAGAGTGTGTGGTGAGTGATGTGAATATGTGAAATATGTGTGAACAAGTGGTGCATGAGCTCAAGCAATCAACATGAAATTAAAGCATGTGGGCGTGTCATCTCAAATATCACAAGAATAAAAGAAAGGAGGAATAAAAACACACGCCGAGGCGTGGAGCAAGGGAATAAAAGGAAACACACATCGGGGGTGTGGAGCAACTAAAATAAAGAGAAGACAAGCAAGATGATGAACAATGCCCAAATAAGGAGTGATGTGATCGCCACCAAGGTACATAACATAGTAAAACCGCAATATGTACCTTGAAAAGAGCTGAGTGAAGTCACCCACCTGCGGGAGAGAGAAAAATAGGTGCTGCGATAGAAAACGGTCTTCCAGACGACCGCTAGACGATGGCAAATGGTCCTACGATAGACTGCCTGAGATCTGCAAATAGTCCTCCAAGAGATCGCAAGGGCACCCAGAACAACAACCTAGAACTTTGAATCTTCACCCCTCCTAGCCGGCCAGAAGAGCTGGGCCTCGTGCAATGAGTCCTATACACCTGCAAAACAACGTAGACACAAAGAAAAATGACCCAATAAGCCCTTGGACTAGTGTAGTATCTATAATGCAATTAAGCTATGATGCATAAAAGAAAGGGTGAATACCTGGGGGTTGGTGGTTTTTTAACCCCTGTGGGGCGTGGAAAAGATAGGAGGATGTTTTAAAAACGTAGTGTGAGTGCAGAGAACGTGGAAGAGGAAGAGGGAAGATGCTATGATGATGCAAAGAGAAAGGGAAAACTAAGAAAGAAAAAGACTCAAATTAGACCAATGGAACTTAATACTCCTTGGACCAGAAGTCTTATGGACGTAGAAACAACTTCTCCCTGGTTGATACTCACTCCAGAATGCAGCAGCACTTCGTGGCAAACTCCAGAAAATCTCCTCCTTAAGCCATGAAGTCAGGGGTTCTATTTATAGACCCTCAAACCCTAGGTCCGAGTTGGAGAGATAATGACACGAAAATAGGCCTGAAACTAGATAAATCTCGAAGATAATACTCCCAAGAGTCCATAGAAACAAACAGAAGCTTCTGAGATCCTCTATCTAGAGTGAACTCAAGAGATCAAGGACTCTAGCTCGACCACGGCGAAGTAGAGGAAGAACAGATAGAGCAGGACTCTCTGTCTCCCCAAACGGTCTTGTGATAGACCGCAAGGCTCAAGAAACGGTCAGACAATGGACCGCTAAGCTCAGTCGTCCAAAAAGATAAGACCAAAGAAACCCAACATGACTCTCTGCCTCCTAGCGGTCTAGCAAAAGACTGCCAACGCCCACCATACGGTCGTGTGATAGACCGCTAGGCTAAAGAACGTGGCAAAAGAGACAAAGGCTAATAAATCTCCAAGTTAATCCACAATAAAATCCTTATTAGCCCTTATCCAGGCCTAATAAGCTAAACATGACGAGAAACCAGAGGAGCTAGGCCCAACCAGGGAGAACAACCCATAAAATAAGCCTAAAACTGACCAAAAATGACCCAATAACCCGATGAATAACTAGGGATATCATAAAAATAGATAAGGAGATGACCCAACTCATTGATCATAAAACGGGTGTCAACAATATGGTGCATTGGTTCACAATGTACAATCCCCTCTCTCACTTCCAGGCCCTTATTGTCCTCCATCCTCTTCACCCTTCATCACAAACATAACATCACTCTAATTTCATGTGGGGGTATGAAATGCCGACTTACTGTCATCCAACCCATGCATTCATACAAACCTCATCCAAATATTAAGATAGCTTTCAAATCACCACCTTACAACCATCTCTTTCCTATAGATCCAAAGTGGTTACCATATATCTAGCATAGACCAATACTTTTGTACCTGTACCAAAACAACAAAATGCACAGATAGATGTATTGCAAGAACACAATCTAAATTTATATCAAGATCTCCATAGTAGTAGACAGTTATGTAGGCAGTCATTGTTTCACCATCTTGTTCTTGAAAATCTTCTTAGACTTTATCTCTCTTAGTAGTGGTGCCAGAAAACAACGAATCTCAAAGAGGATGAATGTGCAAGTTTAAAAATGCTAGAACAAATTTTCTAGGCATACAAACCATTCATACATAACCAGATATAAAGTGATCCACATAAGGGATATTATTAACATATCTTTTTTTGAAAAGTGGATGGTACCAAAAAGGGATATACAAGTGCATAGTTTCAACTCACTGCCTACCTAACCTCGGACAAAGATATCTTAAAGGTGGATGTTGCAGTTTCATGTGAATGTGCAGGTTTAGTAGCTAAAGTCAGGAAGTGATTAGAATAACTTTTCCCACTTTCATTGAAGGTGGATATTACAGTTTCATGTGACTGTGTGGGTTGTTGCAATTGCAATGTCATGTGTCATTAGTAAAGCTGAAATTTGATATCATAGATACCTGTAATTCGTTCATCACATTCTTTAATCAATTTGGTGAATCTTGAATCTCTTAGTGCCAAAGCCATGCCCGCCTCAAGAGCAGTTTTTGCAGTCTGATATTCCTCCATATTCATGCAAGCAGTTTTGTCAATAAAAATAGATAAACTTTACATTTTTCTTTTCCTTTCTTGTCCTCGAGGTTGGACTTTTTTTTGACAAAGCAAATATTCAATATTTTTGGAAGGTCATCAAAATACCACATTTCAGTAAGGATATGGAAAAGATGAAACATGAAACAAAGGGACATATAGATAATGTAATTGACATTAGCAAATAAACCTAAATAAGGGCACATCTATGCATTATGATAATAGGAGGGACATAAATTCATATACACTTACCACAAGAGAAACCCATATTAAAAGCCAGAGTTTGTGGGGATAAAATAAACCATGATCAGTATGCCTCTCGTTCTCCCACCAAAAGCAACCATGAAAAACCATCAGCAAGTGGCAGGACTGACAAGCCTAACTTAAACTTGAAGATCACCATGAGCACATATGTATATTTGTACTCAATATGTATATTTGAATTGCACCCAATCTAACATGTCATGGCTGCCAAAAGGATGGATAAGGGACAAGAACTTGCTGCATCTAGGGAAAACCTGACACCCATTGGAAGTGCAGACCAAAAGAAATTAAAGCAAAAAAAAAACACAAAGCCTAGCAAAATCCAAAAAAAATTAAAGCAAAAAATAGACGGACGAAGCTACACTTGGAAAATGAATAGGAACTGCAGCCAGATGGACTGATCTGAGAAGAACAAGATAGAGAAAGGACAAGAGTTCAAACCAAGTCATAATCAATCAGTAATAAAGAATTGCACAATCAATGAATAAACCTTACTAATTTGATTCTCAAGATAGTACTAAGGATCTATTGGAATGTTATTCTCTAGGACATAAATAGGATCTTCCGACCTTTCATAAGCCTGTAGCCATCAATAAATGTATTTTACGCTTCTCATGGTGGTCTGATGTGCCTAGTACTTAGAAGAAGAAAAAATATTGCTACACTACCTGGCACCATTTGCAGCCTTAAGAATGACATATGGAACACGGTCACCAACATTTGGGGCAGTAGCTTGATCCCGCTATTCAAAAAATCAAGAATCATGAGAGTGACATTCATTTTACAAAACATCATGGGTATATAAGGATATCCAAGATATTTAAATAGCATAAAACCTGTATGGTCCTAGCATAAGCTTTGATTCACATGTAAACCACTTGTTTTACCTTGTTTTTAAGCATGAAAATTCATGGTTGAATTTTTGATGTCAAAGGGTTGCATTGATATATCTATTGGTTTCCATAAAATTAGCCATTTTGTTGTGCAAGGCTTCTATGTTTTGAACTCACAATTCCACTCTTGATATCATGGCATTGAGGATGATTATGTTCTTGTTTCAACTACATGTTAAATTGTAAATTTTCACTTGAGGAATAGTAATTGAAAAGGAGAGAGTTATTTGAATTTCAAATCCATACTAACTTGGTATTTCTATGGCTTTGCAAGTTCAAATCATTAGAATTAATATTCAGGAATTAAGGGACTTTGGTCACATCAAACCCATTGGACATTAATGGCTTAAAGGGGCTTAAACTACACTTTTCAAAACTTCTAGTAGAGGGGTTGACCCCTAGGGTCGACCCTCCCTGGGCATTGGTCTGTCTGTAATGCAGACAGGCTGGCTAGTGAAGGGTGTCGACCCCAAGGGTCGACTCCTTTAGGACTGGCTTTTGTTTTCTTGCCTCTGTGCAGAACAAGGCAAAGGAGTCGACCTCAGGGGTTGACTCCTTTTGCCAGTGTTCTATCTGGGCTATTTTAGGTGTAGAAAATACAGGTGTCGACCCCAAGGGTCGACCCTTTCCGGACGGGACTTACAAAAGTGGTTAAAACCCATTGTTTTGCATTGGGCACATTACCATTCTACCCCTAAAAGGTTCCTAAACATATGAGGGCATTCTTAACATGCTTTAGAAGGGCTATATGGGTCTTAGGCAGCCAAAGAGTTGGCCGCCCAGCAACTTGAATGGCCTAATCAATGCCCGTTCATCCTTCTGGAGAACACGGACTCGAAAAAAAGCAAGCAAACATGAAGCAGCGCAAAGCCGACTGAGTGATCCCCCTCTCACACCGAGGGGAACTTTCTTAGCTCTAGGCACTCAGGAGACTCTCGTCTTCGATCAATTTTCGGCCACCATTCTTCCACCTCTCTCCTTCCATCCGTCCCTATTTCTCCTCCCCGTCTTCTCCCCCTATCCGTTTGTCACTCCTCTTCCTCCCTTTTTTTCTCCTCTCTGTCGTTGGCTGCCCCCCGAGCATTTTTGTCTCTGGGTCCGCCTTCTAGGAGCTTCCAGCTACATGCCCAGAACGTGGGCAACGAGGCCAGAAGTGGGGGTCGAATCGGGAGAGTGTTGGAAGTGTGGGACGTGGGCGTGGAGCGTGGGTGTCGACCAACGGTTATAGCTAGGCGGCCAGGTCACTGGCCGTTCACAAGTAGAAGGTAGCCAGGTTATTGGCTGCCCCACCAAACCTGGGCGGCCATCGACCTGGCCGCCCAGCCCATGGGATTTTCAACCCCCCTTTACTTTGATCAAGGCCCAATATGGTAAGGTGTGTTGGACTTTAAATACAAGACATCAATCGATCCAAGGAAAACGATAATGTTACCGATATGACGGTCTAACTGGAGGTCCACGGGATGTCCAAAATTAGGCATCTACATTGATCTTATGATTTATGCTCTGATTAGCCAATAACCGTAATTGATATGTCAAATGATTATGGAGCTAATTAAGATATGATTGTTCAAATAAAAGTTAATATGGAAATAGCATGAAATTAAGTACATGGACAATGCCATTTTAAGGAGTTATGGGATGACAAAACGCAGCTACCATTCGCTGCGATATTAGACCCATGTCCGAGGACAAACAAACTTCGGTTAAAACTTAGAACCCAGAATAAATGATGATATGGTGGATGGTGGGGTATTTACTCTCGATTCTACGCAATTGATCAAGTTTGACAGGCCCCCGACGTCTAGGCCATTTATCTAAATTTGCCTACGTATGGGTGCCTCGGTTGTGTTATTACTCTTTATATAGTGGCTAGATATATGTCTGATATGTTATACCAATCAGTCTAATATTGACCCATTCTGACATTAGTACGTGTAATTAACCTTAATAATGGTAGTTTTGTATTTTATATAAGTCTTTAATCCCATTCTGACAGTTAATTATCATATATTTTATTTATTTCTTCAATTTATCATCAATATATCTAGAGAGGGGGATTTCTGTAGCCCATCTAAGAGCGGCCGAAATAGGTCCACCAGGACCAAACGAGGCCCAACTCATCTAAGTGATAGCCCTGTAGGGCCCACTTAGCATCAAAGCCCAATAAAATCACTCAGGATCAAGCCCTTCCTCGGCGGCCATTAGGCTCGGAAGGCCGAGCGTCGATCCGATCGGAGGAAGACCCAAGCCCAACCTATCCCCCTCGCCGGGATAAAGGCTAGAGCTCCGCGCCCACTCCGTCCGAGCCTCATCCGAGCTATGTCTATCGCCCGGATAGGGTTGGCACTCTTCATGCTTGGGTAGAGTGATGATTACTTATCCACACTACCGTTGAGAGCCCTTTATGAGTAGGAGTTCACAAAAATAAGGGACCCACAACTCCTCAAGGCTATAAAGATCTCATGATGGGGACATAAAGAGCCCACGATGAGGACGTAACTCCCGCCTGAGACTCCTCAGCTTACGGGACTCATGAGTCTAGCGCACTATTTAAACCGGGGACTCCCTCCAGCAAACGATAAGGCCTACATACGCCTAAAACTCCCTGAGCAGAAACCACTTCACCCCCTTGGTGGAGAGGGATCTTGTGCATCTCCCCACTCCTCTTTTCATAGCTTCCACCACTGCTCTACTGACTTAGGCATCGGAGGGTTTACCCCAGGGAACCACCCCTGGGCCCCCTGATCCATTTCCCTTCCTTGTAGTTCACTGATCGGTGATCATCTCCCCAGCTCAGGACCAGAGCGAGATCGCCCCTCTTCAATATCGTATATCTCTCTAATTTATTATCTAATCCTTCAATATATCATCCATTTCTCCCAGATGAGACTATACTTTGTCTAACTTGAAGTCCCGCGATCAATGACACCCAAGAGGGGGGTGAATTGGGTGTTTACAAATTTTAAAGAAACTTTTGACTTTTTACAAAATATGTGATAAACATTAATTAGAAATTTGAAAACTGTTTAACTAATTCTCTCAATCTCTCCGTTCCCACACGACCATATAATGAAAATAATCAACCCACACAAATAACACACAATGCACAGCGATTTTTAAGGTGGTTCGGATGCAACGACGGCAATCCTACGTCCACCCCTCACCAAACCCGGTGAGGCTTCACTCGGGAATAAATCCCCAAACGGAGACAATGCTCCAACCACACACGCAGGACGACACCTGCCCACAAACACGGGGACGCACCCCAACACACACACACACACACACACACACACACACACACACACACACACACACACACACACACACACACACACACACGGAGACGAGGTCTCCAACACGATCCAACAAGCGAATAACCAAATCACACACACGCTGCGACAAGTGCAGCACTCCACACACACAAACACTAAGATCTAGATAAAACCACACACACATGTAGATCTAAGAAGACCTACACACACACACGAATCAAATACAACACATACACACACGACCACGGATCCAACAACGATCCACACACACACAAGTTTTCGCACTTTATGAGGAACACAAATATAACACCCAAAACACAAAGGCAATGAGGCACAGTTTAGAAAACTCATGATTTGGCTTCCCTTTGAACGTATGCTGCTGATCTTTGAACATGGCTTCAATCTTCACTTGAGCAGAGCTTGAAAGACTTCATATAGATCTTGAGAAACAATATTCTTTCACCTTTTAGCAGCCTTTTCTCGAATCGGTGCTTGCTTACTTCTTCTTCTTTCTTGGAGGTTGCTAACTTCAGCTTTGGCTTGAAACACCTTGGAGATGGATGAAGAACTTACAAAATGGAGTATGTTTGCAAGAGTTCCCGCAGCCTTCTTCTTGCCTTGATAGCCTCCTTCTTGATCTCTCTTTGTTGGTTGCTTGCTTCTTCACTTGAATGGGGGTATATTGGCTTCAGATTTACCTTTAATGTGTTGAGGAAGGATGAAGAACTTCAGCTCGAAGCACTGTTCACGGAGGTGCTACAGTACCCGTGAATCTCCTCTTCTAGCTTCCCTTGATCTCTCTTGATCCCCTTGAAGCATTAGGGTTTCTAACCCTCTTTTATGTGTTTTATAGAATTTGAATGGTCTATAGAAACCCCCCAGACCAGATCCATATTTTGTGGGTGATTGGGTGACTTTAGGATTAAAGAAATCCATGGAGAATGGCTCTTCTCGAAGTGGAAAACAAAGTCAACATATGTTGGCTCGGGGCTGACGGTCGACCTGTGGAAGACGGCGGTCGACCGCTACTGAGAAACCTGTAGAAATTTGATCCCTGGAATTTTAGGTCGACCTGGGGCGGTCGACCGCTGCTATCGGTCGACCTGGGGCGGTCGACTGCTAGTTCTACAGTATGAGACTTTTTGCGTTTGGCGATTCTGGTTGACCGGAATGACCTAGTCCTGCAAAGTTGAAGTGTTAGCCCAATGAAATACATCCAAATAACAATGACTTTAAGTAGATGTTTATTTCATACATTTGGGGGTTAGATTTCACTTGGTTTATGCATTAGAAACATCAAGACCATCTGAGCATGTTATCATGATTAGAATGAGAAACTAATGCATTTGAAGAGTGAGCTTGTAAGTTATCAATCCAAGTTATCATTGTGAACCTCAAATATCATGAATGAAGTTTAGAAATGAGAGGTATATAGAATACCCATGGTGAGGTTGATGACTATGACAAGGTAAGAATCTTACCAATGGTTCTTGACAATAAATGACATATACCACCTGTGTTGACCTGTAGAAAAGTAAGGTACTTATCCATACGTACGATTTACCAGGCGACTGCCATGAATTTGATCCTGCAAGCAAGATAGTCAGGGTTAATACCATGCTCGTTCACATTGAAGAGGTTATGAAATATATTGCCTCTTGTAAAACCAACATATGCAAACCAAGCATCAAGGCCATGTAATCGTTGCCATTTCCCATCTCAAACATACATAGATAACAAGAGCATGAGCAATCAATCATAAGTTTAGTTATCATCACTTAATCACATATTAAATTTAGTTATCATCAAAATCATAACTTAACTATTACAACAATCATCAAAACTATAACTCAACAATCTCCCCCTTTTTGATGATGACAAACTTATTGATGATAACAAACGTAATGATGATGACAAACTTAATGATTACTTATTAATGATGATACAACAGAGTGGATACAACAGAATGGCACATATATTAAACTTATTGATGATGACAAACGTAATGATGATGACAAACTTAATGATTACTTATTAATGATGATACAACAGAGTGGATACAACAGAATGGCACATATATTCGTCTCTCCCTATCGCACACAATCATCAATTATTCTCCCCCTTTGACATAATCAAAAGGCGGGACAATGCAAATCTTTCTCCCCTTGTGACACGATCAACAATATCAACAACGCTGGAAGAAGCCAAGCGAGAAAGAACAAGCTTATCTCCCTTTGAAACAGCAATAGCCCATCTTATCAAATCAGAAGAAGCAAGGGCAAATCATGGACGAACAAATGAATATGATGCCAATTAGAGGAAATCAATTGGTGATTATTCTCACAAATCAATATGATACCATCCAAAGTAAATATGGTCAAGCATGTATTGATACCAATTGAAGGTGGTGATTGGTAGGTTAGATATGAACCAATGGAGAACGATGTTCACAAGATGAGATGTTCAGCAGAATATCATGCAAAATCTAGATCCCATGTCAGATTTTCTCAACATGCAAGAGCGGGAGGACATAACAAGAGAGTTTATTTTGATTTTCAAGTTTTCTGATTTTTATATTTTTCGTAAATGCATAAAAACTCAATGCAAACATGTGACACTATGAATGCATACAATGCAACTGAACAGACATGATGACAATATGAATGCAATCATATGAAACTCAATGCAAGCATACAATGGAATCAAAAATAACTAGGCCAATTTTTGAACTCAGAAACCATTTTTAGAATGAGATGGATTTTCATATTTTGACATTTTCTGTGATAATACATGAAGCTATATACATGCAAATGATGCCATATAAGATGTACAACCAAAAAAATACATATATATATATATATACATGCAACACAGCTCCCCCATACTTGTTTAAGAGAGGATAGGTATAAGAAGGGTGCATGAGGGTCATGACAATCGGAATGCATATATGTAGCACATGGGAGATTGTGCAATCATGTAGGAGATTCATGTAATTGATAAAGCAGTCAATCAACTTTCTGAATACATATTAAATCAAATTTTCAGGTGTGTACGTGAGTAGCATGAAAAATGATAGTTGTAATATGGATATTCAGATTTTCAGATTAACACAAGGAGACATTTTACAGACTACACTTCAATTTTAAGAACAACGTATTGGAGGCTACGCTCTACCACAATGAGTTTTCACCAATATTTTTCAACTCAACCAATAACACATGGTTAGTCAGAATTTTTCAAGAGTGATCAGGTTCAAATAATTCATTTTTACGCTAGTAGACGCATGGAGCTCATGCCAGAATCCCCGGTTACTCAGAATACTAAACCATTTCACCTCATTTTGAACAGAGATACTAGTCAACACTTTTTAGATATGAACCACATCACGTCTCATGTGACATGTGCCCAGTTTACTCAGTGAGACCGAGCATTGCTCTATCTTTCATTTTCATTTCAGATTTTTCAACAAGGATAGGTAGGCAGCTTTTTCCTCAACTGTCTCTACAACATGCATGCAGCAAGTTTAACATCTCGAGAGTGTTGAAAAGAAATTCATATATCCTTATCTTTAACATTCATTTTCACATTTTGTGCATGAAGTGTGCGAATTTGATTCAACATGTACACCGAAAATATCATGAATACACAACAGTGCAACTCCCCCTAAATAGATGCACTTATGAAATATAAACTCTCCCAGAGTGTATGACATGAAACACTCCAATAATGACTCAAATGCAGCATTATTTATCAAGAAGACATAAGGCCATATAAATATCAAGGGATGGGGTTGAATAGCATATAATAGCACACAAGTACACATTGGGAGTTTATGAAAATGCACTATGACATGCGTGCGAGCAATGTGATGTCAATTGAATGGACAATTTGATACCCATTGAATGGATGCCGACTAAATGAACTAAGTGTGATTAATGCATGAGTTCTAATGCAATGCAAAATTTAACATGGGTGCAAAGTGTGAGTTTTTAGTTTTTTTATTTGAGTGAACTAAATGCACCTAATGCATTAGATTCTGATACATGCAACCTATAACTGTATGAGAATGGAAGACAAGATGCAAAAACAAGATGAAAGCTTTGATTTTCAGGTCAGTTTGACAAATTCTCATTGAAATCATCCACATTCTATTCATGAATCAACAAACATTTCATGACGTGGCCTTTATGAATAAGGGTGCTTAGATGATCAAAATTAAGCAATGCAACCCAATTCCAGAATTGTTCAACAGTAGATTTTCAAAGGTCATTCACAAGTGTTGAAATGAGAATTCATCCAAAAGCCAAATATTTGAATCATTTGATCAGAAACATATTTTCAATTTAAAGAACTCAGCTCAAGGATTCATTCATAACTCCACCAATCATAATTTTCAGGATCTGGTACAAGGCGGAGATTTTAGTCCGAAGACCCAACTCAACGCATAAGGAATGATTCCAAGTGGATATAATCCACTCTTCCATAGACACAATTTGATATACCAGATATGTAATTTAATTCAAGTGTGATCATGCAATTCAAATTGAGAATATTCAATATGCAACCACTTCATACACATCTTTCAAGATTTTCAATTTGATTCAATCAATTAGGCACATTCATTACAACATGCTAGTAAATGACAATTCAAGTTTTTAGAATCAATACCTGTCACTTGAGAGTGTCACCAAGTGACAAAGAGGCCATTGCATGAATTTACAAGGTTGAATTACCTTAGTTCAGACGACAGGATTGGAAGCCTTCATGCACTAAGATCATGTGGATACATAAAATTGCACGTCCATATGTCCCGCTAAGCTCCGCATTAATGTCAAAGTCAAAGGAAGAAGACCCAGAGAGACTGGCCATCCAGGGCTCCGGGAAGATACTACTGCCCGGCTAATCCCCGCATTTGTATGGACGCACTAAAAGATCGAGAAGTCATAGGATGTCCTCCTGAATTAACACACAGCTAGAGACCCTCCCTCGGGCCCCTAATGGTGAAGAAATATCCCAAAGAATGCACGGCTTCAAGCTACTTAAGCAAGAGCAAAGGCCCTCCAGCGGCACGGCCATGAGCCCCCAGCGGCTCGGCCCTTCAGCGGCACGCTTCGTGCAGGGTTTCACCAAGTCTGTACAGGCTCATGCATGCTCACAATGTGAAGTCTGTACAGAGTCCATGACCACGAAGTCTATACGCCCATGTTTGAAGTCTGTACAGAGTTCAGGCAAACGCGAAGTCCATACGCTAATGTGGCAAGTCCGCACATTCACCAGTTCAACTTCCAAGTCCATACATTGGTGAAGTCTGTACATCCGCCGGTTGAGCTTCCAAGTCTATACATCGGCCCCTGCAAGTCTATACATTGCAGCATAATTGAAGTATGTACAGCCTTTGCTTTGCCAAAGTCTATACATTGATGAAGTTTGTACACCGCTTTTGACACAAGCCCCTACAAGTCTATACATTGCAGCACAATTGAAGTCTGTACAACCTTTGCTTTGCCAAAGTCTATACGTTGATGAAGTCTGTACACCGCTTTTGACGCAAGCCCCTGCAAGTCTATACATTGCAGCACAATTGAAGTCTGTACAGCCTTTGCTTTGCCAAAGTCTGTACGTTGATGAAGTCTGTACACCGCTTTTGACGCAAGCCCCTGCAAGTCTATACATTGCAGCTTAGCTGAAGTCTGTACAGCCTTTGCTCTGCCAAAGTATGGACATTGTGAACTCTCAAGTCTGTACATCGTCCAGTTGCCTTGCCAAAGTCTATACACTCATGAGGCAAGTCTGTACAGAGTTCAGACACAAAGTCTATACACTCGTTACCAAGTTTGATCGCCAGCGGCACAGTCTTGGCTCCTTCAGCAGCAAGGCCTTTGGCCCTTCAGCAGCACGGTCTGGGGAGCCTCCCCCCCCCCCAAACGGCGCACTGCAGCAAGCTACCGGCGGCACAGCGGTGAAGTCTGTACAGAGTTCGTACAAACACGAAGTCTATACACTCACATGGCAAGTCTGTACATCATCTGTGCCTTGCCAAAGTCTGTACGCTCACTTACCAAGCCTGTCTCCCAGCGGCACGGCCTCAAGCTTCCCAGCGGCACGGGCCTCCTTGCCCTCAACGCCCTGCGCCCTTTCTCCAGCGGTACAACGCTGAAAGCCTCCCGACGGCACGCACCGGTAGAAGATACAACGGTCAATAGGCGGACCCATTGGCGCTCAGTCCAGCCACTTCGAAGCCAGCTAGCGCCTGTCTCTGTGTCACCTTATGGCTGGAGGAAGAGAGATCTTCGCCTGACAAGGAAGATACCGAAGTCAACCTCGGATGGCAGTGCCATCATGAGACGACCTCGTCAACCGCCCGCATATAAAAGGCCCCCCCACAGACAGAAAAAGAAAGGGGATGGATTTCGGCTAGAGGAAAAAAAAATACAGAAAGAGAAGAGAGCATCTTCGTGCGAAGAGGCCCGTTCGAGGCAAGGAAGAAGAGAAGAAGAAGGTAGAGGAAATGTAGGAAGAAGAGAGGAGTGTTGCATGTAGCAGAGGGGGAGGAATAGAGGATAGGGGATGGTTACCCTTCCTCGTTCCAGCCCTCTCTCCAACTCTTTTTTTTTCTTCTTCTTCTATTCTTTGTTTTCTTCCCTCCGTTTGTTCCGGGATGCATTGTATGATGTGTGGTCTTCGGGCCACGATTCCTTTTTTCTTAACATCCTGAATCTTCCATGAATGAAATGGTGTTTGGTTCTACTTCTTACTGCATTTGTTATCTTCTTCTCACCGGTCTCTTGTGGTTTTGCTTTCTCTTCCCTCAACCTCCCAACTCCCTGTTCTACTTGATTTCCCGTAGCGCAGGTTTATGCAGTCAATAGAGTATGCCAGCTTCGTCCCTCTTCAATGGCTCTCCGTTGCACAACAACCCTTGATATCCCCTTCTATCTCGGGTCTGTGGGAGCCCATTCTCTTTGATACATTGGAGTCACGTGATGCCCAGAGCATCCTCCTTTGCCCTCCCTCGGGACCAGTGGCATGCCCACACACACTTAAGCTCTCAGTCACTCTACCACTCAGGCCCCCCCCAGCGGTACGCCTCCCTCATTTGGCTGTTCGGCGGTACTGCCTTCCTTGAGTCTGCCTGGCGGCACACTCTACTTAGGGCCATTCAGCGGTGCACCCTTTCTCTTCTTGTCAGCGGCACACTTCCCTTCCTTGGCCGCCCAGTGGCACACCCTTAAACTATCAGCCCAGTACTCTTTGGCCACCACCTCCCCGGTATACTCATAGCTTGCATCAGTCTACTGGTTCCTTGTTCGTTGTTTTCTCCGAGTTTTCCGAGGTTTCCCTAAAGGCGGCTGCTCAGGCACCCTCCTCAGATGTTGGTTCATGCCACCCCTGTGGGCATGTTCCTTGTTATTCCTTTAACTCCCGGGTCAGGGGGAGGTGTTGCCAAATTTTTGCCAGGAATAACAATCAATCTAAAAAAGATGAAAAGAAGAGGCAGACATATGGACTGAGCAACAGTGAAAACATTCTAATCAACTAAAAGAACTATGCAAGATTCAAGGAGCTGAACTGAACGAGACTTTAAGCACTGCATTGCTAAAATATCACTTGGGACTCAACCTCATGATAGGAAAAATGAGAGCTTAACCATCTAAGATGCTTCACCCTGAGCTGAACAAGAAGCCCTCCCTTGAGTCCTGGCCACCCCTTTAGCGGCACACTCTGCCTGATTTCGTCTGCCACTTTTCCTAGCGGTACAGTCCCTTTTACCTTCAGCAGCACATCTTCTATCCTCCAGCGGTACGCTCCTCTTTGGCCCTCTAGTGGCGTACTCCCCCAGTTCCTTTCCTAGCGGTACGCCCCCCTCTTGCCCTCTGAGCGGTACGCATCCTCCCAGTGGCATTGCATTATTTGAGCTAAAGTCTGTACAGCCTATGCATGAAGTCTGCACACTGTCTGGTCGCATACACTTATAAGTCTATACATTGGCAGTTCTACCTACGTTGCACTCATAAGTCTGTACATTATGAACTCTCAAGTCTGTACAGACCTTGCTTTACTCAAGTCTGTACATCGTCTAGCTGCCTTGGCTAAGTCTACACGTTGATTATCTGCTCACGCATCATTCCTTTGGCAAGTTCATACATTGTGAAAGTCTATACATTCCTCACTGGCTTGCTTCATGCACCAAGTCTGCACATTCCTTTCTAAAATCTGTACGTTGCATCGCATGAAGTCTACACATTCCACGCTAGCGAAGTCTGCCTAAGTCTATACATTGCTCCTTCATGCATTGCATTAAGTCTGCACATCGTGTGCATCATGCTGCCAAGTCCACGCGGTCATTGTACCGCTGGCAGAGTCTATACATTGTCTGTTGCACAGCAGCAAGTCTGTACAATCCTTGTGGCTTGTTCACGCACTCCACCCTTCACCCTTCAGTGGTACGCCCATCTTCAGTCTAGCGGTACGCTCCACATTCTTCCAGCGGTGCACTCTCAACCCCTTCAGCGGTCCACTCCACCCTTCACCCTTCAGCAGTACGCCCATCTTCAGTCTAGCGGTACGCCCCCACTCTTCCCAGCAGTACACCCTAGCCTCCATCATCTCCCCTATGAATACACACATGCATGCAATAAAAAGGGAGGGGGGGCTACATGATGAAAGGAATGATGAATAGTTATAACAATAGTGAGATAAAAGGGGTGGCCTCAACCAAGACGACAACAAGGGAAAATAATAGCAAAGAAAGGGTAATGTCAATAACAAACGAGAATAACAAGTGTCGACGACCATCGTGAATACAACAATATGGCAGCAGTCTCTCCTTCCTGGATTCCGAACCCGGGGATATTATTGATGCCCTCGGGAGTTCTCTCTCTTGTCATGGTGACCGCCCGGGGATAGTAAGCTGGAAGTCGCTCTCGAGAGTTCTCTCTCTTGTCATGGTGACCGCCCGGCCTTACTTCGGGCCGATAATTCATCAGGGTCCCCTCCCTTGTCGGGATTTGATTTGCCTCCCTGCATTTAAAATTGTCGTCCCTCGACAAACATTTGTACGGATTCGTCTTCCGGGTTATCGTCTCATTTTCCGTGTGAACTTGTGTCTAAACATGAAAAGGTCCATCAGTGACCGACATGACCCGAGTATTCAGGCCCCCACCTCGGGCTCACCGCATAGCCCGACGGGTGGTTTCCTTCCCGCGTTAATCAGTATTTCTTTTGACCGTGGAGCCCTTATTTCTGGCAATTAATCAAGGGTATTCCCCTCTCCGAGGGGATGTAAATGACGGTGTGGCCTTTATGGCACAACGGGTCTCATTCCCGACCCGAACCACACAATCGCCTGACTGAGTCAGATCGAGCGCACCATGGGCTCTCCGGAGCCTGAACAGATCGTCACTTTGTGACTGGCACGCCCACGCACTTAATAAACCAATAAATAAATAAAATCACATCTCTTAATAAAAAGTGCATCCACAAGTCTGGCACGACCGGTGGGACTGGATCACCCTTTATCTTTTTACCGGAACCAAGGGCTCCACGGCCCCTTTCTTGTAATGCTGATTCCCTAATTTGCAAATGCAGGTTGCGTTACGGACATCCAGATGGCTCTCACTTTCGGCCACCAACCCGTCGAGAGTCACGTGCGGAACGGCTACATGGCCGTCCCTCTCACCTTCGGGAGCTTCCCTCCCTCAGTTGGCTTCCCCAACTTTTTGGGAGTGGCCTTCACTCACCTGTTGGACGTGGAAGCGTCTGACGAAATCAAGAACGACGCCTCCATCCAGGGGGCCACCGAAGTTGCTGCCAGTCGACCAATGGACGAATCCCCCAAGGCTGCCCCTATGAAGATATTGGGCTGCAAAGTGCACCATGTGCATGAAGCCACCGGCCCATCTCGCCCAGGCTCGGCTTCCCATCAGAGAAGGCTCCGGAGGTGTCATGCAACCACATCATCCCGAGGTCGGGTCTCTGGCACCGGCAAGTCTGCTGTTGTCGGAACGCTCCGGGTGCATCTTTCTGGGCGGCGCTTTGAAGCAATCCCGGATCGCATCGTTCCTGCCGTTCCAGTGTGTAACGCCTTCCAGCCACTGGGGAAGATGAAGGGCAGGATGACGCTCGCAGATCCAGCCACAGTCCCACAGCACCGACCGGCCCCTAGGCCGACTAAGGGCAAGCAGGCGTGGATTCCCAAGGCGGCCCGGGCCATTTCACCGGCACAGGCGGGACCCAGCACCTTTCGCCCGGCAAGGACTCAACAAGCAGACCGGGTCAAGGCATCGACCCCCGTCTATCAGCCGGCATCGGCCACACTGACCCCACCAGAGAATACCCGCCGTCGACACCACCGACGTCACTACCAGGCTGCCCATGAGGAGCCTGCAGCCTACATGCCTGTTACTGTCAACAGGGCCACACCACCGGCTTCTCCTCCAGATCAAGACTGGGAAGGGGTGGAGTAGGCCATGAGAAACTATCTGCGGGGCCCGGGGAGCACTCCCCTGGGTCGTCATAGATTGCTTGGGGCAGTAGCCTCGGCATTTGAAGAAGAAGAAGCTTGATCCGTGCCTAGTGCCGAGTCGAGGAACTGCTCCGAGGAGCGCTATCAGTCCCCGCCGAGGGAAGAGGCAAGGCCGCAGGGGTCGATCTTTGACAGATTGGTCTTCCCAGGAAGGCCGTCAAGGAGAGCAACAAGAAAAGGCAGGGACATAAGGGTCTACACTTGCAATATGGTAGGAGTGTCCGACCGGTACGGGGCCTTACCGACCAAGCCTGAAGAAATGGCCAGACTTGCGGCAAGGCCAAGACCTCTCACCAGAAGAAGGAAGGCAGCAACCGAAAAGACACAAGCTCACATTGAAGGAACTGTCTACGGGGAATCGTCGATGGCCCTGGCCACCAACGTCATTACTGAAGGTACCACGGGAGGACCATCCACTTCCACCGAGGAGGCGCCAGCCGAAGAAAGAGGGGGCACCCCCAGCCTCTCAATGAGTGACCCCACTGTATTACTCATGATGCAGCAATATCAAAGAGAGATCGAGTTGCTAAAAAAGCAGTTGACCGACAGAGCGGCTCAACCCTCAACGTCCGGGCAAACCGAAGCACTACCAGAGACCCCTGTGGGTAACGGTCAGGCCTCGGAAGCTTCTCCACAGGCGACGGTGTCTCCGCCGATCTCCGGCTACACCAGGGGCATACCCCTGCACCAGCCACATCATATAACTCCGGCCCCGCCGCCAAACCTACCGTTCCAGGGATCCACCATTGCACCTCAGGCGACAGTATTAACGACGCCACTGGTGCAACTGGCTCATTTCTACCCGAACCCGGTGGACCCGGTGACGGTGAACAGACTCATGTTGGAACAGATGATAGACATGAAGCTGGCAGAGAGGGGCGATAGTGATTGCACGCCCTTTGATGTGTATCGGGTACCTTATCCGGCACACTATGCTGCAAGGAGGCTCCCGGTCGGCATCACCAAACCACCGAAATTTGAAAAGTTTAATGGGCAAGGGTCTCCCAGGGAGCACATCACCTACTATGTGAATATTATGGGGGATTTAGCTGCAGATGAAGCCTATCTCCTCAAATTCTTTGGCTCAACACTTACCGGGCTTGCTTTCGAATTACTCGGGCCTACCCGTCGGGTCCATTGTAGACTGGCCCGACATGCAGAAGAAATTTAAAGAAATGTTCTACATAGCTGAACGGGAGGTCACCGTGGCAGAACTCTACGCCACAAAGCAAAGAAGTGATGAGTCGACACTCGACTACATAAAGAGGTGGAGGAACCTCAGCATGAGATGCAGGCGTCCCCCGCATTAGGAAGACGCGGTGCAAATTTGTAAACAGAACCTGAAGAAAGAAATCCTTGAGAGAATGATCGGTGCGGAAATAAAGTCATTTGACCGCTTAAACAATATAGTGGCGGAGATCGGGGCATTCCTTGCTCGATACTCTTCCACTCCAACGGCATCAAGTCAAAGGGCCAGACAAGCCGAGAAGAAGTCGATGCCGCCAGAAGTCCACACATTGGACTTCCAAGCTTTTGAGAAACAGACGAAGAAGGCCAAGGAGACGGCCAACCCACCTCCAGCCAGGGCTACTGAACGACGGGAAGGTCCTTCCCTGCGGGAGAAAATGAGGAATAAGTTGTATTCTTTTCCTCGAGATAAGTCCCGGATCTTGTTTGAATGGGCCACCAGATACAATAAAATTACATTGCCAGAACCAAAGAGGCCTGGCGACATAAAAAGAAAGGATGATCCTCGTTTCTGCCTGTACCACCAGATGCTGGGGCATACTATCGAGGAGTGTTACATCTTCAAGGATGTCATTGAATCCTTGGTGAAGAATGGAGAACTGGACATGGGGGAGCACAAGGTGGATCCTCCGCAGCCGCATGAGATGTCAAACCTCGGCACTTCTGTTAACATGATCTCTCTTTACCAGCAGCTACCTGAGGAATGGGCAGAGGCCAGTACAGCTGCAACCTATAAAGCCTTTGTCATGGCGCCAGCTCAAGACCAAGGAGGTTGGCAGGCTGCGCTGACGAGGAATAGAAGAAGAAGGTAGGCCCCCCGGCCCACGCCGGAGGTTCAAATAAGGGGTGTCACACCTCGACCAGTCCCACCACCAGTTACGCCTGTATGGCATGATACAGCCCCCCGGCTAGTCATGAGGCGCTTCACCAACAACAAGAAGAAAAATACCCCGATGCGGGTGCACAAAGAGACCAGTCCCGCAGTGGAAAGACTCCAGGCCATTATCGATGGGCTTGAAGAGTATGAGCAGCCCGAAATCCGGCCCGTCGAGCTGAAGGAATATGTCCCCTGGAGGGAGTTCGAGTCACTCGAACTGGCTCCAGAAGCAGAAGCCGAGGCGAAGGAAGAGCCCCTCTTGTGGGGTGAGCCTCCCCAAGGCCAGTTGCCAGCCACTGAAGAAGAGAGGAAAAAGAAGAAGAAGAGGCCCAGAAACAAGAAGAAGAGCGGGGTTGTTCTCTCCTGCAACACCATGTCGGCATTGTTTGACACTGCCCTCTCTCAAGGGGAGGAAGAGCAAGAGACACCCATTGAGCCATCAGAAGTGAACCAGGCTGAAGCATCCACCTCCCAGCATGCCACCAGGTCAAGAAGGAAGTGGGGACGCCCTCCTCAAGCCAACCATAACATCCTGCTCAGGGGAGAACAGCCATATCACATCCCTGAACCTAGGATCCAAGGCATGGAGATTCCCCCTCCCTCGGGTCTCTACCCCGGAGAGCCGATCGGCCAGAATACCCCTTCATTTATTGAGTTTCTAACGACTCAAGGGGAAAGGCAGTCATGCCCCCGAGAGTCTCGACAGGTTAAAGAAGCAAGTAGCCTCTCGGCCCCACCCCTATCAAGTCCTCCTATGTCAAGGGAAAAGACTAGCAACATCCCAAACCTTACCGAGTTCATGCAAGAGAAGGCAGAAACCCAACAAGCCCCGCAAGCCCAAGTAATACCTGATCCGGCAGAGGAGATGCCTCCTGAGCCGGTTCCCCAGGCCCAGACTGGGGGCAGGCGTAGCATAGCTGAAGAGATGAAGTTGCTCGAGGTTCGAGCCGGCAACAGAATAGTCAAGCACTTGAAGAAGATCCCAGCCAGGTTTACCGTCTGGGAGATTCTGTCTCTGGATGAAGAGACACGGCGGGCCGTCATCGCAGCACTCCAGACGCCAGCTTATGTGGAGGCTTGTCTTGCAGAAATGTCACCCGAGGTAGCGGTGGCTTTCACGGAAGAATATATGCTCCTGCCTACCTGCAGTCACAACAGGCCACTCTACATGAAAGGGCAGCTGAATGGGCACCCCATCAATAGGGCAGTGATTGACCCTGGGGCGGTAGTGAACATACTCCCCTACCCAGTGTACCAAAAGCATTACTTCGATGTGCACTTGATCGAGGTCAAGAATGTCAAGATCGTCGGCTTCAACCAGAATTGTGAGGTCCCCATGGGGATTGCAGAGTTTAGCCTCTCTCTCGGCGATTTCGTGACTAAGGTCCAATTTCATGTGATTAATTCTGGTACCTCCTACAAAGCATTACTCGGCCGGCCTTGGCTGCACCAGAACAGGGTCATGCCGTCTACTTTGCATCAATGCATCAAGTACCCTGGCAACGGGAAGGAGGAGAGAATCTTTGCCGACATCCACCCTTTTGAGGTGTTCGAGTGCCATCTCTCAGACGCCAACCTGTATCTAGAAAAGCCTAAGCAAGCTCCCCAAGTCACCTTAGACAAGGGAAAGATGAAGGCAGAGCCAGACAGCTGGTTCCCTCCACCGCCGCCAGGATATGTGGCCCCCCGTCAAGTAGCATCTGTTTCTGGGGCAGAAGGAGTATTCAAAGCGACTCCCCTTTCCATCTACCCAACACCGGGGTTGCCGCACCTCGAAGACTTGCTGGAGGACATCAGAGTCCCGTTCGGGATCATCAAGCCTCTCGCAGAAGCTGACTGCCAAGCGGCTGAACCATTGAGGACCTTTGAGGTGCCTAACCCCAGAGGACGGTCCACTATTTTCTATGTGGCTAATGAACACCCGATCAGAGGGGACGATGATTGTAAACTCCCCGACGAACTGCATGACCCACTCATCCCGATCACGGGACTGCCCGACATGACTGGTCGTGTAGCCAAAATGATCAGGAAACAAGGGGTCCCCTTTCACCAGCTCTCCAGTCGGAAGGACATGTTCGAGAAGATGTGGAACCCACCAAACCTGGATCGGAGGTTGTTGCAAATCACCCGGCACCCAGGATTAGGTTTCTCATTAGAGGATTCCTACGAAGCCGACGTTATATCGGTCTCGGCTCCGAGCGGCAGTAGCCTCACAGAGGCCCGAGGCCCACAGGAAGTGCAAGGTCGGCAGTACCTTAAGCCTTCAGTCGGTGAAGATCAGGATGAGGAGGTATTCTTATGGAAGCCGCCTCCCTGTAAGAACAAGGCAAAGGCCCCGTCCTCCTCTGAGGGAGCGGCCCCGAACGGCTCCAGCGACGGGCCGTCATTATCTTCGTCGGACACTGATGTAAAAGGAAGAGAGGCAAGTCGAACTCCGGGCCTCCCTTGGTGCGACTCCGCCCTGTTTGCCATGTGCTATCAATAGCAGCGAGAAATCGAGATGCTGAAGGCTCGGTTGGCCGAAGTAACCGCACTCATATCTGACTTGATTGGAGGCATCTTCCGCCAGCAGAATATCGGCATGCACCTACCCCGGGGGGCCACCCCGAACATCCCTACGCACTGGAGAAAGCAGGCCAGAGGCGCAACTGTTTCCCCAGTCAGACGGCCGGTCGACCAGAATCCCACATTACAAGAGAGAATGAGGAGGTCCTACTCCTTTCCGAGGAATAAAACCCGGGGGATCTTCGAATGGGCTTGCTACTATGGCAAGGCTACCCTCCCAAGGCCCAAGAGGCTGCAAGATGCTCGCAGAAGTGGTGACCCTTTGTTCTGTCCGTACCACCAAATACTGGGTCACTCCATAGAAGACTGCTACGTCTTCAAGGACATTGCTTAGGACTTAATTGAGAAAGATGAGCTCCATATGGAAGATTACGTGGTAGCCTCACCACGCCCTCATGCGACAGGCAACCCCGAAAGAAATGTCTACATGGTGTCAGTCCAGCACCAGATCTTTGAAGAGGTGCTAGAGAATGGGCAACCCCGGTCACCGGCAGAGAGCCGGCCCCCGGTGTGGCAATCAATTACTTCGGTCCCGGCTGGAGCCGTCTATGATGACTACCAAGAAGACCCCGGAGAGGTTCTTTGTCTCCCCGCACAGGAGAACCCCCCGGAGCCGCAGCCTACAAGCCTGGAATAGGGGGACATTAGCGAAGCCTCATTGCCCGATGAGGCGGGGCAGGGTGACGTCTATGGTGTCCTTGAAGCGGAAGACGGCGAAGATCAAGATTTCGTCGACTTATTGCCAGCACCGCCAGAAATTGAAGATGGCGGTCAGGCCACAGTAGATGAACTTATCGAAATTAACCTGGGCACGGACGGCGACCCCAAGCCGACCTTTCTAAGTGCCCTTCTACCTCTACAGGAGAGGGGACGGTATATCAAGTTGCTACAAGAGTTCCGGGACTGTTTTGCCTGGAATTATAAGAAGATGCCCGGATTGAGTCCTGGCGTGACTCAACATGTTATTGCCATCATCCCCAAGGCCAAGCCAGTGAAACAGTCTCCCCGGCGCATGAGATCGGAACTGATACACCAAATTTGTAAAGAAGTCGACAAGCTCATAGATGTCGATTTCGTAGCTGAGAACCAGTATACTACCTGGTTGGCCAACATTGTGCCAGTGAAGAAGAAGAATGGGCATATCAGGATTTGCGTGGATTTTCACGACCTGAACAAAGCCTGCCCAAAAGATGACTTCCCGGTGCCCATCACTGAATGATGATTGACGCAACCACTGGCCACGAGGCCCTATCCTTCATGGACGGATCGTCCGGCTATAACCAAATCTAGATAGCTGAGCACGATCGAATTCATACAGCCTTCCGGTCGCCCAAAGGAATATTCCATTACAAAAGAATGCCCTTCGGCCTCAAAAACGCCGGCGCCACCTACCAGCGGGCGATGACCAAAATATTCGACGAGCTGCTATACAACAAAGTCGAATGCAACATTGACAACTTGGTCGTCAAGACGAAGAAAAGGGAAGATCACCTGAAGGACCTTAGAGTCATCTTCGAGAGGCTCCGACAGTACGAGCTGAAGATGAACCAGATGAAGTGTGCCTTCGGCGTCTCCAGTGGGAAGTTCCTCGGTTTCATCGTCCGATATAGAGGGATCGAGATCGACCCTTTCAAAATAAAAGCCATCCAGGAGCTGTCTCCTCCGAAGGATCTAGGAGAGCTAAGATCCCTGCAGGGCCGGCTGGCCTACATCCGAAGATTTATTTCCAATTTGTCGGGGCGTTGTCAGCCATTCCACAGATTGATGATGAAGAATGCACCTTTTAACTGGAACCAGGAATGCTAAAAGGCCTTCGATTAGCTGAAGGACTACTTAAGGACCCCGCCTGTGCTGGGGGCACCTGTCAAGGGGAGGCCGCTTATTCTATACATAGCCGCCACCGAATGATCCCTGGGGGCAATGCTCGCTCAGAATAATGATGAAGGGAAGGAGCAGGCTCTCTATTATCTCAGCCGGAGGCTAGTGGGGGCAGAAGCAAAATACACCCCGATCGAGAAGGTATGTCTTGCCCTGGTCCTCACGGTCAAGAAGCTGAGGCATTACATGCTCTCCCATGAAGTGAGCCTGATCTCCAAGGCCGATCCAGTCAAACACATTCTCTCCCAGCCAGTCCTGAAGGGACGTCTCGGCAAATGGGCCGTGCTGCTAATGGAATTTGATATCACCTACGTACCGCAGAAGGCCATTAAGGGTCAAGCCGTGGCCGAATTCTTTGCAGCACATCCTATGCCCGAAGATTCCCCATTGGCTAAAGAGCTGCCCGAAGATGAAACACTGGAGGCGGACCAAGTCCAACAGGTCGCTTGGCAGCTGCACTTCGATGTTGCTTCGAGAACAGAAATGGCCCCGTCCGGACATACAAAAGTACGGGCAGGGGCCGACATTATCCTCAAATCCCCCGAGGGAAAAGTATTGCATACATCTTGCTCCATCAATAAACATTGCACAAATAATGAGGCGGAGTATGAGGCTCTGATTATTGGTCTCCAGGTTACGTTGCAGATGGAGATTAGAATGCTGCAAGTATTTGGCGATTCGTTACTAGTAGTCAAGCAAGTCCAAGGGCAGTTTGATGTCCGAAAGCCTGAGTTGCTACCTTACCATGCTAAAGCAAAGCGGCTCATGGAACAATTCTACCTTATTGAGATAGGCCATCTTGCCCGGGGAGAAAATGCACAAGCCGACGCACTGGCGAAACTGGCAAGCTCATTAGCAGTCCCGCCTGATGGATCTCTAAGCATCCGAGTGGTGAATCAGCGCCAGGTGCCTAGCATGATAGAAGAGCCAAAAGAAGAAGAATTGGAGGTTGCTGCAGCGGAAGCCGTCGGCCTACCTGACTGGAGGGATTCCCTCATGCAATGGTTTAAATACCAGCAATTGCCCAAGTAGAGAGAAGAAAAGATCAGGTTGATCAGAACAAAGGACTCTTATGAGATCCGGAACGGGATCCTATTCCGAATTATGGCGGATGCCAAACGGAAAGTACTCCTGCGATGCCTATCCGCGGAAGAAGCTTGGAGGGTCATGAAAGAAGTCCACACCGGAACAGCAGTTGCACACCAGGCGGGACCAAAAATGAAAATTGAAATAAAGAAGCTTGGCTACTACTGGCCAACCATGTTTGATGACTGCTGCAAGTACGCCAAGTCTTGTCAGAAATGCCAGGAGCATGCCACAGTACCCAAGAGGCCGCCTGTGCCGCTACATCCGACATTGCCCAGCTGGCCATTCGCCCAATGGGGAACAGACGTCGTGGGCCCACTACTCGCATCATCCGCCGGGTGTAAATACATTTTGGCGGCAATTGATTACTTCTCCTGTTGGGCAGAAGCCGTTGCTTTGAGAGAAGTGACTGGCGAGATCATCGCCAGATTCGTCCGGCGCAACATCATATTCTGGTTTGGTACGCCAAACCGAATCATCTCAGACAATGGAAGTCACTTCCGCAACCAGAAAGTCTACCGACTGGCCGAGAAGTACAAGATCGATTGGAGAATGTCAACCCCCTACAACCCACAAGCCAATGGTTTGGCTGAAGCTTTCAACAAGACTCTTTGTACTCTCCTGTCCAAAATTGTTAGTTCTAACATGAGGGACTGGGAAGAGAAAATGTATGAGGCCCTGTGGGCGTATCGAACTGTATACAAAACTCCGACGGGTTGTTCACCCTTCTCTTTAGTGTACGGCTCAGAGGCACTCGTCCCCATTGAGCTGGAAATACCCTCCCTTCGGGTCGCAATCCAACACGGGCTAGTCCATGAAGAGCAAACAAATGTCAAGCGAAGGCTCGAAGAGCTATCCGACCTGGAGGGGAGGCAGTTTCACGCCCAGTAGAACATCCAGATCTATCAAGCTCGAATAGCTCGCGCTTTCGACAAGCTCATCAAAGAGCGTGAATTCAAGAAGGGTGACCTCGTTATGGTCAAAAGGAGGGAAGTCATGGCTTCCAACCCCAAGGGCAAGCTGAATGAAAATTGGCTTGGACTCTATGTAATCCAAAAGGTCTATGAAGGTGGGGCATATGTGATAGTCGATCATCGGGGGGAGGTCCAGTTTCCACCCCTTAATGGTAGGCATCTAAGATTGTATCACGCTCCAATTCCTCCATTCAATGAATAATACATTTACCCGCCCCACGGCGGGCGGATTTACTTTCAATTGCTTGAATGGTTTGCTTGCCGCCTGTTACGGACCACAAGAGAAGCGACCAAAGGGAACACGCGCATACCAAAAAAAAGAAAAAAGAGAAGAAAAAAAGAAAAGGAAAAGAAAGAGAAGAAAAGAAAAGAAAAAAAAGAAAGAAAAGAAGAGGAGGATTCAGCCCTTCCAATAAACGAATCAACCCTGTCAGCCTTTGACATTTTGTCGGCACTAACGAAAAATACCCCACCCGGACCTTTCGTCCGAGATTGGGGAATCAACCCGTCTCCTTGCGTTGGCACTCACCCGTACCGATGAATATTCCAATAAACGAATCAACCCTGTCAGCCCTTGACATTTTTGTCGACACTGACGAAAAATACCCCACCCGGACCTTTCGTCCGAGATTGGGGCATCAACCCATCTCCTTGCGTTGGCACTCACCCGTACCGACGAATATTCCAATAAATGAATCAACCCTGTCAGCCCTTGACATTCTGTCGGCACTGACGAAAAATACCCCACCCGGACCTTTCGTCCGAGATTGGGGCATCAACCCATCTCCTTGCCTTGGCACTCACCCGTGCCGACGAATATTCCAATAAACGAATCAACCCTATCAGCCCTTGACATTCTGTCGGCACTGACGAAGAATACTCCAACCGGACCTTTCGCCCGGGATCGGGGAATCAACCCTCCTCCTTGCGTTTGCGCTCACCCGTACCAACGAACACACCCAGAGACAAATAAACCACACCTTTCATCGGCACTCTGTCGGCGTAGATGAACAACCCTCTTTTGACCAAGACCTCCCGTTGGGGCCATTGAATGAACAAACTCTTCTCTCCGTCCCTTCGGGTGACGAACAACCCCTTCTGACCAATACCTCCCATCCGGGTCACCGGATGAACAAATTCTTCTCTCCGCCTCTCCAAGGTCGGATCAACCTACTTGGGTTAAACATACCGGTGACATCATTCGACTAAGTCACTTTATGGACATGGTGGAGTGGTCCCCTCGTCCCCCCTCTGGAAGGGGCGAGCAATCTCCTATGCTCATATGCGGATCTCATCAGGGTCTCCCCGAATAAACTGTTAACGTGAACTTGCGTTCCATCACATAGCAAAAAAAGAAAGGGAGGGAAGAAACCGTCCGACACCACACGCATACCATAGACACATGAAATAATTGCATTGTATTCTTTTCAAAAAAAAAATTTACATCGGCATCAAGGCATACCCCGGTGTTACATGAAAAGAAAGGAATGGAAGGGGAGCCCCGGGCAATTCTAGCCCTCGGAAGATGTCCTCAAAAGGGAGGACCCCGACGCAAGGGAAGCTTATCATCTCACGCAGGCGGCCCTCCTGCGCGTCGAGGCGTTCCAATTCCGTCATCACAGAGGCCACGGCTGCCTCGGCAATGGCCAACTCTTCAGCCTCCTGAGCCTTACCCTTCTCTGCCTTGACCAGGTCAGACTCCGCCTGGGCAACCCAGCCCCGGACTGTTAGGGTGCTAGGCCCGGATACAGAGGGGGGGGTGAATGTATCCCTCTAGAAAATATAGCCCAAATTAAAACTCTAAAGCTCAGATATGCGGAATAAAGACTAATGAGCTTTCCAAGATGAAATGATAAGGCAACAAATGAACAACCAGTTGGACTGCACCAATGCAGCCACCTGAACAACCAGAAACGAAGGTAGAGCTAAACAACCCAAACACACTTAGCAGGATATAATGCTCAAAAATAACTCTCTAGATAATGCAACTAGCCAAGCATGCACAACCTGTGAATGGGAGGTAGAAGATATGGAACTAACGCAAGGCAAACCACTGCACAAATAATTTTAAGGTGGTTCGGTCCTCCAGACCTACATTCACCCCTCACTCCCAACCGGAGTGGGGCTTCACTAGCCAATGCTAGAACCAAGCAGACTCAGTCTGTGAACAGTTGCTGCCACACAGCTTGACCAGGGGAACAGCCTCCCCCCTTCCTCCCAACCGGAGGGACACCCCAAGTGACTCCCAGCCACTTGGAAACCAGAGACCGAAGTCTCTCTTCCTCCAGACCGGAGGGACCCCTGGACTTGCTACCCACAAGCCCAGAACCGGAGACAAGTCTCCCTTCCTCCAAACCGGAGGGAACCCACAAGTAGCTCCCAGCTACTTGCAACCGGAGATCAGATCTCCCTTCTCCTGACCCACCAGGAGGAACCCGACCTCAGTCCAGAGGATCAAAAGTACAAGGTAATTAGAAAAAACAAAGGGGAAAACAAGAAATGAAAATAACACAGCAATCACAAGCTGTAAAAGATGAAGCACAAAGATAGCTCTCAATGGAGCTGGCTGGCCTGGATTTGATCCACGGTCCAGCAGGAACAAATCTTCAGATGCAGCTTCTATTCTTCTTCTCTCAATCCTCACGAGCTCTCTTTCTTCTTCTTCTTCTCTTCTTTCTTCTCTTCCGCAGGCTCTCTCTGGCTTTTTCTCTTCTCTTCTTCTTCTGCTCTCTACTGCTCTTTTCTTCTTCTGCTCTTTCACTCTCTCGATCTCTGCTCCTCTATTCTCTTCTGCTCTTTCTTTCTGATCTCTATCAGCCCTCTTCCATTCTCATGTATTCTTTCTTCAGTGGACGAAAGCTTCTATTTATATCAGCTTCAGCAGGTGCTAGGGCGTGAGCTCTCGACGATTCCCGCCCAGCTTATTTGGTCCACGTGTCAGCATTTCAGCCTCTAGGATCACGTGTCAAGTCTTGATGGCCTCGTCCATTAAACCTATCAGATAATCAGTCGAATAACCTGTCAAATAATCAGTCGAAGACAGTATCAGCTTAAAGCAATGTTCAGACTTCATTCAGCAGGCAAGGCACACATAGATGGCTGTATAGACTTCGTGTGAAGGATAGAGTGTATAGACTTAGTTAGTTCAGGCCTCTAACAACGAGTGTATAGACTTGCAACTCTTCATGAGATCTCAGTGTATAGACTCAACCAATGTATATAGTTGAAGGTCTAACAATCGAGTGTATAGACTTAGTTAGTTCAGTGCAATCTATAGCAATGTATAGACTTAGACGTTCTGTTCAAGACAAAACCAATGTACAGACTTCATGCTGTACAGACTTGATGTCGATCAAAAGACCTTTGGACATCAGCCCAAGGCGTCAACGCTTCCATCGTGCAGCGTCGCCTCAGCTCCTCAAGCGAGATGCTCACGCCCTTGGCAACTGGCCCATGCGTCAACGCATCCAGTGTCAGCGTCGACGCAGTGAACAAGATAGAAAGCGAAAGACGCACAATTACGTCTACACAGTCAGCCAAGTGCGTCAACGCACTAAAAGTACAGAACCCATGAAGACAGACCGGCTGTACAGACTTTGATGCTCAGAGACGATTGTATAGACTTTGCCTTAGAAACGAGTGTATGGACTTTGAAACAGCAAATGAATAAGTATGTACACTGAGTAGAAGAGGCAGGCTGTATAGACTTGGAGTTTAACATGCATGAAAACCAGTGTACAGACTTGCTGTCCTCACAGCTGACGACTCCAGTGTATAGACTTGCTGAGGGAGTGACTGTACAGAGTTTGGAATGTTAGAGCCAATGAATAGACTTGTACAGTGCAGCGAGTGTGCAGACTTTGAGTGTTAGGGCCAATGTATAGACTTGAACGTCCACTGTGGATGTATAGACTTGACGACCCTGAGCCAATGTGTAGACTTTACGCTGTACAGACTTTAGGCTTTGAACGCTTGAGCTGAAAATGTGCAGACTTAGCGATGTATAGACTTGGCCAGTAAAACATAGGAAAAGGTATGAGTGTATAGACTTGGCCAAGCGTAGGAAAAGATGTGGAGTGTACAGACTTGGTGAAACAAAGTCCAGTGTATACACTTGGTGAACTGACTCCAATGTACAGACTTGCAGATGCGAAGCCGATGTACAGACTTGGTTCCTGTAGCAGTGTATAGACTTGAAGGTCTGAAGGCGATGTATAGACTTGGTGAACACTGCAACATCAATCGGTTGTATAGAGTTGGGGCTGCACATACTTTGGCAATGTGTAGACTTAGAAGACATATGAATGTGTAGACTTCGAAGGATTGAGATGAACTGTTCACGCTGTACAGACTTGGTGAAAGCTGAAGGAGCGAGCGATGTACAGACTTCACCAACAAGCTTGAACATGAATAGGCTGCACAGTGCACTGTATAGACTTGGATCAGGGCATGAACAGTGGAAGCTACCGTCCAATGTATGGACTTTGAAGGATTTGAGCGTGAGACTGTATAGACTTGGCCCATTTCCGGATGTATAGACTTTGAGTCAAGAAGACCAATGTGTGGGCTTACTATAAAGAACACTGTTCTGATGGGTCGACACATCAGCAAGGGTGGGTCGACCCACCACTGTCCATACTATCCAAACAGAGTGTAGATAGATGAAGATTGAGGCCGTTGTACAGACATGGGGTTCAGCTAAGGATGTATGGACTTTGACGAAGTGAAGCAGTGTACAAACTTTGAATCAAACCGATGTATAGACTTGAATGGGCATGGAGTGTATAGACTTGAGAGATTGAACTGAAGAGTCGACGCATCAGCTCAAGGAGTTGACGCACTGCTGTGGAGACTGTGCAGACAGAGTGTAGACAGAATTAAGTAGAGCATGTTATCTGACAGCTCTATGAACTCCATACATTTACATGATAAAACATGAATTTATCGTGCATATAAAAGAAAGCATTATGATCAGAGAATGACTGAATAATAGCATGATGACACACAGCAAGATGACTCACAGTGATTAACTCACATCAAAAACCAATCATCAAAACCATCATCAAAACCACAGGGGCACAACAATCTCCCCCTTTTTGATGATGGCAATACTACACTGTGAGTAATGCTGATGACACAAACTATTCTCCCCCTTTGACTTCATCAAAAAGAAAATAGTTTGAGAAATTATGGCATAAAAAAAAATTCAGTCAATTTCTCCCCCTTGCAAGAACATGATTCTCCCCCTTTAAGAGTTTCAGCAAAAGAATGAGTTAGAGATGATCAAAAGGAACCTGCATGCACTGATTGAATGATATTCTCCCTCTTTGGCAAACAATCTCCCCCTTTGGTATAATCAAAATAAACCATGGGAAGGGGTATGAATGTAGATGCAGATACCAGAAATATGAATGCAAGATCATAATTCTTCTCCTTCTATGCAGCATGATGCATATGACAAGGAGGCTCCCCCTCAATAAATGGAACCTTATGAAATGAATGAGAAGGAGACCACAGGGGCAAACACGGAGAAGTTCAGGTCAATGAGCAAAAGAGGTTCAATTAGCAGATTTTTAAAGAAGCTCCAATCTCAGAAAATTCAGTCAGATTTTCAGAGAGATATCAATCTCATAAATCCAAAACATAAGTTTTTCAAAGTCTTCCATTATAAGGGCTTATGAATGAGCTTTATTGAACAGCATGGTTTAAACATGATGTATGTAGAGTTTATCAATAAAATTCTGTATTGATATCTAAAACCATGGTTTAATAAAAATGAACCAAGCCCTCATATTTATCTTGATAAAACTCCCTTTCTCTTACACAATCAAATTTATTGACTTCTTTCGGAATTACATGCATCAGTATTGAAATCAAGCAATTATGAAGTCATATGATTTTATCTAGGGTTGTAGCAATTTGATTTTAGCATCAATATTCAGATATTTCAATTCGTTCAACAATTTTTCATGCTACAAATTTTACGAGCACTCTAGTTCAGTGCACACCTTGTAACTAGAGGATATACCTTGATCAGAGGCCAATATCCCTAAGCACTTAGTGTGACTAACTGTCATACTTTATATGAACAGAGATAGCATTTACACATCATGACACACTGCAAATCATTTCTTGATGAGTGAGTTGTATTTCTAAGTGTGCATGCCATCGCTCTGCCTGAATTTTAATTATTCTTAATCAGAGTTAACTATGGTACCTCATGACACAGTCCTTTGGACATGTGTTTCTCAGTGACCAAGGTCATTGCTCTGACAGAAAATACCCTTTAGACATTTCAGAAAAAATTCATTTGCTTCAAATCAATAACAATTTCATGTACTTAACCAAATAAAGTCATGTATTCAATAATACAGATTTCAGAGGATTTTACAAGACACAGCATGAAACAGATGGTTAAGGTTTATTAAACATGCTTCAGATATTTTTAAGAGATTTTAAAGCCAAACTCATTGAATACATTAAACTTAAACCACATGAGTTATTTCAGTCATTCATAAAAATATATAATAGAAGATTTCTAGTTCAAGAGTTTTCAGATTTATGATCGAGATAGTCCCATTGAAATCTTCATGAAAGACTGATAGAAATCTGAAGCCAAATGATATCAATTGATATGAGAGATTTTGAAGCTCAATGTTTTCAAAAATATGTTCAAGGTCTGTCAACAAAATCAATAAGGAAGGATATGCAATGAATTCTCACATGAGTATGCATTTGACAACCTATATGCAATGCATTGACTCCCCCTGACAACATGCATTTAGACAATCTTTTTGGCATTTTCAATCTAAGGAAATGCAATGCACTTTATGTATGCAAAAACACATGCAAGTAACTCCCCCTTAAAACATGCAATGTTTGCCATGAGAAACTGAACATATGATTTTGATTCATGCACATTCAGACTGTCCTATCCAACAAGGTGACCCATGGTACTAGGCGGAGCACTTGGTCTAAAAGATCACCTCACACATAGTAAGAACCTCCAGACAGACTTCCCTGCCCTTTGGTACCTTACCATTTATATACCATTGAGGTCATGCATGATAATTCAACATGGGCAGCATGCATGGATCAAATTTCAGCTAATCAGATTTTTCAGAATGCAATGGACAGATTTCAAACAGCATTCAAATGCAGTTCAGATTTTTCAATGTATTATATATGCAAATCACATATATGCACTTCAGATGAGGAGAGTTCAGAGGCATCAATTCAGACAATGCAGATGAAGAATGATTATGCAAAAACAGATTTAGTATGTCATGCAGTAGAACTAAAAACAGGAAGTGCAAGAAATTTACCTGAAAGATTCAGGAAGAGGTTTTCATTCTTGAGTGCCTTGATTTATTACCCCTTTTATTTCAGCCAAGGCACACCTGCTAGGCACCTTCCTATTTTCCACTAGCAGGAACCCAAGTGGTCTTGGGTCTTGCATAGTAATTAGCCCCTTTTAGGACTACCTGCATCTCTTTCTGTGCCAAATAGTCATCAGAGTTCATGATAAAACAGTTATGTATTGAATGCCCAGACAGCCCACAATAGTGGCATGAACTAGCAGGTTTCATGTTCCTCTTATGTATACTAGCATGAACTTGAGCATTATAAGAGTGAGCATGAGGGTTTCTGTTATTATTATGAAACTTTTTCTTTTCATGACCAGCTACCCTGCAAGCAGCAACTTGGTGGCCTGGTCTTCTGCAATTTGAGCAAACAGGAATTCTTTTAAAAACAAGCTTGTTCCTATCAAATTCTTTGGAATTTCTATTCCTACCCTGGACATGCCAGCAGTCCTTAACTGCATGGCCATGCTTCCCACAATGGGAGCAGAAAGGGAACTTTCTTCTAAAAGAACTTGCCCAACATTCAGTGGCCTTGTGCCCAAGCTTGTTACAATTAAAACATTTGACATGCTGGTTCAGAGAAGCAGTTTTGTTTATATTAAAAGCATGTTGGTTAGCATAAGATTTAGCATGATGTGAGAGTGATTTTTTCTTTCCATTAGCAAACCAACATTGAGCAAAGGTGTGGCCTAATCTACCACAGTGAGAACATGTAACATTCCTTTTCTGAGATGAAGGATTTTTATCATGAGATCTCCTAGCATTCTTATCATCCTTCTCCATCAACTTACACTCATACATCAGATGTCCAACTTTATGACAGTAATGACAGATAATCTTCTTTTTAGATGCATGTGAGTGTGTGTGAGGACTGTGACCAGCAAACACTGGTGGACCCTTTTTATTTATTTTCTATTTTCCAATCATTTTTTAATTTTTATTATGTTTTTCTATTTTCTTAGCCTTATACTGAGGTGGAGATGAGGTAGAAGGCTTTTCCTGTTCAGAAGATTTAATAAAAACAGTTTTCAAATTGGATCCATCGACCTTCCTCATGACTGGACTATAGCCCAGTCCCTCTTTCTTAAAATTATCCTTTGCTCCCAACATTTTCTGAGCAATGGGCTGTTTGTCTTTAGAGGTGGTGGCTACATCTGAACCACTTACAAAAAATATCATAACTTTGTTCTGAAGTTCCTTCTTGTTTATCTTATTGTAGCCCAGCCCTTCCTTCCTAGGGTTGATTTTTATACCTAGTAGCTTGTCTAGGTTTTTCTGCCCATCAACAAACTTTGACAGAGAGTTTCTCAAGTCTTGAATTTCTTCTTCCAAAGAGGCAATGTGTAACTCATAATTGGCAATCTCTTGTTCACTGCAATTCATAGCTTCACTCAAAACTTTGTTAGCAGTTTTATATTTTTCAACTTCTTGTTCCAAAATGCTCAATTTTTCAGGAACTTCAACACACACCATTTTTCCTTTTTCTAAGGTTAGAAGTCTCTCAGACATCGCATTGTTTAACCGCTTCAATTTTTCAATTTCTTCTTTAAGCTTATCATTTCGAACCAATTCATTTATTAGAAGCTGGTCTTCTGAATTGACTTCATACTTCCTTTCATTTTCAATTTGCTTCATTTCTCTTTGTTGTATTTCAAAATCTTTCTGTAATTCTATGTTTACAGATTTGATGGCTTCAAGTTTCTCGGTCAGCAGTGTGTTCTCCTTTTCTAGTTTCTCTAAACTTTCTTCATTTTCTTTGTAGAACCCTCTAAGAGAATCATTTTCTAATTTCAGCTTGTTTAATTCAGACTTAACGCATTCAAATTCTTTCAGCATTTGAGTATCAGACATACTAGCATCAAGAGCATTTTTCAGTTCAACACAATTTCTACAATCAACATTTAAATTGTCTGACCTACTACTTTTCTTCAATTTTTTGTATTGTTTTCTTAACAGTTCATCAGATTCAAATAATTCAGCATATGTATTCTCCCAATCTTCTAGAGAAAAATTCTCGAAGAGATTTACCTCATCATCATCATCTTCTTCAGTTTGATTGCTGCCTTGATCGCTGCCACTTTTATTTCTTCTGTTGGCCATCATGCAGCTGTCCACATCTATCTCCTGAGTTCGCTTCAGTGTATCCAAAATGTCTTTAGCAGAACTGCAATCAACGAAGCATGAGTGAAAGGCTCTATCAGTAGCTGCCTTCATTAGATTTATAGCTATCTGATTCTCTTCATGCATAGACTTGTGACTGTCAGTCCATTTGGACTTTTTCTTTGGTAGTTCATGAGGACCATGTGAAATTACTTTCCACAAGTCTGGATTCACAGATTTGATATAATTCTTCAGACTAGCGAACCATGCATTAAAATACGTACCACTGAAAATCAGTGGATGAGCCATGAGAACACAACAGATTAATGCAACAGGAATATTGATGCACTAAAAATAAATTAGCACCTAAGACTGCAAGATCGAATCTGCAGGTCGCTGGGCCTTGTATGCAGAAACCTTGCTCTGATACCAACTGTTAGGGTGCTAGGCCCGGATACAGAGGGGGGGTGAATGTATCCCTCTAGAAAATATAGCCCAAATTAAAACTCTAAAGCTCAGATATGCGGAATAAAGACTAATGAGCTTTCCAAGATGAAATGATAAGGCAACAAATGAACAACCAGTTGGACTGCACCAATGCAGCCACCTGAACAACCAGAAACGAAGGCAGAGCTAAACAACCCAAACACACTTAGCAGGATATAATGCTCAAAAATAACTCTCTAGATAATGCAACTAGCCAAGCATGCACAACCTGTGAATGGGAGGTAGAAGATATGGAACTAACGAAAGGCAAATCACTGCACAAATAATTTTAAGGTGGTTCGGTCCTCCAGACCTACATCCACCCCTCACTCCCAACCGGAGTGAGGCTTCACTAGCCAATGCTAGAACCAAGCAGACTCAGTCTGCGAATAGTTGCTGCCACACAGCTTGACCAGGGGAACAACCTCCCCTCTTCCTCCCAACCGGAGGGACACCCCAAGTGACTCCCAGCCACTTGGAAACCAAAGACCGAAGTCTCTCTTCCTCCAGACCAGAGGGACCCCTGGACTTGCTACCCACAAGCCCAGAATCGGAGACAAGTGTCACGCCCCGAACAAGGCGGAAATATCGGGACGTACAGTCACAGGCAAGCAGGAAAGAGAGAGAACTAATCTAAATATACACAAGTGCTATGGAAAGGAAATACTAAATGATCATTTAACAACCAAACTGATACAATAATCTCAAAGGCAACTTAATACAACGTGGAATAACAATCACTAAGACTCAACAACATAACTGAAACTATATGCTCTCCAATCACAACTAACAATAAACACACTACTAACACACTAGAATTGAAACACTTAAGACATCACTCCTGCCCTTCCCCGTCGGTAAGCACGCCACCTGAAGAGCCTGGAAAGGGGGGAACACAACTATGAGCTAACGCTCAGTAGGAAATAACAGACATGTATAAGTGATTAACAGTTTAATTACATTTTCAAAATGTCATGATACAAACGATAATGCAATAAAAAGGTAATGATGATATAATGAAACAACGGTAATAACAAGATCTTGCAAGGTCAAGAAATATATAATTGATAATGATTAACAAGAATAACAAATACAAGAATTTACAACAGGAGATTTAACAAGAGATATAACAAGAGATAGTAGTAAGGAATTGGCCAACAAGCAGTAATATCAATCCAATCATGATCAAGTAACAAGAGATTTTTGTCATAGACGCCAACACTCAAGCAAGTACTCGGTGCAATGCCCCACCTTGTCATTAATATCCCATGGGCTCACTAACTTTCGGGCGCTCCCCCCAGGACCAGACCGGGCCCTTATGATGCGATGGCATTGATGTACTGGGCCCAACGTCCCATCCGTCCAGACATTCAGTCAATGGCCAATTAATCAGAGGAATTTCTGCCATAAGTTCAGATTTAAAGGACTAACCTTGTCCTTGAATTCAAGAGTACAAAACACGGTCAAACTCATCTTCAAGAGATGTGCGGTCGTAACGGAGCCGCTCGATGGGTATATACGGTTCATACAGGACCGTACGTACAGGAACTGGACCGAAACTCAGCCCGCGAAGTCAAGAAAAGAACGGCTGACAGTGGGCCGCCCTAAGGTAAGAACGGTGCAATATGGGCCCTTCATGTCTAAAAGACAGTGAGGCCCAAGAACAAGATATACGGTCCATACTGGGCCGTATAAAGATATGCGGTCAGGATCAGGCCGCCGAAGAGGTTATGCGGTCAAATACTAACCGCGCATGCCTCGGGTCGTCCGATTTGATCCAAGACTTAACCCAGCGGTTTAACCTCATAAAACAAGGTATGCTGGTGTTAAAAAGATTCTAATCATGATTATAATGATGTTCCAAGATGACGGTAAGACCACCGGATAGAGTTTCCGGGGTAGAACCGAGACTAGTACGCTAATCGGCCAATCGGCTCGTAAAAAGTCAGAAAGTTAAACATGCTGTTCCACTGTACTACAGCAGCTAATCAGCAAGCTAAACAGTCATATTAATCCTAATGCCAAGCCAATTTAATAGGGATTTGGTTATATATTAACCCAATATGCCAAGAAAAGTAATTTAAGATGATAACGAGTTTGCGTAAGTCGCGTAAGCACGAATAACAAGCAATAATCGTAAATTTAGTTGCATATTTAATTAGTTATTAAATGAGTTTCTATTTCACTAATTATCATTAATGACATGCAAATGAATGCCTTAGAACAAGTATTAAGTCCCTCTCTGAAAGGATAAACGGTTCTATATGGACCGCACATATAACTGGGCATTCAGGGGCCGAACAGGTGTCACCCTGTGACATAGGGAGATGGGCGGTTCTCCCTGGGCCGCCCAAGGGTTTGGGCGGTTCCTCCTGGGCCGCCCAAGGGGTTGGGCGGCTCTGTACCAACCGCCCATCCCCTGGGATGTGCGGCCAGTGCAGGGCCGTTCAATGATATGTGGTCTGTCAGGGACCTTTCATCCAGATATGTGGTTCCTGTGGAACCGTTCATCCTGGGATGAGTGGTTCTTGAAAAACCATTTATATAAGGGCATGCTAGGGTCAAAATTGGTCAAAAGATGGGCTGGAGTTGGACGGTCTATTGTAAGACCGCCTATCTCTGGGTCGTCTCCGGTCATCCCTGCCGCGTCCGGTGAACGCCGGGAACAAGGTGATTGCTAGGGTTGCACTAAAACGTTAATAACTACTAGGATTGAGCTCCAAATAAGGGGATTTTGGTATCAATGGAAAGCTAATACAAAACTCTACCTGTCTACAAGGTCAATTGCATGATCAATTGCTGGAATCGAGATCTATTAAGTCAAGAACACATGAAACCCTAATTCTAACATGCTGTGACTAAAACGTTAAATTCTCTCTACATACAGAATTGAATTTGGGGCTTCTTGGCTCAAATGAAAGCTACTTCGATGGTGAATCCAACCATATAAGATATGGTTCATGAGGATTAAGATTAATACTTCGAAATCATAAATCACTTTGGATGAACACATCGAACTAGGTCTAAAACATGCTGTTACTATAAATAGAAATTCTATAAGTATGCTTCATGAAACTTAGGGCTTTCTACGTGAAATAAAAGCTAATATCATGCTTATTACATCATATAAATTAATTAGAGTTTGGTCTATTACACCTACCTCAAATCGGAGAGAGAAAACTCAAACCCTAGGATGAAGAACACTTGGATAGCACCTCACAAAAAGCTCGATTTCTCCACGGATACCTAATGAAAATTGGGGCTTTTGCCACCAATGGATAGAACTCGATGAGAGGAACAATTTGCTATACTCATGATCAAAATTTGGTTGAGAATTCCTACCTCAATCGATGGATCAAAGAAGGATGAAGGGAAGCCAATGGCCTGCTGACTCACCTCCACAATTCGAGCTAGATCTCCCCAGATCTGAAACTTCAGTGAACCCCACAGTAGCCAAATGAAAGAAGACTCGTAGGGCTTCATTTTGATAGCTCATAGAGCTTCTGGAGCCTTCGGAGTTGGGAGTATTCGCTGCTGCAAGCTACGTGTTTAGAAACGGCGCCGAAATCTTTGACTTGACCAAACTATATCGGCAGCACGTGTTGGGGCTAGGTTTACCTCAAATTGATTGAGGGTAAATGTTCCTTACATTGTGGCCTTCCATTTGCCACTGATTTCAGATCATTTGGTTGAGTATTGAGGTCAAATTTTGTGTTTTAATCCAAGGGTTAGGTATGGGTCAAAAGTGTACACTTTTGGGTTTAAACTCTAAATAGATCTTCCCACGGATTTACAATGGCCTAATGCCAGAAGGAAAAGTTGTTATCTACCTCGACCTTAATCTGTTTACCATTTTTCTGGATTTTTATAAGGTGGTCGAAATTATCACTATTCTAATTCTAAGGAATTAAATATTAATAAATCTGAAATTCAATTATTAAATCAATAGAAATTCAATTCTTAATTAACAAGAGCTAAATAAATATATTAAATCCAATGAAATAATTCGGGGTCTTACAACAAGTCTCCCTTCCTCCAAATCGGAGGGAACCCACAAGTAGCTCCCAGCTACTTGCAACCGGAGATCAGATCTCCCTTCTCCTGACCCACTAGGAGGAACCCGACCTCAGTCCAGAGGATCGAAAGTACAAGGTAATTAGAAAAAATAAAGGGAAAAATAAGAAATGAAAATAACACAGCAATCACAAGCTGTAAAAGATGAAGCACAAAGATAGCTCTCAATGGAGCTGGCTGGCCTGGATTTGATCCACGGTCCAGCAGGAACAAATCTTTAGATGCAGCTTCTATTCTTCTTCTCTCAATCCTCACGAGCTCTCTTTCTTCTTCTTCTTCTCTTCTTTCTTCTCTTCCGCAGGCTCTCTCTGGCTTTTTCTCTTCTCTTCTTCTTCTGCTCTCTACTGCTCTTTTCTTCTTCTGCTCTTTCACTCTCTCGATCTCTGCTCCTCTATTCTCTTCTGCTCTCTTTCTGATCTCTATCAGCCCTCTTCCATTCTCATGTATTCTTTCTTCAGTGGACGAAAGCTTCTATTTATATCAGCTTCAGCAGGTGCTAGGGCGTGAGCTCTCGACGATTCCCGCCCAGCTTATTTGGTCCACGTGTCAGCATTTCAGCCTCTAGGATCACGTGTCAAGTCTTGATGGCCTCGTCCATTAAACCTGTCAGATAATCAGTCGAATAACCTGTCAAATAATCAGTCGAAGACAGTATCAGCTTAAAGCAATGTTCAGACTTCATTCAGCAGGCAAGGCACACATAGATGGATGTATAGACTTCGTGTGAAGGATAGAGTGTATAGACTTAGTTAGTTTAGGCCTCTAACAACGAGTGTATAGACTTGCAACTCTTCATGAGATCTCAGTGTATAGACTCAACCAATGTATATAGTTGAAGGTCTAACAATCGAGTGTATAGACTTAGTTAGTTCAGTGCAATCCATAGCAATGTATAGACTTAGACGTTCTGTTCAAGACAAAACCAATGTACAGACTTCATGCTGTACAGACTTGATGTTGATCAAAAGACCTTTGGACATCAGCCCAAGGCGTCAACGCTTCCATCGTGCAGCGTCGCCTCAGCTCCTCAAGCGAGATGCTCACGCCCTTGGCAACTGGCCCATGCGTCAACGCATCCAGTGTCAACGTCGACGCAGTGAACAAGACAGAAAGCGAAAGACGCACAATTGTGTCTACGCAGTCAGCTAAGTGTGTCAACACACTAAAAGCACAGAACCCATGAAGACAGGCAGGCTGTACAGACTTTGATGCTCAGAGACGATTGTATAGACTTTGCCTTAGAAACGAGTGTATGGACTTTGAAACAGTAAATGAATAAGTATGTACACTGAGTCGAAGAGGCAGGCTGTATAGACTTGGAGTTTAACATGCATGAAAACCAGTGTACAGACTTGTTGTCCTCACAGTTGATGACTCCAATGTATAGACTTGCTGAGGGAGTGACTGTACAGAGTTTGGAATGTTAGAGCCAATGAATAGACTTGTACAGTGCAGCGAGTGTACAGACTTTGAGTGTTAGGGCCAATGTATAGACTTGAACGTCCACTGTGGATGTATAGACTTGACGACCCTGAGCCAATGTGTAGACTTTGCGCTGTACAGACTTTAGGCTTTGAACGCTTGAGCTGAAGATAATGTGCAGACTTAGCGATGTATAGACTTGGCCAGTAAAACATAGGAAAAGGTATGAGTGTATAGACTTGGCCAAGCGTAGGAAAAGATGTGGAGTGTACAGACTTGGTGAAACAAAGTCTAGTGTATAGACTTGGTGAACTGACTCCAATGTACAGACTTGCAGATGTGAAGCCGATGTATAGACTTGGTTCCTGTAGCAGTGTATAGACTTGAAGGTCTGAAGGCGATGTATAGACTTGGTGAACACTGCAACATCAATCGGTTGTATAGAGTTGGGGCTGCACATACTTTGGCAATGTGTAGACTTAGAAGACATATGAATGTGTAGACTTCGAAGGATTGAGATGAACTGTTCACGCTGTACAGACTTGGTGAAAGCTGAAGGAGCGGGCGATGTACAGACTTCACCAACAAGCTTGAACACGAACAGGCTGCACAGTGCACTGTATAGACTTGGATCAGGGCATGAACAGTGGAAGCTACAGTCCAATGTATGGACTTTGAAGGATTTGAGCGTGAGACTGTATAGACTTGGCCCATTTCCGGATGTATAGACTTTGAGTCAAGAAGACCAATGTGTGGGCTTACTATAAAGAACACTGTTCTAATGGGTCGACGCATCAGTAAGGGTGGGTCGACCCACCACTGTCCATACTATCCAAACAGAGTGTAGATAGATGAAGATTGAGGCCGTTGTACAGACATGGGGTTCAGCTGAGGATGTATGGACTTTGACGAAGTGAAGCAGTGTACAAACTTTGAATCAAACCGATGTATAGACTTGAATGGGCATGGAGTGTATAGACTTGAGAGATTGAACTGAAGAGTCGACGCATCAGCTCAAGGAGTTGACGCACTGCTCTGGAGACTGTGCAGACAGAGTGTAGACAGAATTAACTAGAGCATGTTATCTGACAGCCCTATGAACTCCATACATTTACATGATAAAACATGAATTTATCGTGCATATAAAAGAAAGCATTATGATCAGAGAATGACTGAATAATAGCATGATGACACACAGCAAGATGACTCACAGTGATTAACTCACATCAAAATCCAATCATCAAAACCATCATCAAAACCACAGGGGCACAACACGGAGTTTCTCTATCCGGCTCCCCAAGGCATCGATGTCGGCATTGTACCTGTCCAAGGCTCCTTGATGTTGCTCCCGACTATCTCTCCGAACAGCCAGCGCCTCCAGATACTCATCCCTCTGGGCACCGATAGCTGTGAGCTCGGTCGGGGCCAGCGTCTCAAGGAAAGCGCGACGGTTTACGTATTTCAACAATAAGAGAACACGTCGCGACCATTCTTCCAGTGGGCAGCCCATCATTTGCAACGCCTTGGTCAACTGCTCCACAATAGCTTTCGCGCCCTGGTATGTGAGCGTCGGGTCGGCGACGACCATCGAGCGCAATACCAATAGGGTCTGGCGGACGGGCAGATCCGAGCTCACATGGCCGACCGAAGGGACGACTGGTGGGTCGAAGCTGACTTCGCTGTCCATGGCCGCCCACAGCTCTGTGTCGACCACGACCGAACTACCCGGAAGGGCCACGGACGAAAGGAGGGGTCTCCCGGCCTCCAAAGATGACCCCTGACCAGCCACCGCCACAGGTGAGGAAGAGACCATAACGGAGACGTTCGGCGCCGCCATGATGAGCAGCTGCTCCAGCTCCATAGACCGGGAAGGTCCCGAACCCGACGATGCCGCCTCCTCCATCGTAACTAGAGCCCCGGTAGACAAAGTTGCTTCGGCCTCCGCCACCTTGGCTGGCAAAGCCTCTATGGCGGGCGGGTCCAGTATCGCTCCCGGGAAGTCGTCATCTCCCCCTGCCTGGAATTCCTCCGAGTGCTCGTGGAGGATCGCCAATATCTTCCCTAGAAGCCGAGCTTCCTCGGGTATCACCGGCGTCGGGATCGGTGGCAGTGGGATCACCAAATGCGGGACGGCTCCCATCTGTTGAAGAGACGTCAAGGACCCCACGTCCGGCCCCAGAAGCATCTTCAGCCTTTTAGCCGCATGCACACGGAAAGATGAGCTCCATCTGGGGACGGCTTTATGAGCCCGAGGCGCGCGTGCTCTGTGGGGCGTTGTTGTCACCTGGCCATGTAAAGAGAAGTTAGCCGCTTGCCAAGTGGAACAAATCATTGAATCCCTGGGAAAGCCCAACGTATTCCCCTGCTTACCTTGCCTGCCGGCACTATGCTGCTCTCCGACGTTACCTCTCCCCGGGCAGCAACTTCAGAAATTGTCTCCTCCCGAGTCTCGGCTTCGGGTACCACCGGTACTTGCACTTCGACCTCTGGCGCTATCTCTCCCTCTTTTAGGGCTCCGATGGCTGGGGTAGAGGTCTCCGCGGCTCCTTCAGAAGCACGAGCCTGTATTGCCTCGAATAAATCAATAACTCTGAGCGAGAGCTCAGAAGGAAAGAAGAGGAAACTATGCACTCACAGCCACTGCCGCTTCTTCCCGAAATGAGATCTTGGTGGTCGAAACGGCAACGCCGGAGCTCGCCACGACCTCCTCTCGCAGGACAGCCTCGGCCAGGACGCCAATTCGTCCAAAGCCGCAGTAGCTGTCTCTCGCCTGATAGCTCCCGCCCCCGGAACTTGGGTCTCTACACCTTCTGACGGGGTCTATCCCTTTGAAAGCCAAAAATAATAAGATCAAGAAGATTAGCCGAGGGCCTAAAGAAAGAAAACGTGAATTAACAGGTTCGCACTTACGGGCGCCTGCTTCACCAGGCTAAGAGACACAGACAGTACCGGGGCTTTCCAGGCAGGAACTTGAAGTAGGGGTTCTCCGGGGACACCCTCAGTTGAGAGTACTTCATCGGAGGAATAGCCGTAGTCTACCTTCTCGCCCGACGAAGATCTAGGGCTGGTGGGCACCTCCTTTGCTGGCAAGGCAGCCCCCACCTCAACATCGGGGGTCGGCAATCGCGCCTTCCTTGACCGCCGCCCCTTCTTCCGATATATCTGCCCGAACCGGGATGCCTCCGGGGCCACCTCCGGTTCTGGGACCGCCACATCAGCTCCTGCATAAGCAAGGCAAAATCCAGATTCAGTCAGGTCCGCAAAATTTTGAGGAACGAAGAAAATTAAACGAATGACCGCTCGAGAAAGTGCTATACCTCCTTCGACTTCGGCAGCGGGAGCTGGGGCGAAGAAGGTCTCTTTGACGGATTCTACTGCCTCGTGGGTCACAAGCGGGCCTCTTTACGATAGCTGAAACAAAAGGGCACGGGGTCACGAGGAGCGTCCATCTTAGCATCTCAACAAACTCTGAAGAGCCTTGAAGAGCAGAAGGGACCCAACCTGCAGACCGACTCGGCTCAGCCTGAGCAGCCTCGAATTCCTCGAATGAGGAGATTACGGGCGCCGGAGGAGCGGTTGGCGTGGCTTTGGTGGCCTCGGTCTTTCTGCGTTTGGCCTCCCGCCGCCCAGCCGCCTTAGCAGCATCCACAGCCTTCTTCACGGGCGATTTCACCTGGGACCTCTTCGCAGGCAGGGGCAGGGGGGTCGTGGTCAGATCCGCTGGCACCTCCTCGAAGTAACCAGGTTTCCCTGCCTGCTGCAGGAGATTGCGATACGTCGCCAGTTGAGTTCTATCGGGGTGATCTGTCAAAAAAGGGGAAAACAAAGGACCTGATCAACGTCCAATATTCAAGAAAGGTCAGCACTGAGGAACACAAGGGAAGGAAGAAAATAGTATGTACCGTGGGGGCCAGTGTACAGCCGTAACGTTATCGGCCAATAGCTAAGGGACGATTCCTTGTCCCGATGAGCCGCCTCTCGGACCAGCCAGCATACGTCTTCAATTTTCTGGCAGCGATCTGAGAGGGCAGCCAGGTCTGCATGCTTCTTGGCAGTCAGGTGACAAAAGAGGTTGAAATGGTCCATCCCCCATCCCGTGGCATAGTAGTAGGCGATGTGGAGGCACTTGCCCAAGATGACCATGGCTGAATCTTCAATCTCCAACCCGTGCACTCGAAGAAGGACGTAGAGCCATGTTGTGTCCTTGTAATTCTCTGGGTTTCGCTCCTCCCTCCTCACAAATGTGCGATAGGGACACAGTGCATCCCTCTCGGGGCGCCAGCTCCTCGCCGGGGTGCCTTCTTCCTCCATGGGGAATGGATAGTTGATCAGTTCCAGGTGGTCACTCCCGATGTGGCAGAGGTCTCGCAAGGTCTTCTTGAAATCATCATTCGCCACAGGAGGCAGTTTGGCCTGTGGCGATGGCTTGGTCTCATGAGCTGCCTTGCGCGCAGCCATGTAGGCGACGACTTCCTGTTCCTTGCCACACCTCAATCGGAGTAGGTGCTCCGGGTCAATATCCAGTACCGGCACTGGCTGCCGGCTCAGAAATCTCCTCTCGGCCCCGTCCCAACAGTCGGTCCGGCATAGTCGGTAAAAAGCTATCCAGGCGTTCCACCACTTCACATATTCGGGAGTCACCCGTGGAACCCGACTTGGGGCTGGCACCCTGAAGCTGGCAGTGTCTGCCCGATGAAAGAAATCCCACCAGGTTCGGGCATCTTCGGCGGTAGGACTCCCCCGGAGACTTCGCACCGGTAATTCAAAGGGAGCACTGTGTGCCGGGATATGCTGGTTATATCCAAAATTCGTGCCGAAGCGAAAAGGATAATATGGCGCCAACAAACTGTCCCCTTTGCATAAGGCCATCGCACTGGGACGGATGGACAGCGCCCAGGCCCTGAGTTCCGGCTCCAATAGCGGGCGAACCACGTTCTCCTGACTAATCGGGTGCACATACTTCTCCACTTGGTCGTCTCGGCACTCCCGGTTACTGTTTACTAATGGACTTGAGTGAGCGGCCAGGGCCCAAAAGTGGATGGTGCCCGCAGCATCAAGGGGCACCGTCGTTAACTTGCCTCGAATGTCGTACAGTCGCATGGACATTGAGCGTGACGCCACACTCGCAAACTCCAACATCCGTGGAACCAATCCCCAGCCTTGAATGGTGCGCGGGGCGAATTCTAGGAATAAAGAACAGACCCATGCATTGAAAAAATGCAATTGGCACACATACCGCGCTTGACGCGGGAACTGTTGGCGGCTGATGTCCCCTAGCGCTTTGTATATCAGACACAGCGTGGCCGGGAACAAAGACAGCTTGATACCCCAGGCCATCTGACAGGCAGGGTAAATGGCATCCGGGTGAATGACGGTCTCGTCCCCGTGGGGCATGGCAAATGAGCACAGCCAGTACGTCAGATACGCCGCGCAATGTGTCAATGGGTCGACTCCCATCGGGTTCGGCCCGCTGCGGCACCCTCGAGAAGGGATCTTCACGTCAACCTTTGACTTGGCACATTTCTTCCGGTCGGCAGCAGTGCCAATGTGTGGGAACTCCTCATACTGCTTCAGCCCATCGTAGAAATACCGCACCCAGAGGACCATGCGGACCCTTTTCCGTTCCCCTCGGGGGGGTTGCCTCCCGCCATGCGACAACTGATACAATTCCCGGTACGCCTTCATAAGGTACCGGTATGAATAGCCTAGGGAATAGTAGTCATCCCCGTTGGTTTCATCCTTGATCATATCCGGCGGACATACTTCTTCGTAAGGCTCCCCGTCAATGGGCAAGCCACTGAGCTGATTAAGACTCCACAGGTCTAACGAAGTCTCGCCCTCTGCGGTGTAAAAAGTGTTGGTCTCTGCATTAAACACCTCGATCATCCTGCAGCAAAGGCCCCTGAAAATAGGGTAACTGTACCGGGAGGCGTACACACTGTGGTAGACGCCAGCCCGGATGAGGATCGGGGCATAGTTGAATAGCACATACTCTGTGAATTCCATGGCCCCTTCCCGGAAGTTGTGCGCGTCTTTGAGCTTCAACTCTCCGAACCAGCCCAGAGCCAGCTCATGCTTGAATCGGATGGCCAAGTAGTCCAGCAGAAAAAGTTCCTCTCTGTATCCCCACTTCAACGGAGCCAGGAACAGACCGAACCGGGGATGCTCACTTTGAACCCGCCCGACAGATGTGTCCCACCGAGCAGGGATGAACTGAGGCGCCCGCACTAGTTAGTCCTCTGCCGGCAGCACGGCTTCGAGCCCCAAGATGGGCTTCCAATCCCGAGCTTCCCCCACTAAGTACATCGGGATGCTCCTCGAAACACTGTAAAATAGGCTGTCCCGGGACTGCAGAATCGTCCGCTCAGCCTCTTTGACAACCCAAAAGTTCCGCCTCTCCTGGTGACTGAGGTGCTTCAGGAAGCGAACGAGATGCTTGTCCTTCGGGAAGTCCTTCCGGCACTCCCCCATAGCCCGGTCAAAAGTCATGATGCCGTTAACCCGAGTAAGCCTGCGATAATCCATTGTCTCGGTGTCTGAGCCCGACGATCCGGCCAATGCCGCTATCTCGATGTGCTCCCTGTCCAAGTCTTCTACGTTGAACCAAGTGACAGCTGGCACCGGAGGTGGGGGAACGTGCTCGGCACTGGAAGTAGCGGAATCTCCCGGGGCAGCCATTTCTCTATAAAGGGCAAGATATCGCAAGTTAGAACAAGGCATAAGTAAAGGAAAAGGAAAGGAAATTATAAAGGGAGGCTACACTACAGTTGAATTAAAAGAATGCCAATAATTTCTGGCGAAACTTCGGCAAAGTTTCCCCTAGGCCGGAGGTGTAAGGGAAAACACGGGTGCACGCCCACAAGGAGTAACGGCCCCAACAAAGTCACGATGTGCCCAAGGGCGACACCGGAGGTCCTTCGGTTGAAGAAGTCTTCTTTCCTCAGCTGTACGCCCAGGCCACATCCCCTGGCGGCACACCCTGTGCCTCTTCCCAGCGGCACGCCCCCTGGTGGCATGCCCTCGGTGGCCCTAGCGGCACACTCCCTGGCCGCTCTAGTGGCACACTCCCTGGCCGCCCCAGCGGCACGCCCTTGGTGGCCCTAGCGGCACACTCCCTGGCCGCCCTAGCGGCACACTCCCTGGCCGCCCCAGCGGCACGCCCTCGGTGGCCATAGCGGCACACCCTCCTGACCCTCGCTCAGCGGCACACCCGCGACAAGCGCCCAGCGACACACCCGGCGCCCTCGTCAACGGCACACACCGATGCCGTGCCCACCTCTACCTCACACCGAAGAGCAGACGAAGAAGAGACAAAGGAAAAGAAGAGAGAAAGAAGGAAAGAGGAAGAGAAGAAGAAGAAGAAGAGAAAGGAGAAAGAAGAAGAAGAGAGAAGGGGAAGGGGGAAGGGCGCGGTGGCCTCCTCACCCCAAGCACCGACGACGGCCGTGAGCGGCAGCGTCGTCCGACGGCAAGGGAGAAGAGACAGAGAAGAGAGAAGAAGAAGGAGGGGGAGCGACGATGGCGGCCGTACCCGGTGGCGAGGTCCGATGAAGAGGAAGAAGGAGAGAGGGGCGGGGGTTCGTCTACCGAAGAGAGAGAAAGAGAAAGAGGGGAGGGAGAATTCGAAACGGGGTAACCGTTCGAACCGCCCCCTCCCTTTTATATGGCGAGCAAAAAGAAAAGAAAAATAAGGGGAAAAAGAAAGAGGAAAAAGAGAGTAAAAGAAAAAATAAAAAAAAGAGAGAAAATAATAATAATAATAATAAATACATATATCTATACATATATATATATATATATACACGTATGGGCGTGCACATAAGATTATTTATATATATATATATATATATAATGCACAATGATACATGTCTCCGTTGGAACGGTCCATCCTCACGTTCTTCCGAGCCGACGGACGTCCGTACGGGTGAGGACGACTCTACCCTTTGCGTCAACATCAATTCCTCACCGACGAATAAGTTCTCCTTTGGCGCAAGGCCTCGTGCCCTAGCCACCTTCTCTCGTACAAAGTCGCCGTCACGGGCCTTACGCCCGGATCGGCAGAACCTCTACCCTTGCGCTGGCATTCGTCCCTTGCCAGCGAATACATCCCTTTCCGGCGCAAGGCTCCGTGCCCTAGCCACCCACTCCATACAATATTACCATTACGGACCCTACGTCCGAATCGACACGAACTCTCCCGTTGCGCTGGCATTTTCTTCTTGCCAACGAATGAGCCTTACTTTCCGGTGCAAGGCTTCGTGCCCTAGCCGACACTTGCGTATCACTCGCTCGTCAAAAAGAAAGAGAAAAATGGGGTTAAAAATAGAGATACCCTGTCGAACTTGCCCCTACTCAGGGACAAGGGCAAAAAAGGCAACAACCCAGCCGTGGCGAAAACCCGAAAGGGCGCTACGGGCAAAATCGGATACCCCGCTACGTGAAAACCCAAGAGGGCGCGTGGGCAAAAGCAAGAGGGGGCCGGTACCGGTGAAAACCCGAAAGGGCGCTTGTATAAGAAAAGAAAAGAAGAGACCAACATATTGTGTCAGCTCCCGGCACCCTGTCGGCACTGACGAAGAGACAAAGAGACCAATAAACCGAGTCAATGCCCGACACTCCGCCAGCACTGGCGAAGAAAAGAGGAGACAAACAAGTCACGTCGGCTCCCGACACCCTGTCGGCACCGACGAAGAGAAAAAGAGACCAGTACACCCGCGGGCACCGCCCGGCTCATCCTTCGCCTGCGCTACCCGTGGGTGGCGGGCATTTGTGGACACATAAAATTACACGTCCATATATCCCGCTAAGCTCCGCATTAATGTCAAAGTCAAAGGAAGAAGACCCGGAGAGACTGGCCATCTAGGGCTCCGGGAAGATACTACCGCCCGGCAAATCCCGGCATTTGCATGGGTGCACTAAAAGACCGAGAAGTCACAGGATGTCCTCCTGAATTAACACACTGCTAGGGACCCTCCCTCGGGCCCCTAACGGTGAAGAAATATCCCAAAGAATGCACGGCTTCAAGCTACTTAAGCAAGAGCACAGGCCCTCCAGCGGCACGGCCATGAGCCCCCAGCGGCACGGCCCTTCAGCCTCAGCGGCACGGCCATGAGCCCCCAGCGGCACGGCCCTTCAGCCTCAGCGGCACGGCCACGAGCCCCCAGCGGCACGGCCCTTCAGCGGCACGCTTCGTGCAGGGTTTCACCAAGTCTGTACAGGCTAATGCATGCTCACAATGTGAAGTCTGTACAGAGTCCATGACCACGAAGTCTATACGCCCATGTTTGAAGTCTGTACAGAGTTCAGGCAAACGCGAAGTCCATACACTAATGTGACAAGTCCGCACATTCACCAGTTCAACTTCCAAGTCCATACATTGGTGAAGTCTGTACATCCGCCGGTTGAGCTTCCAAGTCTATACATTGACCCCCGCAAGTTTATACATTGCAGTTGAGTTGAAGTCTGTACAGCCCTTGCTCTGCCAAAGTCTACACATTGGTGAAGTCTGTACATCCACCGGTTGAGCTTCCAAGTCTATACACTGGCCCCTGCAAGTCTATACATTGCAGCACAATTGAAGTCTGTACAGCCTTTGCTTTGTCAAAGTCTATACATTGATGAAGTCTGTACACCGCTTTTGACGTAAGCCCCTGCAAGTCTATACATTGCAGCACAATTGAAGTCTGTACAGCCTTTGCTTTGCCAAAGTCTATACGTTGATGAAGTCTGTACACCGCTTTTGACGCAAGCCCCTGTAAGTCTATACATTGCAGCACAATTGAAGTCTGTACAGCCTTTGCTTTGCCAAAGTCTATACGTTGATGAAGTCTGTACACCGCTTTTGATGCAAGCCCCTGCAAGTCTATACATTGCAGCTGAGCTGAAGTCTGTACAGCCTTTGCTCTGCCAAAGTATGGACATTGTGAACTCTCAAGTTTGTACATCGTCCAGTTGCCTTGCCAAAGTCTATACACTCATGAGGCAAGTCTGTACAGGTTTCAGACATGAGGTCTATACACTCATGAGGCAAGTCTGTACAGAGTTCAGACACAAAGTCTATACACTCGTTACCAAGTTTGATCACCAGTGGCACAGTCTTGGCTCCTTCAGCGGCACGGTCTGGGGAGCCTCCCCCCCCAAACGGCGCACTGCAGCAAGCTTCCAGCGGCATAGCGGTGAAGTCTGTACAGAGTTCGTACAAACACGAAGTCTGTACACTCACATGGCAAGTCTGTACATCGTCCGTGCCTTGCCAAAGTCTGTACGCTCACTTACCAAGCCTGTCTCCCAGCGGCACGGCCTCAAGCTTCCCAGCGGCACGGGCCTCCTTGCCCTCAGCGCCCTGCGCCCTTTCTCCAGCGGTACAGCGCTGAAAGCCTCCCGACGGTACGCACCGGCAGAAGATACAACGGTCAATAGGTGGACCCATTGGCGCTCAGTCCAGCCACTTCGAAGCCAGCTAGCGCCTGTCTCCGTGTCACCTTCTGGCTGGAGGAAGAGAGATCTTCGCCTGACGAGGAAGATACCAAAGTCAACCTCGGATGGCAGTGCCATCATGAGGTGACCTCGTCAACCGCCCGCATATAAAAGGCCCCCCCACAGACAGAAAAAGAAAGGGGATGGATTTCTGCTAGAGGAAAAAAAACACAGAAAGAGAAGAGAGCATCTTCGTGCGAATGGTTACCCTTCCTCGTTCCAAGGTAGAGAAGAAGAGAAGAAGAGAAGAAGAAGGTAGAAAAAATGTAGGAAGAAGAGAGGAGTGTTGCATGTAGCAGAGGGGGAGGAATAGAGGATAGGGAATGGTTACCCTTCCTCGTTCCAGCCCTCTCTCCAACTCTTTTTTTCTTCTTCTTCTTCTATTCTTTGTTTTCTTCCCTCCGTTTGTTCAGGGATGCATTGTATGATGTGTGGTCTTCGGGCCACGATTCCTTTTTTTCTTATCATCCTGAATCTTCCATGAATGAAATGGTGTTTGGTTCTGCTTCTTACTGCATTTGTTATCTTCTCCTCACCGGTCTCTTGTGGTTTTGCTTTCTCTTCCCTCAACCTCCCAACTCCCTGTTCTACTTGATTTCCCGTAGCGCTGGTTTATGCAGTCAATAGAGTATGGCCAGCTTCGTCCCTCTTCAATGGCTCTCAGTTGCACAACAACCCTTGATATCCCCTTCTATCTCGGGTCTGTGGGAGCCCATTCTCTTCGATACATTGGAGTCACGTGATGCCCAGAGCATCCTCCTTTGCCCTCCCTCGGGACCAGTGGCATGCCCACACACCCTTAAGCTCTCAGTCACTCTACCACTCAGGCCCCCCCCAACGGTACGCCTCCCTCATTTGGCTGTTCGGCGGTACAGCCTTCCTTGAGTCTGCCTGGCGGCACACTCTCCTCAGGGCCATTCAACGGTTCACCCTTTCTCTTCTTGTCAGCGGCACACTTCCCTTCCTTGGCCGCCCAACGGCACACCCTTGAACTGTCAGCCCGGTACTCTTTGGCCACCACCTCTCCGGTATACTCATAGCTTGCATCAGTCTACTGGTTCCTTGTTCGTTATTTTCTCTGAGTTTTTCGAGGTTTCCCTAAAGGCGGCTGCTGAGGCACCCTCCTCAGATGTTGGTTCATGCCACCCCCGTGGGCATGTTCCTTGTTATTCCTTTACCTCCCGGGTCAGGGGGAGGTGTTGCCAAATTTTTGCCAGGAATAACAATCAATCTAAAAAAGATGAAAAGAAGCGGCAGACATATAGACTGAGCAACAGTGAAAACATTCTAATCAACTAAAACAACTATGCAAGATTCAAGGAGCTGAACTGAATGAGAATTTAAGCACTGCATTGCTAAAAATATGACTTGGGACTCAACCTTATGACAGGAAAAATGAGAGGTTAACCATCTAAGATGCTTCACCCTGAGCTGAACAAGAAGCCCTCCCTTGAGTCCTGGCCACCCCTTTAGCGGCACACTCTACCTGATTTCGTCTGCCACCTTTCCTAGCGGTACACCCCCTTTTACCTTCAGCAGCACATCTTCTATCCTCCAACGGTACGCTCCTCTTTGGCCCTCTAGCGGCGCACTCCCCCAGTTCCTTTCCCAGCGGTACGCCCCCCTCTTGCCCTCCGAGCGGTACGCATCCTCCCAGCGGCATTGCATTATTTGAGCTGAAGTCTGTACAGCCTGTGCATGAAGTCTGCACACTGTCTAGTCGCATACACTTATAAGTCTATACATTGGCAGTTCTACCTACATTGCACTCATAAGTCTGTACGTTCTGAACTCTCAAGTCTGTACAGACCTCGCTTTGCTCAAGTCTGTACATCGTCTAGCTGCCTTGTCTAAGTCTACACGTTGATCATTTGCTCACGCATCATTCCTTTGGCAAGTTCATACATTGTGAAAGTCTATACATTCCTCACTGGCTTGCTTCATGCACCAAGTCTGCACATTCCTTTCTAAAGTCTGTACGTTGCATCGCATGAAGTCTACACATTCCACGCTAGCGAAGTCTGCCTAAGTCTATACATTGCTCCTTCATGCATTACATTAAGTCTGCACATCATGTGCATCATGCTGCCAAGTACACGCGGCCATTGTACCGCTGGCCAAGTCTATACATTGTCTGTTGCACAGCAGCAAGTCTGTACAATCCTTGTGGCTTGTTCACGCACTCCACCCTTCACCCTTCAGTGGTACGCCCATCTTCAGTCTAGCGGTACGCTCCACATTCTTCCAATGGTGCACTCTAAACCCCTTCAGCGGTCCACTCCACCCTTCACCCTTCAGTGGTACGCCCATCTTCAGTCTAGCGGTACGCCCCCACTCTTCCCAGCGGTACACCCTAGCCTCCGTCATCTCCCCTATGAATACACACATGCATGCAATAAAAAGGGAGGGGGGGCTACATGATGAAAGGAATGATGAATAGTAATAACAATAGTGAGATAAAAGGGGTGGCCTCAACCAAGACGACAACAAGGGAAAATAATAGCAAAGAAAGGGTAATGTCAATAAACAAACGATAATAACAAGTGTCGACGACCATCGTGAATACAACAATATGGCAGCAGTCTCTCCTTCCTGGATTCCGAACCTGGGGATATTACTAATGCCCCCCCCGTAAGCTGGAAGTCGCTCTCGGGAGTTCTCTCTCTTGTCATGGTGACCGCCCGGCCTTACTTCGGGCCGATAATTCATCAGGGTCCCCTCCCTCGTCGGGATTTGATTTGCCTCCCTGCATTAAAATTGCCGTCCCTCGGCAAACATTTGTATGGATTCGTCTTCCGGGTTATCGTCTCGTTTTCCATGTGAACTTATGTCTAAACATGAAAAGGTCCATCAGTGACCGACATGACCGAAGTATTCAGGCCCCCACCTCGGGCTCACCGCATAGCCCGACGGGTGGTTTCCTTCCCGCGTTAATCAGTATTTCTTTCGACCGTGGAGCCCTTATTTCTGGCAATTAATCAAGGGTATTCCCCTCTCCGAGGGGATGTAAATGACGTTGTGGCCATTATGGCACAACGGGTCTCAGTCCCAACCCAAACCACACAATCGCCTGACTGAGTCAGATCGAGCGCACCATGGGCTCTCCGGAGCCCGAACAGATCGTCACTTTGTGACTGGCACGCCCACGCACTTAATAAACCAATAAATAAATAAAATCACATCTCTTAATAAAAAGTGCGTCCACAGATCACTAACCCTACGAAGGTTAGTACTTCATATTTTGATTTTCATATCTTTGCCTTGAGAATCCATTTTCTTCCAAGCCTTCCATCTGCAATCCAAAGAAGAATGAAATTTAGTTTACTCATGAGTGTATTTTAAAATCTTCTTGCACAATCCCTACACAATGTTCATAAAAGGCATTATTAGTAGCTCAGAAATGATATCATCCACATATACTCAAACCACTAAAATGTCTTTTACCTGATTTGTCTTGTGAGAGATGTTTGATCAACCTTACCTATTTAACATGTTCTCAATCAAAAGATGCAGACTTTTCATACCATGCCTTGGGTACTTTCTTTAGCACGTACAAGGACTTTCACCACCTTGTACTTGAGTTGATCATGGAGGCTGTTCTACACAAAGTAGCTCATCTTCTTGTAGCAACTTGTGGGGGTTCTCATCATTTTCACCATTGCAAGGTATTCTTCCAGTTTATTCAAGCTTGGTCATGATTGGCCCATCATCATTTAGATTTTGGGAGTATAATCTGCATCCATGAGCAAACAGAATTGATTTTTCAATTTCGATTCAAATTTATTAACAATGACATGGCAAATTCATTTAACAATTAACATTTCCTAGACAGCTCTAGATGCAATGCATGACTCATGTGTGAACCTAAATGTTAATCATATATGACGAATGTGGTTGCTCCCCCTTAGCGTGTACATGAATGTAATAGGTTCAGTAAAAATCCAATGTCATATGCAGCCTTATAAGTAAATGACTCATAGTACCAGCCGGAGAACTTAGATCCGAAGATCACCTCACGCGTAGTGATAGTTTTCAGACAAGGTTGACCTACCCTTCCTCATGTCACCATTTGATATACTATGTAATCATGGATGACGAAGGCAGGGGGATTGCAATGTATTATGACATGAATACACAATGTTCAACTTATGTATGACAGAGTATGAAAGTGAAAGTGTATGCAAACTCAATATATATAACGAAATCATGATCTGAAGAATCTTCAAGCTCTTCTTTACACGAAGATGCTATATGACAATTGATATGCGCACAAATTTGCAAACAATTATGAATAAAATGCATGTACATACATATGCAAGATTACATGACTATATGACACAAAGTAAGTTAAAACATGACACAATCACTATAGAAAGTAGGAGGGATATCACTTGAATGCTCAGATTCAGTTTTTTTATTTTTCTTCCAACCTGACTTATGCCACTTGACCCGTGTGTCTTACCTTCTTGATGAAAACAGATTTCATGCTTTACATTTTCAAGGCACACCTGCAAAGTAGATTTCTCATTTGACATTCTTAGGTACCCAAATCCTTTTGGGTCCTTGTGGGTTAGCAGTAACATAGACATGTGATTTCTAATTTTTGACAACATTCAAATCATCATTTTTCTTTAGAAAACAATCATGCTTAACATTCCTAGATTTACCAAAGTGATGGTAGAAGGCACGTGGCATCATCTTCTTTCTTCTCATGGGTTCTACTGATTTGTGTGTGTGAGCATGATGTGTTGAGTGGAAGTTCTTTCTCTTCAACAATAACTAACAATGTGAAGTTGTCTGATCCCTTTTACCACAGTGATTGCAATGCATAGAAGATTTTATGGTGAAAGTTTTCTTTGTATTTTTCAAAACAGTTTGGTTTCCACATGCTTTCAAGTCAGCATTCTACTGATTTGTGTGTGTGAGCATGATGTGTTGAGTGGAAGTTCTTTCTCTTCAACAATAACTAACAATGTGAAGTTGTCTGATCCCTTTTACCACAGTGATTGCAATGCATAGAAGATTTTATGGTGAAAGTTTTCTTTGTATTTTTCAAAACAGTTTGGTTTCCACATGCTTTCAAGTCAGCATTCTTCATAATGAAACAATCATGCATGACATGTCCAGATTTATCACAGTAAAAATATGAGAGTTTCTTTCTAGGTGGTTGCATGTGTGTGGCAGAAGTATGTTTAACATGCATGAGCGTGCTAGCAGTATTTTTAGATTTTTGATGCAAATTGATTTTCTTTGTGGATGCATGTGTGTGTGCAACATGATTTTTATTTTTCAGATTTGCATTTGATGTGCTGGCTATGTTTGAACTGTGCACAAAAGATGTATAAACTTTATTTCCAAACTTCTTTTTGTTCATAGGATTATAGCCCAGTCCTTCCCTTTGAAAATTCACTTTCATCCCCAATAATTTATCGAAGTTTTCTTGACCATTTACAAATCTAGACAGCGAATCATTCAAGTCAAGAATTTCAGATTGAAGAGATGAAATTTATAATTCAGAGTTTGTAAGTTCTTCTTCACAAGTAGAAAGACTAACATTCAACATGGCATTGGTAGTCTTAAGGCATTCTACTTCTTGCCTAAGTTCATCCACATTTTCACATTCTCTAACAACCACAGATTTTCCTTTTTCAAGAATCAACAATCTTTCAGAAATGACCTTATTCAATTCCTTTAATTTCTCATTTTCTTTAACAAGCTTTTCATCATGAATTAGTTCATTTATCAAGGTTTGATCATCGACCATTGAATTCAGTTTTGCAGTCATATCCTTATTTTCATTTCTTAAGGAACATATTTGATCTTTGTGAAATTCAATGTCAAACACATGAGTCTCAATCATTTCCTCTAGATGCAAGCATTTTTTACAAGAGGAATTACACTTATTTTGTTCGGCATCCTTTTTCAATTTTTTGTTTTCAGATTTTAGCTTATTGTATTTTTTAGCAAGATCATCGTATGCAATCAACAAATCTTCATAGCTAACTTCATCTTCATTATCAGAATCAGAATTTACCTTTGAGCTTGATTCAATTTGCTGATCACTCCCTTGATCGCTCGTACCTGCCACAAGGCATTGGTCTTCATGCTCTTCCCGGACTTTCGTTAAGCCATCCAAGATATCCTTTGCGGACCTGTAATGGGAGACAAAAGGAAACTAATTAGAATTGACTGCAGTAGTGAACAGCTTTAAAACCAACCGATTTTGATCATGTTTATGCTTATGATTTTCAGCCCAGACAACTTTGTCTTTAGGCAATTCATAGGGACCACAAGACACAAGCTTTCATAGCTTAGGGTCGTATGAATTGACTAGACTGAACATTCTTCCTAACAACAAATCAAAATTGTAACCATTAAACACCGATGGAGAATTCAAAGCATACATAATGGTAGTCATTGATCTGGATCACTCTAGATCGTTAGATCTATAAAGAATAGAGCATTGGCTCTGATACCAATTGAAGTCCCGTGATCAATGACACCCAAGAGGGGGGTGAATTGGGTGTTTACAAATTTTAAAGAAACTTTTGACTTTTTACAAAATATGTGATAAACGTTAATTAGTAATTTGAAAACTATTTAACTAATTCTCTCAATCTCTCCGTTCCCACACGACCATATAATGAAAACAATCAAACCACACAAATAACACACAATGCACAGCTGTTTTTAAAGTGATTCGGATGCAACGACGGCAATCCTACGTCCACCCCTCACCAAACCCGGTGAGGCTTCACTCGGGGATAAGTCCCCAAACGGAGACGACGCTCCAACCACACATGCAGGACGACACCTGCCCACACACACGGGGATGCACCCCAACACACACGCACACACACACACACGGAGACGAGGTCTCCAACACGATCCAACAAGTGGATCAACAAAGCACACACACGCTGCGACAAGTGCAGAACTCCACACACACAAACATTAAGATCTAGATAAAACCACACACACACACGTAGATCTAAGAAGACCTACGCACACACGAATCAAATATAACACACACACACACACACACGACCACGGATCCAACAACGATCCACACACACACATGTTTTTGCACTTTATGAGGAACACAAATATAACACCCAAAACACAAAGGCAATGAGGCACAGTTTAGAAAACTTCTGATTTGGCTTCCCTTTGAACGTATGATGCTGATCTTTGAATGTGGCTTCAATCTTCACTTGAGCAGAGTTTGAAAGACTTCATATGGATCTTGAGAAATAATATTCTTTCACCTTTTAGCAGCCTTTTCTCGAATCGGTGCTTGCTTGCTTCTTCTTCTTTCTTGGAGGTTGCTAGCTTCAGCTTTGGCTTGAAACACCTTGGAGATTTATGAAGAACTTACAAAATGGAGTATGTTTGCAAGAGTTCCCGCAGCCTTCTTCTTGCCTTGATAGCCTCCTTCTTGATCTCTCTTTATTGGTTGCTTGCTTCTTCACTTGAATGGGGGTATATTGGCTTCAGATTTACCTTTAATGTGTTGAGGAAGGATGAAGAACTTCAGCTCGAAGCACTGTTCACGGAGGTGCTACAGTACCCGTGAATCTCCTCTTCTAGCTTCCCTTGATCTCTCTTGATCCCCTTGAAGCATTAGGGTTTCTAACTCTCTTGTATGTGTTTTATAGCATTTGAATGGTCTATAGAAACCCCCCAGACCAGATCCACATTTTATGGGTGATTGGGTGACTTTAGGATTAAAGAAATCTATGGAGAATGGCTCTTCTCGAAGTGGAAAATAAAGTCAACATATGTTGGCTCGGGGCTGGCGGTCGACCTGTGGAAGCTGGCTGTCGACCGCTACTGAGAAACCTGTAGAAATTTGATCCTTGGAATTTTAGGTCGACCTGGGGCGGTCGACCGCTGTTGTCGGTCGACCTGGAGCGGTCGACCGCAATTCTACAGTATGAGACTTTTCGCGTTTGGCGATTCTGGTTGACCGGAATGACCTAGTCCTGCAAAGTTGAAGTGTTAGCCCAATGAAATATATCCAAATAACAATGACTTTAAGTAGATGTTTATTTCATACATTTGGGGGTTTGATTTCACTTGGTTTATGCATTAGAAACATCAAGACCATTTGAGCATGTTATCATGATTAGAATGAGAAACTAATGCATTTGAAGAGTGAGCTTGTAAGTTATCAATTCAAGTTATCATTGTGAACCTCAAATATCATGAATGAAGTTTAGAAATGAGAGGTATATAGAATACCCATGGTGAGGTTGATGACTATGACAAGGTAAGAATCTTACCAATGGTTCTTGACAATAAATGACATATACCACCTGTGTTGACCTGTAGAAAAGTAAGGTACTTATCCATACGTACGGTTTACCAGGCGACTGCCATGAGCTTGATCCTGCAAGCAAGATAGTCAGGGTTAATACCATGCTCGTTCACATTGAAGAGGTTATGAAATCTCTTACCTCTTGTAAAACCAACATATGCAAACCAAGCATCAAGGCCATGTAACCGTTGCCATTTTCCATCTCAAACATACATAGATAACAAGAGCATGAGCAATCAATCACAAGTTTAGTTATCATCACTTAATCACACATTAAGTTTAGTTATCATCAAAACCATAACTTAACTATCACAACAATCATCAAAACTATAACTCAACATAACTCCTTCTCACTTAAATGATGTTCTATCTAACTCCTTCCCACTTAGACGATGTTCCATCTAACTCACCCTTTAAAGTCTAAAAATGACCATCCAATACTACACTCCGTTATTTGATATTTTTTACTTATTAAATAGTATAATTTCAAAAGTACATAACATGAATGTTGTAGATAATTGGACTATATTTCCAATGAATCTAATTTCACCTCATTTGGATATTTTTAAGCAGAGTTATGATATAAATAACAGACTATTTACTTAATGTTACAAATTAAACTTATTGGCCTCAGATTAACTAAATGGGCCGATCTATTGGGCTCTCATCATGGGAAATCTACTAATTTTGTAAACTCCATAACATCCGGGTGTGACAGTGGTGTCCTCTTATGGGGGGATGAGGCGAGAATGACATCCTTTATCGATCTGGTTTCCGCGGGAATGGGGTGTGGGTGGTCGGGTGGAGAGGTTCCAGACCCCTACGGCACCGATGCAACTGGAAGCTCCTATTCCACCTCGTCAACGAGGTGCCGACTGACCTCCTTTGACTCGTCCTCCACGCCCCTGCCTGGCCAAGTAGCAACAGTAGTAGCAGATGGGGCAACAGTGCCCACAGGAGTGACAGGGTATCCACCCAGTCCTCACCCACTGCAACTCCCTCCAGCCAGCCTTGCAACGCCCCCTCCCCTCTGACCAACCCCGTAGCACCCCTGCCCTCTTGCCAATCAGTAGTGTGGCCCCCTTCTCGCCAGCCTTCCCGAGTGAGCGAGAGAGAGATATATAAGTTAGTCATTTTCCTCCTCTTAATCCACCTTGGGTTATCTATCATGAGGAATGGATGACGGTAGGGGTATGATGCAGTTTTTATGAAGATTTCAAATGTTTACGAGCAAATTTCATAAAGATGGGGTACATCAAATATTTTTAGAAGTGTATAGTTAATTTTTCCAATAAGTTAAGATTGGTCATATTTGCATAAATAATTATTAAAATAAAATAATTTTCTTTTTCTTTTTTAATGCCATTATTACCTCGTGGGCCAAATATGCACAAATTGTTTTAAAGGAATGTTTACCCCACTCCTTAGTGACATAGAATTTTTTGATACCAATTTTTTTGGCGTACCAGTCAACCTTGGCAAGAACACATGTACAGTGAAAGTAGTTCCCTCCAGAGTCAATCTAGAATTGAGACAGATTCAACAGCTTCAAATATTTGATTGACGATAACAAAGAATCATCATGCAATCTAAATTTGGTCAAGGAGCTGGTTCCATTTTTTTTTAACTTTGGATCAATTGTAAAGGCATGGTTTGAAATCTTATAGGATGTTTGGGAGTACTTTTTTTCTTAATACTATTTCTTCTCTAAAAAATGTTTCACTGTGATTTTTGGCATAATTTTGAATTTATAAAATTAACTTTTAACATGTTTGATAAAATCTAAATAATATTTAAGAGAGTATGGAGTTTCCTCGTTAGGAGGTGGTTGAAGAGAGAGAGAGATAGGTGATACTCATGTGTGTGTGAGAGAGGGAGATGATTATGGGAGGGAGAAAAAGTGGGGTGACGTATGTGTGTGTGAGGGAAAGAGGTGGTTACGGGAGAGAGAGAGCTCTTTTGAAAAAATAATAGGGAAAGGGTTATTTTTTATTTGAAAAATTTTAATAAAGAGTTAACTCTCTCTCTCTAAAAAATAGGAGAGACATTCTAAATATGATTTATTCCACGTTCTTTCTTCAAAATAAATTTTGAAAGAGAAAATATCTAAAAAAACATAACCAACCACCCAATCAACCCTGAAATTAGATGATAAATGCATGTAATTTCACCGATGGAGAATATGCCCCATTTTTTCATTCACCGTGAACAAAGTAAAAACGCATGAGAGATGTGGCATGACTGCTCTTTCAAATTTCATCGTCATTGCA